>JAOTQP010000001.1:61737356-61759050 GCA_026413545.1 Cichladusa arquata | reverse complement strand
ATCATGTCTAACTAGCTGTCCTTCCAGAGAAACCCTGCTATGGATGAACAACTTCCCAGAGATAGGCACCCCTCTTGCAGATCAGTTGCTGGGCATCTGGCACTTCAGTAGGAGCAGAGGGGTAAATGGCACTCAGAACCTGCTCTCACTCCAGATTATGAGCATGGAGGAAAAGAAAGGAGAGTTCAATTTTGCTTTTATTAGATTCTTTTTTTTTTGGCCAAGTATTTAAAGGCAAGAGCCTTAGAGCAAAAGAGGGAATGAGTCACAGCAATAGCTTCTTATTAAACTAATGACAAGACATAAACAGAGGGAGCTCACTTGGCCAACACAACACTAAGCCATAAGAAATTAAACCAGAAAAGTCATGTAGTGTGCCTCAGACTGGGTATTCAATTAACCTTAAACTGGAAATGCTAACATTTGATTTTAAAACAAGTAATGCACTTGTACCAGGTGCCCTGTAGGTGGATGAGGTAAAAAAAGAAGTGAAATCAAGTTTCAAGCTCTGCAGTTTGCACCTTTGTGTGTATGTGCACTGGGTAGTAGCATCTCTGTTGAACTACATTTTCAAAGGCAAGGAGTTTGTCACTGTTTTCATTCTTCTCTTTTTAATACCAAGTCCATTACACAGGCACCTCCCTGGGTTATGGCAGGTGCTGAACACTTCTGAAAAATACCTTCTCAGTAAAAGCCATTTTTTGCCAGCCTGACTCCATAAAAATCAACCTGCCAGAAAAAAATGAATTCTGAAGGGCCCCTTGCTAAATTCTGTCTCCAGAGAATACTCCCTGTGCAGTATAGAAGTGTATGTGAATGATCCTTATCCAAAGAGATTAAAAAGGAAATAAGGTGTTAATCTGCAAAAAACATCTTATTGCAGAACTGTTCTAGGTCTACAATGTCAGCCATAGATTGTAGGGAGAATAAGATCCTTGAAACTGAGAAAATAATACTGAAATTGGTTTTAGAACCACAAACAGCACTGTTCAAACCAGACTAATTTTCAGCAGTGTTTCCTAACTAATATTTGCAAGCTTTTCTAACTGAAATTTTTAATTGGAAGACATTAGAGCTGCAAACATCACATTGAAACATTCTGATAACATTTTATTTTAGATGCAGACTTGCTTGACTGAAACTGTGGATACAGCAGTATTAATGACAATTAGTTTTAAAGCAAAGATTTGAAGAACAAGTTTTTCTTGCAACAGCTGTATGTAATTGAGTAAGATCTCTATCCTGTCATCCTGATAATTTTAAGTGTTGGAGCAATTCATGTTGAAGCCAGCTGTGGCAAAAGCAACTAGTTACAACATACCTTTTTGTCTCATAAATGCCTTAAAAACAGCTGAAGCTCCTTCAGCTCTGTGGTTAATGTAAAGGAAATGAGGAAAAATGTTCCATTCATTTCCTCTCCTTTGTGTAAAAGCCAAGGTTTAACAGACAAAGAATAATTTAGAATTTTACCTATTTTTGTAACAGGCCATAAGGAGAGCTCATCTATACAAGGAATCTCAACAACAGAAAACAAAAATGACAGAATTTTAAAAGCACTAAAATCTGTAAAGAAATGTAAGGCTGACACAAAAACAGCCCAACAGATTAAATTACCCAAATATGTAGTCTGTCCATTAAATTTATCCACTACAAAATGGACAGAATTTATATATGATCAAACATGACAGTTGAGCAATCATTTACTTCTGGCATTGCTCAGTGTCAGTAGAAGTTCAAGGAGAAAAATTATTTTTCACTGAGTAGCCATTGCTAATAAACAAGGCATTTTCCTGGCAATGAAAAAATTAATTACAAATAGTCAAAGTTGGGTGGGGGGCTGAGTAGGGTGCTGCCAGTAGACTGTAATGGAGACATTTTTGAGCCTGCAGGTATAAGTAATTTTCTCTACTGTTTTTTTTTGAGAGAGATGTTTCAAAAATAGCTGCTAAAAATAAAAGGACATCAGTATTATCAAACACCATCAAGCTGACAGACACTTCTGTATTAAGATGCAAATAAAGTCTTCATGTCACAGATGATGTCTCCTGTTATTTTCAGTTCTTTGCCAAACTTGAATGTTTTAGGCCAACAGTTTTCACAACAAGAAAGTGCCTTAGTTTGAACACGTTTGTTTAAGGTCTCTGTAACGCCACTGGCCTTTTCAAAGGGAGGGATTAAGGAAAAGTAATCTCTTGTTTTGCTCATCACAAGTTTTACAATGCTTTTTAATGAAGAAGTCCTGGCATTGCCACATGACATGTCCAAGACGACATTCATTTCTACTGACTTGGTAGCAAAACTATTCTTTCTGCAATCCCTATTCATTACCATCCTGGCTTCAGTTCCAGCCAAGGCTGATGTGTTCAACACCTTCTTTGCCTCTGTCTTCACAATATATATCTCCCAGACCTCTGTGCTTAGTGGAAGGCTTAAAGTGGCAGAGGGACAGCAATACAGATGAGTTGGAGGCTATGTGAGAGAACACGAGCAATAAAACAATTTTCTCTGCATCAACATACAGGCATGCAATGTTGTACAGTCAGAAGTCTGGTATTTTCTAAGTATATTTGCCATTATACTCATCACCATTTAATGATACTGGTTTTGTAGTTTGGATGGGTGAAATCTTGCAGCAAGCATTGTGCCTTATCTAACTCTCAGAAAAGCATCCAAGTGAATAGGGAATTTGCATGGAAAACAGTTTGATGTGCTCATCAGCTGAAACTGAAACAGCAGTAAAGTTCAAAGAGTGGTGTTAAAAAGGTAAGCACCTTTAGTTCCAAGTGGTTTAATGTGAAAGAAATTATGCCACTATTGTTAAAAGCCCACAGCTTTGCTCTCTTAAATACTAGGAGAAAAAGGAATGTTCACCTCCCTTCCCCAGGCTCAAATTCTTCACAGTACAGACCTTTTTCCCCAAAGGAAAGGAGGTTGACCATCTGGTATCATTCCAAAGGACATGAGACAGGCCAGTGCTGAAGATTAAAAAACCACCACAGCCCATTATGCAGTGGGAGAGAACAGAAAGATGGATCTGGAGAAAATAAACGTGGAAAACTGAAGGCCTACATGTGATTAATTCCAATTTCACAACCTTCTGAATTTTAAGTCCAAGGATAAATTTGAACAATTTCTAAACCTGGACTTTGTCAACCAAAACATCTGATCTATGCACGTAGTTTATTCACAAGAGACAAAAAGAATTGATGCTATGAAATGAGTAATGCAGTTACTCACAGTTCTTATTATCCAGTGTCCCAAGCAGGAGAAAGTATGAAAGTAACAGATGAAAATCAAGCCCTTTTGGATGCAAATACCAAGGCAATTGTTGAAAAAGAAATCTATGATCAATTACTGCAAATACAACAGGTAGCTCAAGAAGAATCACTTCTTACAATTCTGAATTTTAGTAACAGTGAAAATGTCAAAGAGACTGAGAAAACCTTGCTTCTACCAGTAAACTGACTTAAAAATAAATGACTGATTGAGGTTGAATTGAATAATAATTGCAGTTAAGTAGTCTAATATGACTAAAGACAATATGTTCTTCAACAGAAGAATTACCTACTTATGCAGTATTGTGAAAAGACAAATTAAATACAAAAGCTGTTTCCCAACATCAGTAAAATTTATCTAAATAGAAAAAGTCCCTAAGCTCAAAATGGCACTAATAATTATATGCTTCTGTAAAGGAATTCCACACAGATTACCATTTAAAACACACCAAGCTTTTAAATTCTGGACATGTTACTTAGTGTGAATTCGTAGATGAACTGAAAAAACCCCCACCAAGTTAAACACACTCTTGATTATCCATTATAATTTCTTAGTGCTTTTAATAATTGTGATGGCCTAGTTTGAGACAATTTGTTCATAGGCCTTATATCTAATCTCCCTTTATTTATGGAGAGTTTTCCCCCTGAAGTTTTTCAGGAAATGAAATGCTGAGATTGGAAATCTCCAGAAGTGGCTTGACAAAAAACCCCCCAAAAATGGTGCTACAAAATATACCAGTTTTGTGTGTCTCTATACTGAATCCTTACTTTGGCTCCTCAGTCAAAATATATCTAATGGACTTGCAGGCCTGAGATGGCTCTTTGTTGAAACTTAATTCCACATCACATATGGGTTTTAAGGAGAAGAAATACGATCAAGGTAATTATTCAAACCTCTGTGTTGTAGTGCTTAAGGAAAGAAACTGGATTTCACATGAAACTGGCCCACCAGCATAATTACAGTGAGGCCAGAAGATCACCAAGTGAGGCAGCTCATCACTCAGCACTCACTCATCACCATATCTGAATTCTGCAATAAGCTGTTTTCTTGTTATATGGGGCAAGAAGCTATTTTCTCATTTTCACGTTTTTAGGATGTTTCAGATTCCTCTACCAAACTGGGACAAAACCCAAGCACCTCAAAGAGAGCAAAATAAAACAAACAATCTCCCTCCCCTACAAATATAGCTTTAGAATAGTTGAAATGCTTACTTTTAGATGCTGATCTTTTTCATTTAAAAAAATCTTACTTTTCACTGTAATTACATTTCAGAAGGAAAGTATTTCTGAAATGAAAAAGCAGAGAACTTCTTTTTGAAGATACTGGAAAAAGATATTAAATGTCAAATTTTTTGACTTGGAATAAAATACTGAAAGCAATCCTTTGTCATAAAAAGCATGGTTTTGACAAATTAGCATTTTCAAACAAAAAAAAAAAATCTTTCTTGCAAATAACTTTCAGTTCTACACACCTCCAGGATGCACCAATGAGCTGATTCTTATGTGACTGTGTACATGCAGTAGGAACAAATCAGCCATGGGCTGGCAAACAGATGGCCTCGTATCTTTGGACTTGTAAAACATAAACAAAATGAAGACCATCAATAGGATATATCATACTGTAATACCCCTTTCAGGGAGCTTTGAAAATATTTTTCTTCTTGATTGTGTCTGGAATACTACAAGATGACTACCAGAATGTGTTCCTTGTAAAATAGATTAATTTCCTCTGCTATCCCCATTACTTTTTTGATATATATTCAATTACACATCTATTACTAGGAGTATTTCAATTACAGAGGATGATACCACAACTTAAGAATTATAAACTGAGAGCTTAATCAGCCAGCTAAGTACCTGTGAATATAATTTGTAAGTATAATGAATTAATTTTTTCTCCATTCTTAGAGCTTCATGTCCCCAATAATTGCAGTGCTCAAGTGGAAATGGGAGCTGCATGTGGCCCTGGATCCCAACAGCAGCCAGCAGGTCACAGCAGATTGCACAAGTGCCTGGGTAGGTTATCTCAGAGTGAGTTGGTCTCTGCTTCCCCATGCTCTTTGGTAAAACATCAAACAGCAGAGCCAAGCAGCAGCTGGGCTTTTCTTGAACAGGAAACCTGGGGAAAAAAATCTGCCCATTTTCTACCCTTCTGACTTTGGAACTCCAGGAAAGAGGTCAAAATATCCCAAACAAAATTTTAAGAGGTGGTTTCACAGTGACTACTGAACTCTGATGCACCCCAGGGCAGACCCTCAATCTTGGCAGGGAAGGAGCTGGCATAAGGCAAGCTGCGCCCAGGACACCCTGTCCTCCCTTGAGCCACAGGGTACTTGGCTCTTTGCCTTTCTTTTTCTATACATGCAGTTTACAGAATTCAACTGCACAGTAAAATTGGATGTCAGTGGCCATTGCACTCCTTATTTTCCTCTTTCTGCTGATAGAAATTTCTTATCAGTCTGATGCACAAAATGGCAGTCAGAGCAGCATGCTGTCAGAGCTGGTAGGCTGGAGGAGCTGAGGATGTCTTGTCGTATGTCATTTTGGACAAGGGAGAAATGGCACAAAGCAGCACCGTTAAAAGGCAATTTTCACATAAAGAACTCAGGAAAGGAAACCTGGCAACAACAAATGGATTGGAGGTCAGAGGGAACAGCAGTCAGTCACCACAGACACATATTATTTTCCATGGAAATACAGCTGAAGTGGAGGAGGGGATGGACGACCAGAGTTTGCTGACAGCAGAGCAGATGGCTCAGGCAGTGAGAGGGCAGTGTCACTCAGTCAGCAATAGGACAATTTGTAAGGTAATTTTAGAGTCTACTTGTCCTTATCTACTTGTCCCAGTCAAGTGATAAAACAAGAATGAACCTTCTTTATAAGTGATGCTTTGTTGTCATTTTTTCTATTTGCTTATACAAATATGATTATAGCTCCATAAACTTTGTGCTGTGGCTAGTGATAGAGCTGCAAAATGTGTGCCAAAGCAAGAGGTGAATGATATTTTTAAAGCCACTAAATCTTTCCTGTTGAGTTTTAATTTGGAACTGATTTCTTGTCATTATCATTGTTATTATTACTTTATGTTGTACATTGTTATTGTATCTTTCTGACTGTGATGTATAAGGCTTGTCACAGAACGAGAAGATGTCCCTTACCCCACAGAAGGTCACTATTTAAATTTAAGACAATCAGCAACATCAGAGACATGAAGAGGCTTCTTCAAGGAAACACCCTCTAATTGGCAAGATGGGGGGGAATTTCAGATTGCCAAAATGACAAACTTTTCCACAGCCTCTTATAGATACCAGGTTAAGGAAAATTAGAAGTGTTTTGAATGACAGCAAGATAAAGTAGGTGTTTATGGCATTATGGCCACAGCATGGAAGAGAATGGAAGAAAGTTATCACAAATGTGTTCAGAATTTAGCAAGCAGGATATTGGAAACAGTACAGTGGTCTTTGAAGAACTGAATGACAGGTAGTAGGCAGCATAGAGTCTGGCCATGACAGGCTTTGAAAATTGACACATCACTTAAAATAAGTGAGTTAAGAGAAACAAGATGCAAAGACATGGGAAATAATAGGTAAGGGGGAACACTCTGAACAGGTAAGGGGGAAAATGTGTTTATCAATGCTGGAGAAAAAACGTGTTGCAACAAGTAAGACAAGCTGATAGTGAGAACTGTAAAAGATATTTAGCCATGTGGATGAGATTGCAAGCATGAGATTGATGCAATTGCTGCTCAGGGTGAAGTTCAGAATGTCAGGAAATGGAGAAGCTACAGATGAAGTTGAGGATCGGGGTAGGGACCCAGAAATGGGTAAAATAAATCACTCTGGTAAGTATAGTGAAAGCTGCACGTCCATGAGGAGGTGCCAGAGAAACAGGCTGAGATCTTTGTGTGTATTAACAGAAGAAGGCTGGTTAGAGACATGGGCTGTCTTGTGGGAGACTGAAAGAAGATCCAAGGGAAGACAGTCAGAGCAATCAGAAAAAGACAATGTTTTTGGAGGAATAAGTTATGAAAAAGATGACAAGTCAGGAAAGATACTCCTGTAGCAAAAATGCCAAGCTCCTTTGTGAGGAGTCACTGAGTAGGAGCTTAAGGAAATGGTGTAAAAGACAGAAATCACCTCCACAAGAAGATACAACAGAAATTAAGGGGTAAGGGTTTTTTATAAGGGACAGGGCAAGAGATAATAGCTGGAGGAGGGGCAAGTAAATTTGAAAGGAAAGCTTTGAGATGGATGAGATAGGAAGTTTTCTGCATGTTGAGAAAAGATGTCCAGGGACATGTGAGAAGAAAGGGTAAGTGTAAATGAAGGGATAAGAAGAGTTCTGGGATCACCAGTAAGGACTTGTCAGGAGAAGTGAATTTTAGCATTTTCTTAGGTACTCTATTAGTGACTCCTTAGCCACACCACTATGTTTATGGAGCTATAATCATATTTGTATAAGCAAATAGATAAATGACAACAAAGTATCACTTATAAAAAAAATTTATTCTTATTTTATCACATTAGGTACTCCTTAGTGACTTATTACTCATGGGTTTGTAAGCTGGTTAACTTGATCACTATCCAATTCACCCCCTGCACAGCAGAAAGTATAATAGAAGTTTTTGAATAAGTGAATCAAAGCTTTTACTAACTTTCCTTCTGATTCAAAGTCAAAGGGCAATCAAAGGAAAAAGTTTGTGGAGGATAATAGAACCAGAATATTTGATTGCTTGTCACAATTTAAAGGTCAGTCATGATGCTGGATTGTCAGAAGATTAGATCTTATACAGGAGAAACTGAAATGACAAAACAATTTTTTAACTCCACACAATGGACATGATAGTCTTCTGTGAGCTGAGTGCCATCATTTTGCTGTTGGCTTCATAAAAATTGTTTTCTTGGAGAAAGAAATTAGGAGGGCTTGGATCAATGACTATGGCTCCAAAATCATATTAAAACCATAGGTGTTTTGCTCTTGAAGACCAAGCTTTGCAATGATAAAATTAGTGGGGAGTATGCAACTGCAATCCAAATAAAAATAATCCTCCATGATTTAAGGCAATGTCTGCATTTCACCAGATGATCGGTAGATAGAGAGATCCAAACAATACTGATTAACCTCTTTCAAGCTGGGGGTGAATTTCCACTCTGTATCACCACCTCTTGGTCCCTGACCATGTGGAATGTTGATGAAGTAGTACCTCACATCTTTTTAACCTGCTCTGAAGCCAGGACAGAAACAGGAAGATTCAAAGGGGAATTGGGAGGGGAACTAGAGGACTAGATAAGGTCAAACTTTTAGATGTTTGAATTAAAGCAGTGGTATCATACATTTTTGGGTGTGAATCCCTTACCTAAGCATTAATATGTTTTGCTATTTGAGATGCTTTAAATATGAGTCTGTCACTTCACTGTAGGTAATGAGAGCATGGGCTTCCCTTAGGTATGGTGCCACACTTGCCAGTCCCCATGGAAGTCTCTGACGTTCTGTGAAGCCTCAAAAGTCTCCAGGGCATATCTCCAGCATATCTCTTAGGACAACAGAGCAGAGCCCCTTCTGTCTGTAAAAGGAGGGGAATATGGATCTTTCATTCTGGCACAAAAAAACCCCCCAAATCCAAACCACATTTTGAAATCAGAATTTTTCTTTTTCTATTCATTTCCTCTGTCCTTTTCCAGAAAGAAATTGGAGTTTTCTTCTTCAGTTTTCTTCTTCTCCCTTTTTTTTTTTTTTTTTATTTTTTTTTAGATACTGTGCTGGGTTACTCTGAAATATAATGGTCATCAGGATTCAAAGTTAACAGCTAAAGCAGAACATGTTGTTTGCCATTTCAATGCAGTTTTATCCTCACATTTTAGACACCTAATTGGCACTTCTGGAATGTGAGTTATTCTCAGACTGGCCTATTCACTAGGTACTTATCTAGTAGTGCCTTTTCCTGTTTGATCATAAGAGGAGCATACATAGACTCTCATTTTACAGATAAGCAGAAGAATTAAATCAATGGCTTGGATTCCTTTTTCCTCCAACCGCAAATATCTATGGCAGAGATATTTATTTCTGAATTAACTACATTAGACTCCATTTGTGCTCACTGGGGAGAAATAAGGACACAATTAATTTGACCTATTTTGCTCTAATCTCATTTGAGTAAGATAAATTTTGTCCTAGAGGTGCCTATTAAAGGAGCTTCTGGCAACAACAGCAGATGTAAATGCCCCTGCTCTGGATATCCTAAAGTGTCACACTTTAAATGTGTAAATAGATCTGCCTGCAGCCAGATTTCAGAGATTCATTAGGCCATTGGTAAGATGTGATTAACTTCTGTCTTCCCTTTGTGCCTCCGTATGGCACATCTGGCTTGGCAGAGGGGATGTAGGTGGGCAGAGGGCACAGTGTCCACAGCTGCTGAAGGAAGGTAAACCTGCAGGTGACCGTGCCTCTGACCACAAAGGGCTTGGTTAACATGGGAAGGATTCTCACCGTTCACTCCCACAGTTCCTACAAACCAAATGGGAAGTGCTGTCCCTTCATGGGTGCCAATGAATGTGCCTAGGACAGTGAGGTAATGGAAAGCCTCTGGCTTGTGAGAGAGGAGAAAGGAAGCAGGCATTCCTAATGTGGATCTGATGGCTGTGAGAAACCCACTCCAGAAGACCTTTAGTCTGTCCCCAGATCCTTCCCCTTTCACTGGCTGTGCTGGAGATGCCTTTTCAATTCTCCTGGCTTTGTTTGTGTAACTGCTGAAGACCAGAATCCTCCAACAGGGCAGAAGAAGTAATCACCCCTCACTGTTTTTTTCCCTTAATCAATTACCATTTGTGCCTACAAGACAAATTTAACAGCTCCAGCTGTCAGTGGATGCAAGCTGGAGAAAGTGATGTGCACATTAAACCTTTTAGAACTAAGCTGGAAACAGAGAATTTAGCCAGACTTAGGAGATCTCTGCCTCATATGGAATACAGATATTAGTGATGTGGGTCTCCTTCCTGTGTCTTTGCTCCTTTTGTATTTGTGGGTCTTTTCACTAACCGAACACAAGAGAAAACTTGCATGAAATCACTTGTCTGGAGCATAAGGAAACACTTGAGGGAAAAATTGGGTTTTAAAGACCTGAATGGTAGCTCTTGTAATGGAAGTGCCCAGGAAACAGCTCATTAATTGAAGTAAATTGAAGAAAAGTGTACACTCTCAGTGGTATATCTGTATAGATACAGAAGTGACTAGTACTTAATTACTTTGTGTGTTTAAAAGGGAGTTGCAAACAATGAGAAATTGCCCCTGTGATCAAGCTCTTTCCACTTTGAGATAAGCCAAGCCAACAGGGAATAGCATTCCTCTTTATTTAATATTTTTGCATTTCATCACCTATATCTATCAATCAGAGATTTCAGATTAATTTCTTCAAATGCACGCTTGGCAGAGACCGTGCTTTGTTTCCAGCTGGGCCAGTCCCCTGCACTGGGTTAGTGTTGATGCTCAGGAGCAGGGCAACAACAAGAGCTGGGTTTCAGCTGAGAAGGGGAGACATTTTCTTTTTGGCAACTGCTAATTGTCAGGGTTAATTAAACTGTTAATTAAGGGTGGGCTGCCCTCCATAGCCTCTGCCTTGGTTTTGTAAGTGTGCATCCCTGAAACTGCTCACTACACTGTGATTTGCAGGAGTACCAGTTCTGGTGGGTGGGAATTGATTTGGGCAGGGAACAATGGGAGAGAATGGCAAATGTGTGGACATTAGCCCAGAGCCATAGAACAGCTAAGGCTGGAAAAGACTCTTAAGATTATTGAGTCTAACCATTAAACACGGTGTTTCGAACTAGGTTTGCTTATACCATAATTAGAAATATTATTAGAGAGTAAAAAAAACTGAAATTCCAAAGGCAGTTAGTGTTGCTGTTCCCATTTATAATTTTCCGTTTTTCTCATTATTTTAAAAATAATGGTCCAAGGATTAATGAAGCAAGCTGAAGTTTGTTTATCCTCCTTATCCCAAGCGTTTCATTGACTTCTAGTTCTACTCCTCTAGTCTTCTCTCTTTCTCTCCTAAATTGCTTAATGTGTTAGCAGCAAAATGTGCAGATGTCACTGGGAAGGTTTCCTAGGCCACCCTGGGGGTTTACATTCACAGGGGAGTTTTTTGGGGTGCAGACTGTCATGCTGTAACAGTGTTGGAGATTAAAATAAATTTACCTATAAAATTTTAGAATTTGTATAGGTTACAGTTTGACTGTAACTTGCTTACAGCTTAGCATGAGTGGGCCTTGATCAAAACTTAAGGTTGATGAACTTTAAATTAATTCTGTTAGCATGAACAGCTGAGCAGGAGTGTAAACAGAGAAAGATGGATATCTCCAGATAAAGATTGAGACACTGGAGGGCCTCAGGGCTGGTAGATAAGAACAATTAATGGCTTGTCCATGTGGACATGGATAAATAATCCAATGAGGTGTTAGAAGACCCCAGACCACAAATCTTCATTGGGCCAAGAGGCACATGCAGGGCACAAAAAGAGCATGTGAAGATTGGGTGCACAGATAGTATAAAGCCCAGAGGTTCCTTTGTTTGGGATCCCTCTCCAAAGACAAACACCTTGAGCTGAATTAAACCAACTCACAAAACCTAGGGGCTGAGCTCTTCCTTAACAACCAGAGTTCCCCTGAGTGAGAAGATGACTAGGGGTAAAACTAGAGGAAAAAATGGGAAGTTATATTCTTATTCTAACAGAAGTTTTAAAAGTACAGAAATTTTAGGATGAAATGCAGTTCCTGAACCCTGGCTGGAATGTACCTGGCATGCTTAAAACCTCTTCCAGAATGACTTCCCACACTCTCAATGTGCAACCTCAAGTGGATGTTAAGGGGGATGAAATGGGCATGGAGTGGAATGGAACAGAGACACAGCTGCCAGGCTGTGTTGAAATCCTTGCAGGAATGGGAACCTGATGGTACCAAGTAGGTGATAAACCACAGAGCAGCTGTCAGCCAAGGAGATAGGAGAAGATGCCTTGCTGCTGAACCAGCAACTGTGGTTTATCACTGTCCTTGGATGAACTTGGCTCGTTGTAATCTAATTGGAACACTAACACACACCTCCATCACAAAGTTACCCACCTCAAGGTACCACCATCCCTCACTGAGCAGGCACTCCATATTTTATAGACTATAGCTTTAAGAGCAGAGTGATTTTACACCAAGCAGCAACAGAGGTATATGTGACTAGAGTCACTCAAGCTCTACCTTAAAGTAAATTAAGAATAGGGAGAAGTTAGGGAAGACTTAATTGAAACTTCTGGGATCAGTTGAATGGGCTGAACCCATCTTTTCCCTCACAGGGATAACTCTCAGGTAAGAACCCTATTCTGTGTGTGCTGAATGGTTATCTTGAGCTATTTTTGGTTATTAGAGCTTGTCTGTGTATTGCTTTGACGGGGTTTTTGCAGTCAGTTACTATCAATGGCAATCTCCGACCCTTAGCCCGTCACAATTTCAGTGTGTGCATTAATTAACAGTGTTACTGTGTAAACTGTCAGGGTGAGCCCTTCAAGGGTGCTGCCAGTCACTGGCAGTGGATAAGGTACTCAGCTAAAAGTGTGGAGACCCAGGAGGGGATTTCTCTTTTGCTGTTGGTGTCCTGACCCTCCTTTCATGTGATACCTTGCTGGTGTTAATAGTGTTAAATAGAGTTAAATAACTGCACTGCAGAGGACAAGCTGCTCTCACTAGTCACATATCCACATAGCTGCAATTTGCTGCTAAAAGTTGTAATTAATGGTACTAACTTATTTATCCTTCAAAGAGTTTTGGGATTGAGGGAGAGGAAGATTGCAGGAAGGGTCTGTAGGTGCAGCTAGAAAAACTTTTGGAGACTGCCTGGGAGGAAAGGCTTGGTGGATTTTGCAGCTGGCTCCCCTGAGCTCTTGGTTCATTGCCTTAGAAGTAAACTCAAATAGAAAAGGGCTTTTCCAGTTCAATGATGGCTTTGGAGAAAGTGAACATGACTTTTGGCTCTCATTTTAGTTCCCAAAGAACACTGAAACGAGAAAAAAGAGCCTAAGGACTATCACGGGAAGAGATGACAAATGACTCCCCTGTAACCAGGGCAAGTACAAGGCTGAAGGAAAGAAAACTCAAAACAACTCACATAAACTATCCTTATGCACTTGTCCCTCAGCAACATCCTACCATTTTAGCAGGTTTTTTTTAGCTGTCCATATCCATGAAGTGTAGGATCCAAGTAGGTCCATTTTAAATAAGCTTATCTGAAAGTGGATTTGGTGTACAAGCAGTTGGTTGGGATTCTGGGAGCATGTAGGAAACCTAACAAGTAAGATGTGTGCTAGAGAAAGGAATGACAATGAGCAGGACTAAGAGTACTGCCCAGGCAGTTTACATAAGCCAGGTATATATACAGCCCAGGTATACATAAGCCTTCTTGCTTTCCTTTACTCATAAGGAGCATTTCCCCTCTCCTTGGTGGAAAGATACTTGTAGTCATTCAAATAAAATGTTCTTGTAGGCTGCTTTCATTAGTGAAGCAATAAGGAAACAAAGTAAGCTACCTTCAGCACATTGCTTGTGCATTTCCTTGAGGCACAAAGTGCTTGGCTAAAGTTACAGTGTAGTCCCAAACCTCCCAACATACCCCTCTCTTTGAAATGACTGTATCCCAATGTGCATTCATTGCAAATCTTACCATTCCTACACTGGTACTGAGTCACTGCACTATATAAGCCAAAAAGTTTCTTAGTCTGTATACCTGAATGAAAAAAGGGTGAGATTACTTAGATTATCTTTGCTATGTCTGATCCTGAAGGAAAGTTGCCAGAAAAACATATGCTCATCACAGTTTTTAAAAGGGTTTGTAATACCACTTAACCATTTGAGATTTAGTAAAGTGAAGTCATCTAAAGACTCCACTCTGTAGTAATGTACTCCACTGCACCAGAGGGCACAGGGTATAAGTAAGTAGCACCATAAGAATGATGCAACTGCCCATTTATTTAACTCAACCCATATTTTGGGGGATCTTCAAGAAAGAGGGAACCTGATTAATTTAGATTGCCATTGCTTGTCAGCAATTTAGGTTATGTCCATTTACATTTTAAAAATACAGGGATTGCAACAGGATAGCCATACAGCTTCCAAATTCAAGTTGAAAAAATTTTACAGAGAGGCAATGCCATATATATTGCACCAGCTTATAGGCTGGAAAGGACAGTCTCTCAGGTGTACAGGGTTTTATTCAAGTAAACTACAAAACTCATACCCAAAAGCCTTTCTGGTTTTCACAACTGGTATTGAGGGGTCTGAGATATTATTACACTTTACCAACCAGGGAACAAAAGAATAGGCAGCTTTTCTGGAAGGCAAGCAGACATACAAGTACTTACGTTCTTTTCCTTCAGGAAAGAAGTTGATACTTTGGCCAGGGAACCAGTAAAACAAAACCTTCAAATAGTCCCATTAAAAAACTTTCTTATCAAGATGGAAAGGTTAATATAAGTGCCAGGGAGAGATCTTGAGAGCACCAGAAATACTCTTGAGGAGATAATTCTCAGCTTTTCCTCCACCTTGCCCTTAAAAGCTTTCAGCTATGATGGATAATCAACATCCCATAAGATGGGGGACAAAGACACACAGTGCTTTTTGGCAGCTGCAGGACAAACCAAATTAATATTTTCTCATTCAAAAGAGGGTATGACTTCTTCTTGTAAGAACAAAAAGCCCATAGAGGGAATGGCAGCAAAAGCTAATGGGAAATGGGGAAGTTAAGGAAATGCTGAAATTCAGAAGAATTACAGGAGGTTCAGTGTAGAGCTCTTCTTATGGAAAGAATAGTACAAACAACTGGATGCTTGGAAAGCTGCAGACAAAACAAGCATTGCTTTTCAACAAAACCAGCTTGTTTTTCAACTTGATAATTTTTATGAGCAGGTAGTCAAGAGTACTCAAAGCAATGTGGACCTGTGGAATCTCCCTTTGGAACTCAGCAGTAAAACTCTGGGATAACAAATTCAGTACAACTGTGTTATATATCAGATCCCTAATTACCCAGAAATCTTTGGAAATATTGTTATAATGGGCTGTCGAAGAATGTGTTAAGAGCATTTGGATAATGAGCCATGGAAGTATTGGGACACAAATTTAGTGAGCCCGAGGCTGGTTAACACTAAGAATTATCTAACAATTTGCTTGTCCTGTCCAAACAAAACCCTCACATTTTGTGGGGGTGATAAGGTCACTGTACTACACATAGGGAAGTGGATGGGGAAATCAATGTGGATTTCTCCTCACATGGGAAAAGAAAAACCCATTTATGAGATTGTGTTTGCTCAAGCAAAGGTGTGGGTCTACTTGGTGAGTAATGTGGAAGGCTGGGGAGACCCAGTGTATGCCTCAAGGTGGAGGAAAATAATTTGTGGTGTCAAGTTGCAGGAGAGTGTGACAGTGACCTGGGCTGGGCTGGGCTGGTGTTGGTGCCCAATGAGCAAGTGTGCTGCTTCTGCTGTCCTGAGCACCCATCCTTATGGAATGGGGCCCAAGTCATGCATGGACCTTTTTTGAACTCTGGAGGGGTGGAGGGAGCTCATGAAGTGGGAAAATAACATCTATCTGTGGAAGGATGGGGAATAGCAGCTAATGAAAATGTATTAATATGGATGTTGGGTATAAAGATGGTTAAGAATGTAGTTTTAATTATATGTATGGGTAAGAAATTATTTCAGTAATGAGAAAATAAATACAATGGAATAGTTAGAAAACACATAAAATTATATGGGGTCTGAGTATGACACAAATGATAAGCAGTTAAGTTTCTATTGGGTCTGGCTGAGATGGAGTTAATTTTCCCTTAGCAGACTCACACTGCTGTGTCTTGCTTTGGTAGCTGGAAAGGTGTTGATAACACACCAGTGCTCGGGTGCTGCTGAGCGGGGCTGGCACAGCATCACTGCTGTGTCCCCAACATTCCTTCAGCATTAGGGTGGGGGTGGGTAAGAGCCTGGAAGGGAACACATCTCGGTCAACTGGCCCAAATTAACCAAGGGAATATTCCATACCATATGATGTCAGATTAGATATATAAGCTAAGAAAAGGAGGAGGAAGTGGGTGGTGACATTTGTCATTTACAGTGTTTGTATTCCAGATCAACCATCACACGTGCTGAAGCCCTGCTTCATGGGAAGTGGCCTGATCTTGCTTGCTGATGGGAAGCTGAGAATAAAATTATTGTTTTTTTCTTTGCTGGTGCACATGTAGACTTTCACTTTTGCTTAATAAACTGACTCATTTCAACCTACGAGTTGTTTTCCATCATATTTTCTTTCCCCTGTACAACTGGGAAGGGGGAGTGATAGAGAGGTTTTGTGGGCACCTGTGTCCAGCCAAGGTCAACCCACCACACTGACTGATGAATGTGTAAATAAAATTACAAGGTCATGAAAAAAAAAAGAAGCGCAAACTTTGAATTGGTCCCTTCATAATTTCCTTATCTTTGGAGAAAGCAGCAACTTTTAAAGCATATTGGAAGAGAAAGTCATGGATAATAAAATCCTATGGTATGTTAACCTCTCCTGACTCACCAGCAGGTACAGTGATTTAAATACAGGTTTAGTCATTGTGACCCCTGAGAAAAGGGACAGCTATGAACTGACAGAAATGTTCTTATCCTTGAACTCTTGGCTTCAGTAGGTTTGTCCAACTA
Source organism: Cichladusa arquata (assembly GCA_026413545.1). NCBI lineage: Eukaryota > Metazoa > Chordata > Aves > Passeriformes > Muscicapidae > Cichladusa > Cichladusa arquata. The sequence goes on along the minus strand of JAOTQP010000001.1, from coordinate 61,742,070 downwards.
GGAAGCCATTGCACACTGGTCTTTCAGAGTGGTGATGTTTATTCCAAGCTGCACAGGTCCTGCTGCAGCTGCAGAGCCCCAGCCTCCTGACCTTGCAGGGCTGCTTTCCTAAACACTCACCTCTGCTCCCTGGGCTTATACATGCCCTGCTCACTTCTGTTAACACTGCTGAAGCACAGTTTGCTTCATGCCACACCTGGATCCCTTTGCTGCTTCTGGATTGTCTGCAAGCACAATAATGGCACCCTAATAGTGCCTGGCTTCACTCTCTGCTGCTGCTTGTCCATGTCCAGAGATACCTGCACCTCATCCTCCTGAGGCCAGTCACGATGAAGTTCCAAAATTAAATCCTTCTAGCAGCTCCCAACACTCACCATCACCACTGTCACTGTCAGCATTGGGTGTGTGTGGTTCCTATTCATGTGACGTATTTCCGATCTGGAGACTGAGCAAAATAAAGAGCAAGTCCCCACTCCCTTGCAGAGGAAGGGCAGATAGGTAAAGAAAGGAAGGAGCTGAGGGAAGTGAGATAAGGCCTTTGCAGCTAGAGAAAAATACACAGTCCTGTGAGCAGTAGAACAAGTTAAAACTGAGCTCATTGAGGATTTACATTTTGAGGAAAGTAATCCTGTGTGAATGCTCCAGTCTCTAATCAGAGCTGAAGTAACCCACCAGTCCTTCCCTTTCTGAAATATCTAAAAGGACTTCTTCGCTTAGCTCCTTATTATCTTAAGATACAGGGAGAAGTAATATTCTTAGGAACATCTCTTTCCCATGTGGCTGAAATTAGTCAATTCCTTCAAAACATTACCAGGAAAAGGCAAAAATATATTTGCAACACCATTATGTACACCACATTTTCCATTGAAATTGGGCTAAAATAAGTGGATCTTTGCTGCATTTGGATGTTTTTCTGTAAGAAATCTGGTCCATGATATTTTGGAGTTGTCCTCTTGCCCAAAGACAAGGTTGTGCAAAGGAACAGGTAAGTTTTACAAAGGCTTAATACAACAGCTTTGGAGGCTGTGGTGTGGGAGGTGTCCTAGAGAATCAGTGCTCATGGAGAGGCCACCTATTCAAGCTCCTTTTGCACCTCACAGATCTGTGCCACTACTCACACCTACTCTCTTTGTACTGCCCATGGAGAACACACTCTTACTCTTATTCTGTAGTTATGAAACCTGAGCACTGACCTTCCTCTCACATAACTGTGGCTAGTAAAACTCATCTGGTATTTACCTGTGTAATTATGCTCCAATCTAACTTATAAATGGCCCATCTCACTGGGATGCAGAAATGGAAGAACTAGCATATGCTTACTTCACAGAAACACGGAACTGGTTAGGGTTGAAAAACACCTCTGAGATCATCGAGTCCAACCAACTGTGACCAAACACACCATGTCAGCCAGACCATGGCACTGAGTGTCATGTCCCATCTTTCCTTAAACACCTCCAGGGACATTGTCTCCACCACCTCCCTGGGCAGCCCATTCCAATGTTTAATCATTCTTTCTGAGAAGAAATTCCTCCCAATGTCCAACCTAAACTTCCTGTGGCACAGCTTGAGGCTTTGTCCTCTTGTCATGTCACTAGCTGCCTGGAAGAGACCAGCCCTGACCTGGCTCCACCCTCCTTTCAGGACATTGCAGAGAGCAATAAGGTCACCCTAGAGCCTTCTTTTTGCCAGGCTAAACAGCCCCAGCTCCCTTAGCTGCTCCCCATAGGACTTGTGCTCCAAACCCTTTCCCAGCTCTGTTGCCTTCCTCCGGACATGCTTCAGCACCTCAGTGTCCCTGAAGTGAGGGGACAGAACTGGACACAGCACTTGAGATGTGGCCTCACCAGTGCCAAGTACAGGGGACAATCACTGCCTTGATCCTGCTGTCCACAATTTTTCTGATACTTTTGAGCTTTGGTAGCAGAGCACTGGTAGTGATTCTTTCTGTGTGGAACACTTCTCATAGTAAAAAGCCCCATAGCCTACTGGAGCATACTTAGTTTCTGGAGACCAGAATTATGATTGGGGTATTTGGAGAAATTCTTTCTTTTAAAAAGTGGCTGAAAACTTATTCCAAGGGTAAAGACTCTCATGTTTTTATTCCAGGAATAAACTTCTTAATCATATCCAGTAACAGGAAGCTGAGTCCTCTTAGAAACTATCATTACAGTACTGGTCAGAGAAAGCCTGTAGGCTCTTAGGTCCACCCTAAAGTCCTCTCTGGGGTTAAACAACAGTATTTTGTTTTCTGAGAAGTCACATCTTTTGGAACTTCTTTGTCTTTGAACTCACAAATTAGAGTTTCTAAAAAACTCTGAGGAATATTTGGAGCAAAGTGGAAATCTGCTTTTTTATGTTTGAGTGAGGATGCCATTCCCTACTAGTAATGTGAATCATAGTGTGTGTGCAATAGTATGCATAGCCTGGACTGTGATCTTGCTGATATGTGCCAGCCTCAGAGAGTTACTGGCAAGAGACAAAATTATTGGTAGAGGGAAAAAACATGGGCAGTGAGTGGCGGGAAAAGGGAGTGAGAAAGATCTTTGAAAGCATTTCCCTTCATTATTCATGTGGGAAATATGCCATTTCCACATCCCATCTGCTTTTGCCAGGAATACATAAACTGTGTTTGGTAGCAACAAGTACCTAGTAGTTGAGGTTTTGTTTCAGTATATCAATAACAGGCATTTCTAAACATTTCACTGTACAAAGCTGGCATTGCAGAAAATGGTTAGTAACGTCAGTCAAGCATGTTTACTCTCATTCTCATGTCACAGGAAATCACAGTGGATATGTCTGCACTGCTGGCAACTGCTCTGGAACATGGAGGTACTTCAGCTCAAGTCAAGTCCAGTTGAGACAGCAGTCCAGCAAAACTGCAAAGGGCTCAGTGCAAACAAGAAGTCATTAGCAACACAGCTTCTCACTCTGAAGGGTGAATTGAGTTCAAAGTAGTGGATTAAAACCACTGTGGTCTCTCCACAAGACATTGTAGTGGAATCAATATGGGTTCTTGGCAGGTAGAAACCACAGGGCTTGAAACATTGGCCACTCCCAAGGTGGAGTCAGGGGAATTTTAGGGTTGACTTTGCCTCATTTAACCTTAAATCATTAACAGTGCAGTATTTAGACTCAGGTAATTGTCTGTGGCATGATTCACTTGCCTACATATAACCATAAATTCTATGCTAAAAATCCTAATGAATCCTCCCATAGCCACTTTTATGGAGTGTGAATCATCTGTGCAAATGCAGTGCAATTCTCCAGTCAGTGGAGGCAGAAAGATATCTCTGATGTGGGACCAATCCCTTGGTTTGGGTGTCTGTCTGAGGCACAAGTCAGAGATGTGAACACAGACATCCAGTGCTACCTGAGATGCTCTAGGAAATCTCCAGTTTCCTAGAGAACTGAATTATGTCCAGAGAGGAATGGGACAAGTTTCTGCCCAAAGGTGCCTATTCTCTCACCAGCTGGAAACGGAGGCTAAACAAATAGTTTTGATGGTTTTGGCTGTCTGAAGTTGGGTGAGATGAATCCTCATGCACAGGGTAATGCAGAATTCCAGGGCAGAGTAGTGTCAGTGCCAGAAACTGCACGTATTGTGTGGGCCACCATGGCAAACCACATCCTCAGCTCCACAGATGTCTTTAGCCTTGGAACCCTTCATTTAGAACAAGATACTAGCCAAAGAAGGCTCCTCATCCTGTGAGTTCAATATAAGGGACAGCACTCTTGCCCTAAGTTACACACGCAAACATGGGGACAGCTCACCAAGATCAGAGTGTAAAGAAAGGGAGAACTGGGTTGGAAAAGATCCAGACATTTCACTAACGAGGCTATTCCGCCACTAATTGCATTAAGTGCTGTCAGGATTCAGTTGTCAGGAGCAGAATTGGAGCTCAGGGACAGTGTGGGACACAGAAGCTGCCAGCAAGTGAAATTACAGTTGGACCCATCCAGGCTCTGAAACTCTTCCCCATCAAACCATGCCACCAGCTGACCTATGGGGGACAACTTCACACCCAAATAGGAAATAGTAATGAATCCTAGAGTTCCTCTGCTACCAGGAGTAGCAGGGTATATGCATGATAATTTTATAATAATTCTGTTTATTTTATTGCTACCACGCTAACACCTACCAGAATTTGCGTGATATCTACCATACGTTCCTTCCTCCTGAAATACAGTTATTAGTGCAGACCTGAGGGAAATTTTAGGGTGAGATTCCAGCACTGTGCAACACAAAACTGTTGTTGCCCTGTCCATTAATTTTGGAGAGATTTGATGGTGGAGGGACCAGTATCTAGCCTGATGGAAGAAGATGCCAATGACTCAGATTTCCCATGCTACCAGCAGAGAAAAGAGAATAAAGGAGAGGCAAGGAAGCTTGGCAATAACAAAGTGTGTATTTCTCAGTGAACCCAGATTGGACTGACTGGCATATTGGAAATCAGGAAAACAGTGATGGTAGTATCAAAATGTAGTGTTAATGGTAGTTTTGTTCAAGTGAAGCAGGAAGTCCCATCCTGAATGTTTCAGGTCATCTCCGTTCTGGAGGCTGTCTGCCAAATACAGCACTCGAGTACTACAAGGCAAATTTTTATCACAGCAAATATATTTTGACCAGTGTCAAGCAGATTGTCCTGGTTTTAAGGACAGGTGTCTGCCAGTAGAGGCAGAAGTTTCCTCTGAAATAGAGGCTTTAATTCCACTC
>JAOTQP010000001.1:61694611-61733673 GCA_026413545.1 Cichladusa arquata | reverse complement strand
ATAATAATAATAATAATTAGTATTATTATTATTATTATTATTATTATTATTATTATTATTATTAGTGTGACACAAATCTGGGTGATAATGTTAACAGAGACAAAGGTTAAAATGCCATATAGGAGACAGCTGATAATCTTGAGCAATGAAGCAATAAAAATCAGATTAAATTTAACATCCTGAGGTGCTAGGTCAGGCACATAGACACTAATAAAAGGATTTGCTGTAAGCTGGAGGCTGAACTGTGCTAATGTGAGGAAAGGAAAAAGGCCAGACTGGAAATAATCATTCACAGTATGGCCATGAGTCATCAACATGATTCAGCCACACAAAGGCTGATGTGACATATCAGGAATTATGTTTCCAGTACAGAGACAGAGGAGAACAATAAATCAATAAGGATTATATCTGGAGCATGACACAAACCCAGCCACTTACACTCTATATGGTCAGCCACCGTAAATATCAATGGGGTAAGAGCATCTACACAGACCTTGTTAGCCAAAGAAGAAAGAGGCAAAAAGAGGACCTGGAAATTCAGGCTGGAAATGAGAAATGCTCAAAGATGGTAAGATACTGAAGAGACTTGCAAAAATCTGTCTGCTGCTCTTGGCAAAAAAGGCTGTAAGGCACTGCATGCAAGAGAAACTCCTAGAGGCAGAGTGCCAGGTAACAAGGAGAGGCAGAGTAAGACGTGCTGATTTTTGCTTAAAAGTGGGTAGGATCTAGATTTTGAAGCTCTAATTCTCATCTCAGACACTTTTCTGTAAGCTTTCTCAGGGAGGGAGTACTAGCCAGTCGTTTGGTCTTTTTAACTCCACTACAAGTGGGTGGTTCAAGAACCATAGCTCAAAGTGGCTTTATGACATATGAGGGCATTTTAAAATTTTGAACTCTTACTCCAGGAAAGTCAGGTATCTCCCTTCTTGCTTATGCTTTGAGGATTAAACATTTCTCTTCTATGACCTGGCTCAATCTAACCAAATACTCTTGCATCAGCCAGAGGCAGGGACAGATTGGGCTTTGGAGTTAACCGAGCAGATTTTCCTGGTTTGAGGAAGGTTTTTGATCACAAGTTCTCCCACAGATACCATGCCCCTCCTCCCAGCTTCCCAGCAGAAAGTTTGACACGAAGCTGCCACTAAACTGCCAATAATTAATTTTATGTTGTGTTATCTGCGCTCATTTTTTTACTGATTTTGCTTTGCAAGGAGTTCATCTTGAGGCTCATGAGTGACAATTCTTGTCACAAGGAGCAGATTTCTGATTAATTCTTTCTGCTCTAGATTAATTTGCTTGACAATCATTTGTGACAAAGATTAATCTTTCAAACGATTACTGTGACAATTTTCTCCACAGAGACAAGCCATCACACTGGTGCTGCTTTACTCTGACCTTGTTTTATGACTTTGGGAAAGTTATTGTTCTATTAAGTTCATTTTACCTATCTAGAAATCTATAAAAGTCATCTGCAGGGTTTACTACGTATCTCAGGACATGGGAACTTAATAAACTGTGAAATGATCAAAGGGAAAAAGATGATTGAAAAACAATCTGGAATCTTCAATAAAAGAAAAGGTAATAGTTGTAACTTTACAAATATTATCATGAAAAGCAAAACAAAACATAAAAGAAAAAAAAAAGCCTGTGTTTTTTCTGGAAGATTTTTACTAGTGTGCTTCTAAGAACTTCATTAGCAATTTAAAAAATTTTCATGAAATCTACATTTAAAATTTCATTAAAAGAGTTAGTGAAGTGATCAAAGCTCTGCTCTAGCAAACAAACAATATTAATTATGCTAAGCAAAGTTAGCCTGGTTTTCTTTTGGCAGAACTGCAATACTGACAATACAAATAATATTTGGAAAAAATACTAAGTTTCAAAAAAATTTTTAATTTAATTTTTTTAACATCTCATAAACATTGAGATAGTCACTTTTGAAGCCTGCAGAATCTCTTCTTTACATTACAAACACCCATTATGTAGAGAGACAGGGTTATTCTTAGAAAAACACAGGGAGGGTGTGAGCAGCAAGATGGAGAAGGCAATGTTTTCTGCTTACAGGCTCTCACTCTCTCCTCTGTTGCTCATATTTGAATAAACACATGCTGTGCAGTTACCTTTCCTGTTCAAATGTTGGTGTCTAGAGGGTACCCAATAGCCTGCAACAGGTGCTGGCTCCAGAATACACTTCACAGAACAGCAAAGTGTATGGGATACCTCTCTAAAAATTACGTTCGCAGTGTTAAGGACTCTCCAGTGAGGACTGTCTCTTGCAGGCGAGGAACATCCCGCAGATTTTCTACATCTGAGTTTCCAAAGTATTTTCTGTTATATAAGAGGTAGATTTCATTGAACTGCAGAGTAGAGGCAGCAAGACCTAAGCCCAGATCAAAACAAGCTGAGAAGGACCTGAAGGAATCTTGCCCAGCCCCAAGCACAGGATATTTGCCTCTCTGACTGACAAGTCATGTCCAAGGTGAGGGCTGGAGGGGGTGATGCTCTGTCCTGGCCTTCAGGAGGCCCCTGCTGGTGTTGTGCACCCCGAGTGTGCAGGGCAAAACCACATTTTTTGGGGGGAATAAACTCCTATGCAAGACCCTCATGGTCAAGGTTGTCTTTAACCCTAGGGAGGACCTAGATCCAGACTTTCTGCATGACACACCCACCAGGTAGGGCTGATGACACCTCCACTGCAGACCACTGCTGGAAGGCTTCAGCTGGAGCTGGCTGCAAGTCCAGTCCCAGGTAGCTCAGGGCTTCTAGTCCTGGATAGGGGGAAAAGGGTTGTAAATCAAACCAGCATCCATCCCACTGGCAGAGAGGCACCTGAATGCAGATGTTACACATGCCTTTCTGTGAATCTCAGTAGCTTCAGAGTTTACCTGAAACCTTTAATGGAGATACGAGTCTTCTCTGGGAACCTGGAGTAAGGGATAAGTGCTCCATCCCTATAGGCATTTGTTAGAGCTGCTTTCCTGCAGGTTTTTCCTGGAATAAGGTTATTACTCCCAGTAGTACAGTGTCACAAAGCTGGACAGGTACAGCAATAGACTCCAATCTGAGCAGCTCCAAAATGTGTGGTCAGTTTTGTGTTAGCTGGTTGCACAGTCTCTTCCTGGGTTAAATATGCTTCTGCAGTTAATGGGACTGTGATGAAGTCAAAAAGTCATGCCCAGTTACAAACCATGCAAATGGTATAATAATAACAGAAAATATAGTGATTTGTACGATACACCTGACACCAAAAAAAAAATATTCCATGTTTTCAACAAATCAGATGCTACAATCTGAAGGAAGCTATTTCTGTATCTTGGCTGAAAGTTAATGAGCTTGATGCAAAGTGTAAGCAAAGAAATATGGTGGGAAATTGAAATCTTTGAAGAATCATTAAGAGCAGACATCTGGGTTTTCCATTTACACTAAAACTAATTTTCCAGTGTAAAGCCTTGGCAACCACTTTAAGCAGTAAAACAATTGCTGCTGCTGATGTAACCAAGGCACTCTAAATGAAAACTTTTCTTGTGAAATATTGTCTTAGCCCTTAATTCAGTTTAAAAAACCCCAAGCAATATATCTCAAGCATTTGCAATTCTGTAAAGGATTGTAAACTGCAGTTAAACAGGAGATTGCAGATTAAATCATGGTTTGACAGGAAGCAGCTATGTGGGACATGATGGGAAGGAAGAAGGAATTTTCTTCTAGAGGAAATTTTGATGGTACAGGGTTACTGATGGAGCTCAAGAACCAGACAGCAATAGCAGTGATCAGACCACTGTGTCCAGGTCCAGGGTGACTTTCAGGCTCTTTGTGAGGCAGTCACTGAAAGCTAAACTGGATTGAAGTGAGATGATTCCAGAACAGGATAGGGGATTATCACATCCACAGGTTTTGGTAACAGTGACATACCCCTTGAATCTTGTATATGATCAGAACTTCCATGCTTAAAACAAGTAAAGCAGAACAGATGCTGGGAATTCTCCACATAAAAGCTTTTCAGGAAAGGTGTCAAAGGTACAATTAAAACTTAGTATGGTCATAGCCTCACACAGGCAGTGTTTATACGAACTGCAGTCCATGTAGGATGAGTGCTGAATTAAGATTTTGGTCACACTGCACTTCTTAACACAGACTCAGTGCCCTCACCTGCAGAAGAGACTGGTCAGTCATACCATGGCTTAGGACCATGGGCTCCTTCCCAGAAGGTGCTGATCCCAATTGCCAAGGACTGTTAGAGTTTGTACATGAAGCTGGACAACATACACCCTGTATTGTCACAGTGAGCGTGCAAAGCCTGGGTCAAGGAACACACTTTGCCTTAGCTGTACTTCAAACAGTGTTTCTAAATCTGGCATGTTTAGTTTTTCAAAACAAAAGCTATTTGTCTTTATAAAGGAGAATAGTTAAAATATAAAGAGAAAAGTGAAACTGGCCAGACCTTTTAGTTTACTAATAAATCTTAAGAGATCTTCAGTGACCAGAAAAGAGAAATTTGACTTAACTGTCATCTAGAAAATTGGCAGAGCAAAAGTCAGGCCTTTGTCATGCCATGCAGTCTTTCTTGCAGCCTGTCTGCTTTCACTTTGCAGCAGTTAAAATGTCCTTGTGTAGTTGTCAGTGATGACAGAGAAATAATTCCAGTCCCCTTGCAGTCCCTCCACACCAGACTATTGCTTAGAAAATCAATTACTTCAAGGAAAAAGCTGTGGCTGACAAAAGACCATGATATGTCAGCCAGGCAAAATTTGCACAGCCCTGGTTTGCCTTGCCTAGCTGCTGGATGTGCAGTTTCTTAGGCTGCCCTTTGATTCCTTGACATTCTGAGGCTTTGCAAAGATATATGTCAAATTCAGAAGGAATAAAATTTTCTACCTTTTCATCAAAGTTTATGAGACTAAGTCAAGATCATTGATTATTAGGGTGGGTAATATCCCTGTGAAGAAGGACCACTGCAGGAGACAATACCTCAAGTGGATTTGTTCCATGGCAAATGCAGTTCCATTATGGCAGGACTTAGGGCATGTTTAAGGGTGCCCCTAAGGCAGTGACTTAGCATTTGTTCTCCAAAGCAGCCCAGCTGTGCTTGATTTCTGCCTGCAGTGCTTGGAGCTTATCTGTGCCTGGTAGACTCTGGACAGCAAATCCACCAGCATCGGTCCCCTTACTGTCTGGTCCTGGCCCTCTGACCTCTCCTTTCTTTTCTCTAGCACCCCTAAATAAATAAAAACAAGCCCAAGGGGAAATAGAAGCAAGGCAGAGACTGCTGAGCAGGATGACTCTACTTCAAAGGTAGTAAGGGAAAGCAGGATAGTCCTTTGTAACACAAGACACCATCGTTGTTTCTCATGCTTCTCTTTCCTGCCTCTTCCATTGTGCACACTGATTCTCTGAGGACCTGAATGCTCTAAATGAAACCAAGGCAATATTCTAGCAAATAGAAAGATTAAAATAGAAGAAATCTGGTGGTTTTATTGTTGGCAATGTTTTTTTGGCTATTTGCTATTTGGTTCATTTTGCTAATCCTATCTACAGTACAGCCCTCATGCAATGCTGCTGTGAAGAGGTTGGGGTTGACCGACATCAAATAAATATTCAGGCAAATATTCATGCATGTACCTTGAAGTTGTCTAAGCAATTTACATAATTAGGATAAACTCAGAACAGTAGGTCCTTACCTGCAAAAAGTTAAACTTCTTTTTTCCTTTCCAAATCCTGGAAAGGAAGCACATTGAAGAAAAGCTTCTAGGGTTTTTTCTCAGTTAGGTTATTAAGTCTAATAAAAAAAAATAAAAAGATGAAAGAACTACAAAGCCATCTCAGGAGTCCTAATATTCAGAAAATCTTAAAGCCCATTTCAGACCCTTATACTCATATTACTCTGTGGGCTTTGTAAGAAACTACTGTAGCTGAATTCTGCAAGAGATCTGATGAAATGTGATTTTACAGTACAAAAATCCCTAACCAAGTCACTTTTACCCATTTTCCCTCTCAATCTTCCCTACGTTTCATTCACACACTTTCCTCTGTACCCATGAGTATCAAGACACCTGTGCCAAAGCAGTTTTGGACCATTTGTATGTAACAGGAAGGACAAAGGAAATCAGCAGCTGTGGCCTCAACGTATATCTAGGATTTTTGAATTGTCTTTTGTATCTTCTAGGAGTGGATGCTGTGCTGGATTTCTTTCCTTGTGATTTTGACTCACCCTTTGTAAATGTTCGTCAAAATTCCTGAATGTCACAACTTTTATTTTTCTTTCTTGATAAGCTGTAGTCCTGTTCTTTATCCACTTGTCAGTTTTAGCTTCAGTTTGTTCACAGGACACAACAGCTAATGAGCTCCATGGTGATTAACACATTCCTAACCTTTTAAACTTTGCTCTGCTGTTTTCTCTGGTGCTTCTGCACGCATTTCCATTCTTACTCTATTCATACCACTCTTCGTATTTTATTACAAATTTCTACAGTGCTAATGGAGACACTCCTGACTTTGGACATTAGAACAGACAATTAATTACAAGCCGCTAGGATGACCAAATTCATGTAGTGAGAACTGTGCAGAAGCCCACAGGGTTTTTGTTCAAGAACTACTAAAAATGTATTGGACATGATAAAATAAAAAGATGAATCTCATGCCTCACATAGCACATATTTTTTAAATGTGCATACAACTATTCAGATAATTTGCCCTTGGTTATTGCTGTGAATGCTGTTGTAGACTCCCGAAAATGTATCCACACCTTCTGCATGGGATTTTCTAGTTCAGGCACAGAGCAGTCCTGCTCAGTTCTAGTGGAGGCAGATCACTGCTGAAGCACTTCTGCACCCTGTGATTCAGCCCTTTTCTGTATGATGGACAAGCAGGAGTCTCAAACAGCTCTTCTTAATCTCTGGCAAAAATGCTTTCTCCTAACAGCAGGCTCATAAGCAAACAACAAAATGTCATTGTCAAAATGATTATAGTGGGATGACAGACTGCATCTCCATAGTAACGACTGGGGCTAATGCCACCCCTTGCAGCATCACAGGCAGCCACACAGAAGTTTCTTTTCCTTTCTGAAAGAAAAATTCTTGAAGGATCTCAGTGACTGCTCAGTCTTGGGAGATGGAGAGCCAGTAAATGCCTCTTATGGCTCCTTAATGCCTGCCTGGAGTGGGTAGTCAGATATTGTCACAGCTATGAGCAGCACCTGATGCTCCTTTAAATTGCTTTAAAGGAAGTAGCAGGAGAGAACAGCTCCCTCCATGAGCCCTCTTCTGTTCATCCTCAACAGAACAAACAGTCACATCCCCTGCAAAGTGCACTTTGTATTTGCAGTCAGTTAATTTTAAGTAATTCTGTGTTTCATTTTGGAAGTGAAATGTATTGAGTGGCCAGGTGAGGATGTGGACATGGAGCTTTTCTTATCTCCCTAACTACATGCTTTATAACTATCAACATTTTGACATTTACAGATGTACTATGCTTCTGTAGTATTGAATACTGATAACTATTAGTTGCTTGAAATTCATGCAATGGGAAGAGGCTAAAGTTTCAATCCTTAATTTAGCTGAGGTTAGAATTTTGGTCTTTTGGTGCTGTTTAAATCTGTTGTTCATCTCCAAGTTAGACTTTCAGCTAGTATAAACACATCTGTGCCATTTTCTCCCCTCAGTACCTTGTCCTACTGCCTGTCTTGTTAGCTTTGTCTCAAGGCTTCTACACCTACAAATGCTCCTTGCAGTTCCCATGACAAAGCTGAGAAATACATGCATGCATTTAGGAGGAGACATATCCCCAGCATGCACAATTCCCCACTCTGAACAGCACTACCAGCCTCGGGCTGGATATTCTGATCCTAACACATACAAACAATTTCCATAAATGTCACTGCTAGGTACCTGACTCATCCCCCCAGGAACAAAGCAGACTTTCCAAAGTAAAGCCAGGGTAATGCTGAAGACTGAATTTTCTGCTAAGTACTTTTCTTTGTGCTTTTCTGTCATTATACATGAAAGAAAGTTGCTACCTTGAGACTTGATTCTCCCTCACTTTGGGAGATGCCTGCTGGGGCTAATTCATGTGAAGCCATGGCATTATGTACCTTGAAAAGATGATGTGCTTAGGTCTCCTTGGGCTCCCAGCTTTTCTGTAGAGTGTATGAGGTAAAATGATTAATGGGAGTCTGTGAGCTCTTAATACAACTCACATTCACAGTTTATGGTTTCTCCCCTATAATACATTACTTCTTCCATTACCATGCAGTTTTTCAGGCAGAGAAGACATGTGAAGATTTACTCTTCTTTCAACATGAACTTTGCAGAGGTAAAAGCCAATCATCTGCTCTGCATTTGCAGAAATGTTTTCTGATACACATCAGACATAGCTATAAAAAATAGTAGAATATATCAGAAAAATAAAACGTACAAGAAACACCACGTAGACATGGAATTTGTTGACTAGACTACTAACTAATGTCTGATATTCCTAATCAGTATTTAAAACGATGTTATAAGGAGATAGTAAAATATCTATATAGAGATTTTTTAAAATGTAGTCTAAATTGATAACAGGCAGGTTTATTTTCTAGGCAGTGATTTTCACCTTAATAATTGTCTGATTTTACTTTATGGCATTTTATGATTGATAGTTTTGTGATTGCTATTATGGCTCTACTTCTGCAACTTAAACTATCTGATGTTCATTTCTTCATACCTCTGAGTGCAACTCGTCATTTTCATTAGGAAAGCAGTGATCTTACAGATAGACCCTTTTACATTACTTCTACCCCAATTTCCTGGAAGTAAAATTATATATGCTTAGCTTGATTCTCTGCTTCTGTTTCTGCCAATTCACACATATTGAATATCCACTGTCCAGTTTCTATCTGATTTGACAGCAAGTTTGGCATGTACAAGTATAAAGCATTTCAGATCTTCATGGACATTGATGTCTGTCTCAGGGTACAAGATGAAGAGTTCACATGTGACCCCTTCAGCCTGGAACCAACCCACCCACCAGTGCATGGTACCTCCAGCAGCACCACTGCAGTCATTGACTTTATACTCACCTCTCCATAAATCTAGGAACAGGCAAACTTGAAGAAGTATATGGGGTAAGTGAAGTGCGGACTGGAGGAAATACAGGTGGCTCTGGGAGGGCTGAAACACAGAGACAAAGGAAAAACAGAAAGGACATGAAAGCGAATGGAGGAGTAAGAATATAGAAGCATTGAATATAGGAAGATGAGACCTATTGTTCTGGGTTTGACTGAGGATTTGAGGGAGACAGGATATTCTTGGGGAAAGGCGCTTATTAAATGAAGCTGGAAACCTTATTGAATCCTTATTCATGTTGCTAATCTGATTCTTCCCTCAAGTCTGTCTTTCCAGGAGGCAAAGTTTGAGAATATGTGGAACAGATCCTGAAATCTTCCTTTCACAAAAAAATCTTTCTATCTGAAGCATTGTATTTCCTTTTTAAACCTGTGATTCAACTGCACACTCAGGTTAGCTCCCATGACTGGTCCAAGAATGCTGACTTCCACATAATCTTGGTATTGTAGTGCTTTGTTGGATTTTGTGCTTGTGAGTCAATCAACCAGTTATTTATCAGCTGTTATTGTTAAAACCTATTAGTATACAAAGAAGAAAGAAAGGAAGCATTTTCAAGAGAAGGGAGAGAGCATACTGTAACAGTAAAATAGAAAATTGCAGCCAGGCTAGCCCTTGTTTGTGAGATTCTCCAAGGAAGCCTTTTATGCAAGCATGAAGTGTTCCCAGAGTAACACATCAGAAGCTTTTTAGGTGTTCTGAGTGATGGAGTAACAGTGACATTTAAAAAACAGATGCATAGCAGACCTTCCTTATACTGTTGACTTAGGAACTAAAAAGGTTCCTAGAAAAGGTCCTGAACCAGAAAGGCTCAGAAAATTACTGGAAAAAAATTAGTAAAAATAGATAGGGCCTGAAAAACAACACAAGTAAATGTAGAAGACAGAAACAATAATTTAGACCAACAATAATCTGCCACACCAATTATTAGTGCCTATACTCCCACATTAGTAATATAATCACAATTCCTGAATAAATTTGTTTCTCCTAAACAAATGTTTTATGTGCATCCACATAATTCTGTCATCTATTTATAACTTTAGCTTCTCCAGGATCTCTTATTTGGGAATCTGTTCATAGGTAATAGTAGGGAACCAAGATACAGCTTATTGAAACATACTGAAAGAGGAGAAGTAAAGGAAAGGCACAGAAGGATGTCTTGCCTCAATGATATAAAAAAATGAAGTGATGGAATCTACTCGCAAGCAACAACCTGGGCCTGGCTGCTCATACCTAGACCTTTAAATTATTCTTGTCCAAAGTCGCTTCAAATACATAAAATTCGAAGGACATGCTCTCAAGAAACACACCCTTGACTTCTGAGCAATCTCTGTGTGATGTTTATTGGCCAGTGTCCTTGGGGAGTTTTGGAGCAAGGCTGGAATGATACCAGCTCGTTCCCGCCAGCCTGGGAACAAACTGCTCAAGAGCTGCCTTCCTAGAACTGTCTCCCCCAATTCTGAAAGAAGGATTTGAATATCTGTGAGCTTAACCCAATTTTCCTGACAGGCTGACAAAACAGAGACAGCTTTCAGCCCCATGTTGCTGCACTTGGGACCAGACTAAATTTACTCCCACTTTTAGGTTTAATTCAGGCTTTGACTATTTTCTGTGTGCTTTTCCATTCTCTCTCCATTGCCATTCCTAGGAGTTCTCTGTACTTCAGAGGACCCAGATCTGGCCCTATCTGACCTTACGGGGCCTATAAGCCTAATATCAGCTAAAATTTTAATTTTATGCACCTCACTGAGACTGACAGTTCTTGCTGCTTATTTTTTTGTTTCAGTTTTTCTTTGTTTTGTTTTTGTTTGGGGGTTTGAGATTTTTTGTTGTCGTTGTTTGTTTGGTTGGTTTTGGTTTTTGTTTGTTTTTTTGTTTGCTTTGAGGGGTTTTGTTTTGGGCTCTTTAGGTTTTGTTTGTTTGTTTGTTAAAACTTTTGTCTTTATTCTCAATTAAAAAGAGAAGAGTTGAACACACAAGCAGGTACTGAAGCACAGAAGGCAGGGGGAGGGGGGGCGAAAAAACATTAATTGCAGATTGTTCTTGAGCACTCTGTAAAGCCTATTTTGCATGTTAATGTGGGACTTTGGTGAAATAAAAGCTTTGTGCTGCTCCTCAGCACCAGGAAAGTTCACCCATTTCTCTGTCATCTGCACAGACATCTCAAAGTGTCTTGGGAGTGTTCAGGAACATCTTCTGGATGAAAGGAAAAGTAGTTGTGTCATGGCATTAGGAAAATAATCTCTCCATTTGCACAGTTTCTGTTTTGTACCTAAGTCAAAATGACCCTGTGCTGGGACAAACCTGGAACACTAAGTTAAAGATGGTACTGCTGGACCTAATTCCACTCCAGATTTTGCAAATGTGCAAGGCTGGCCCCTCCTCTGTTCTGCTTGAGGAGCTGCTGAGCTACCTCTCCCACTTCTTTCTCACCTTGCCTGACTTTCCATCAAGAAAAAACTTTCCTTATTACACCAGGGATATTCTGTGCAACAACCTCCAAGTATTCACCTTATATATGTCCTCAAATAAATGCGTAGCAAGCTGTACTTAAACCCCTTCAATGGCATGTAATACTAAGCCTGTATTTTTTCAGAATTTCAGTATGCTTGTTTTCCCTCTTTTCTTCTTCCTAATTTACCTCCGAGTGTGATCCAAAAAGGCTCAAAAACAGCTGAGCTGCTTGGCTTCAGAATTCACTGTTTATCATGAGACCCTTTAAACCATGCAGAGAGAGGATTCATCACCAATCTACCTTACAAACTTTTCAGTGCTCTGAAAATAATTTTTGAGGCATGACTTCCTTACTTAGACAGAAAGAAGAAAATGTGGATGTTCTTCTAAAGCAGAATTCACATTCAATGTGATAAATACACTTTGTGCTGGCATTATGCCATTTTGACATGCAGGATGAAAGTACTTTGCTGCTTAGGCAGACCACTGTGAGGAGGCTGATTCCCAGCCAGGGACACAGGAAAGTTGGTCTCAAAGGCTGTGTGCCTATACTTAGTGATGAATAGGAAATGAGATTCTCTAATCCATAAATCTCTAATTTGGGTTACTTTCCATATTTCTAGTCACCTCGGGCATGTTTGAAGAGTGTTTATTATAATGAAATGTCCCACTTGCACTGGCAAGTATTACTTTGCAAAAGAATTATAAGGGTTTAAGGTGCCTGGGTATGCTCCTTAACAAATCTTCTCAGTCCATCTGAATTTCTGCAAGCTGATCAACTGGTCTAAAGGTCATGCACATCAGTTTGTGACACAGCTTGTAGAGGGACAGCAAGCAGTAGCTGTCAAATATTGAGATTATAGAAGTTTGTGGAGCATTAGGGGATTTTTTTCTTCCCAAAGAGAGAAGGAAAAAAGCCTCTTAATCTACTGCTTCTAATGTAGGCTGATGCTGCTACTCACTATTGAAATGAGTTAGAGACCCTCAGCAAATGCTTCATGTGAGTAAGTGAAATAAAGCTTCCTCCTGGCCCCAGAGCCTGCCCAAAGACACACTTGCAAAAAGTGACCTAGAGAGCTGCTGGAAGAAAGGGACTAGATATCTCTAACAGAAAAGTCTATTGCGTTAGTAAAGACACCTGCTTAGGATAAAACTGTGAGCCCTTTGTTATTTTTCTCTTGAAGATTCATGAGGAGACCTTCCATATATAACAAATGTGATTCTTTTTACTAAAAGATATTGTAAATATTAAATATATTTGCACAGTAAAATAAATAATGGCAAGCCACCAATACACAAAATCTATCAATCTGGATTGCTCACATATCTGAAGTGCTTCCTTTTCCTTATCCTGCCTTTGGTGCTAACATGTCTTTGTGCATTATTTCAGGTGACAGAGAATTACTGTAATTCCAAAAATAACTTATTATCTCCCAAGAGCAAAGGTCATTTTAATTTGGAACAAATAAATGTCAAATTGTGGATGATGTACAGGATAATAATTCATGGGCAGCAAGCCAGAGGAGATAGCTGTAATTACATTCAAGTTCAGGATGACACAGGGAGCCGAAAGATGAAAATCTGAATGTTCATAGGCAAGTTATCAGAGTTCATTTTGCTGCAGGATGTGCTGCTATCTGATCCCCTAATCCTGCCTGTGCCCTGAGCTGATCTCATAAAAGAAGAAAACCTAGAGGAAGGGGGGTGCTATAGAAGTCCCTCTTATCTGAGAGCCCAGCAAGCAGCAGGCTAGCTTTGTGGAAGGCACTTGCTGCTGCTGGTGATTCATGCCCAGTGGAGCTGAAGCAGGTTCCAGCAGAAGAGAAGCTTCTCAGTGTCTGTGGAAGTGAAACCATTAAGGGGAGAAGCATGAAGTGCTCAAGAGGACCAGAGCTCTTCCCAGGACAAAACTTGCTGGATAGTGTGTGACACATAAATACACCTTTTACCTCCCCTGCTCTGCTTGTTTTTTAATTTGCAGCTTTAATCCGTTCACTAAGTTCATTATAAATCCAACTGTAGTTTTGATAGACAGATATTCAAGAGTCAGTAGAGAGCAATGCTTCCATGCAGCTGACAGTCTGTGATTAAGTGAAATAATTCTCTTGGATACATTGACTGTGTGTGGATTCATTGACTGTGTGCTCAGCGCATGAGTCTAAACCCAGGCATTCTCACTTGGGATATCCCCAGGTATCTGAGACACCTTTCTGGACCTGCCTCCCTCTGACAGATACAGCACAAGATCTTCACACCTTTGAATTTACTTTTGTAAAGCATGACTCATGTCAGGGAATAAGCTCTCAGTACCCAAGGCATAAAAAGTATTTTAAAAATATTAATTTTCTCTGATATACTATTCTCCTTTCCCCCTACTTCTGCACAAGTATCTAATATGAGACAGCTGATTTGCCTAATTCAAAAAGGCAAATATTGTGTCATATAGTCCTGTTACTATAGCCCTGTCACTAGAGCTGTAAGAGATGTGTGCATCCTATTATTAGAGCTATAGAAGATGAACTGGAAAATGCAGGCTAAGATAAGGCTTGCTGAGACATTTAGAGGCTTTTGGATCTGGGAGAAAAATGAGCAGTTGTTTACTTCGCTACCTCAATATACGGGGAAATGCTGTTTGTGAGGCTTATCTGAACATCCAAGATTTCTCACTATTTAAGGATGTTCTAAACTGGATTTTCATTCAGTCCCATTTATAGCCACAACTTGAGTAACCTATTAATTTTAAGGTGTAATTAACCGAAAATAAACAGTAAAAAGAAATCATCTCTACACATGTAATAACAGGAGATAATTCTTTAGGCACACAAGAAGCTTTTCAGTTAACCTGATGACAAACTCACTTCCAAACTGTGGAGGTGAATTAAGAATTTATGGCTTAAGTGAAGCAAAATCCAACTTTCTGAGAACTTGGTAAACACAGATTTTTTTCCTTTTATTAGAAGTCTGTATATTATGTGTTTGAACTATTCCCAGGACAACAGGACTCTGCACATGAATAAGTAGAAAACTGCAAATTGCAAACCAGATGTTCTGCTGACATCCTCCCACTGGAATCTGCTAGCTGAGCTGCTTGGCTTATTTTCTCTTTCAGCCGTCAATAAATCAGCGCATCAAGTAGGTGGCAACAGAGGAAACTTTTAACTAAATAGGCAGTAATTTAATTGCAGAATTCCCAACAAAGTTGGGATAGATAAATGGAACCACATGTATTGCAGAAGGATTGCAACTTAATCTCTAGCAAGTTTTTTTAATGTTCATCATTATTTCCTTGGCATTCAGCACTCGATAATATGACACTAGAAGAAAAGGATTTAGGATAAAGAGGGAACAAATATCTTAATGGCGAAGTTCATTAAGCTGAGGAATAATGTTCTAGAGAAATAGTAAAAGTTTTATTACTTAGTGATATAGAAATTGCCTAGACAGAACACTGGAAAAATGCAGACAATAATTGTGAGTTCCTTACCCCAGCACACCAAAAGAAAAGGAAACTTTTTTATCATGTTCCATGTTTGAACATGGTAATCTAGTAAATTATTTTAATCCCTAAATCATATGATACTCTTGTCAAGTAAAATAGTTGTCAACTAACCAAGTGGCAAAAAGTTGTGTTGGAGATGTGCCTATCTGATGCCGTGAATATTCACAGTGTAGCCCTAGAAAGTATCACAATCTATCCCACTTCACTAATACTAAATAAACCTGTAGTATTGTAAATGTGGAGGGGTTTTACTGCTTTGAGATTCATGCTAATTTGTGTCACACTATTTACCCAGATCATATTAGCAAGAAATCTTTTAAACATGCCCTGAGGTAACTAATCTGCTCTTGCATTGTATGCTAGGTTGCACAGCCCCTGAAGTGTTAAAACCAGAAAAGCACCACAATGAGATTCAGTGCTGCATAAGAAGGAGATTTTGTAGTCTGAAGCAAAGCTGGCCGAGGTTTCTAATCATGAAGACAGTGCTGAGGATCTATCACCTTGCACACAAGCAATCCTAAGGGGGTGTAATTAAGAGATATCAAATTTGCATACTCGTCAGATGTTGCCCTTGTGCTTTGCTCACTGAGCTTCAGCTGACTCGGCACATCTGCTTTTTATCTCACTGTGAGCATTTGATCCAACAGGGTGTCAAAGCTTGTGTTGCTGTGGGAGACCCAGTGGGAATATTTTCAAGGCGCTGAGACTCAATAAAATGTTTTTGAGAGTACCATCAGTTGGTTGTTAATTTAGGAAATTTTTATTATGAGTAAACATATTACAAACTGAAGTTCACTCTTTCAGTGTTAGACATCCCAGATTGAGACTGTGTGCTGGAGGACTGTAAAGGCAGTTAACATCTTTCTTTCATTCATGCAAATTTTTCAAATCTGAATGTTTATATTACTGACCTCAGGCTTGCAAAGCCTGTGCTCTGAGGCATAGGGAAATTAACAAACTGTTAATAAAAAGGCAATAAATCCTCCTTGCTGGATGCACACTGTCTTTCTGTATATCCCTGAGATACTTGCTACAGCAAGTATCTTTCTCCCCTTTTGTACTGAGCTCAGTAGTTAACTAGCAGCCTGCTACAGACTTTTCTGTGGTGTGACATGAACTGGGGGGCACTGAGAAGTGGTCAAACCTCTGTCCTGTCTGCTTGTGCTCCTCTTTCCCTCCATCCTTTCTCTGTACCACTTCTCTGGTGTTTTGCTAAGGGGATGTGTTAACCCCCGTGCTAACAGCACTAGAATGAACCTCATCATGGTTTATGGAGGAAATCATACAAGGTTTAAGTACAGGGTTTGGACTCAGTACTAGAAGATATACTTCTGAGATTTACAGTGATGAAGGTAGGAAGACACCACCTGATCCATCCAACAGGATCTGTTTCCTGAGCCAGGAGCTTTGATACTGATACCTCCATACTAAGCTGGATCCCTTGGACTTGACTAAACACAGTCTTTGAGAAGGACATCAAAAATGGCTGCAAAAAATGAAGCAACAGATAATTTATCATCTCCTTTGTACTCTCTGGCTTATCACCTTCCCTGTTAGAAGTTTGTATCTAATTACTGCTTTGAATTTGGCTGCACTTCCAGCCACTAGCTCTTGATGTGCCTTTCTCTTCTACATTAAAGAGCCATTCAGTAACTGGTATTTACTCCCCATGAAGGTTCTTACATGCTATAATCAAGCTGTCTTCTGATCTGTCTGATAAGATAAACAGATTGAGCTCTCACTGTTCTCTCTTTTATTTCCCCTTCCAGACATCAAAACATATCAGTGGCTTATTTCTATATCCTTTGTAGTATTTCAACATCCCTTTTAAAATGTTGACATCAGGACTGTATACATTATTCCACATCAGTCCCAATAATGTCACACAGAAAGAAAAGTCAATTTCCTCCTCCTACTCACTATTCTGTTGTTTATACTGACAAGAATTGAATTAGCACTTTTTGCCTCTTTATCATGCAGGAGCTCCTGCTACTCCATTTCCTCTTAGAAGCCAATGCTATTTTCAGTCAGTTCTTTCCAGGCTACAGAACACCTTCCTGCAAGAAGGGTTTGCAGTGTCTGCTTTGAAATGAGTGATTTGGTTTGTCTAGGTTTTACCCAACCATACCAGTAGATGAATCTCTTTCTGGTTTTAGAAGTCCTGTTATTCTTGCCAGTATTTAGTACTGCATCACTAGGGATTTTATATTAGATTTTTAATAAGGAACAGCATGAAATTTCTCACCAAATTCTACAGAAGTTCCTAGAAGTAAACTTGTCTGATAAAGACCACCGCCTCCCCCAATGAAAATTTTTTTAAAAATCTTTGAGATAGACGTATATTAAGTCACTCATTATTTATTTTGTTGATACCCTAGAGAGCTCCTTTGCTCTTCACCATATTGTGTGATACTAAACTAAACAATTTGTGGAAGTCTGAATAGTACCACACCTGTTCAATTGCCACTGCCAGCAGAACTTTTAATCTCATAAAAAATGAGAACAGGGTTGTCTGAAAACAGTTGAAAGGGTCTGAAAACAGATCCTTAAGGTATATTGACTGCCTTGATTGCCTACATTCACCGTGTACTTATTCTCAGGTCAGCTGGTATGCTACTTTGCCTGTAGCAGATGTACATAAATGTCTGTGCAACTTTAAGGTCATCCCACTGCACATTTAAATATTGGCACAGGAGAAGTACTTTCAAGGTCTTGCACACTTCAACTGATATTGCAAGAGTATTACTTACACTAAGCCAAGTTTTTTTTCCATGTCTCATTCCCTGCCAGTCAGCAGGACACAAGGAGCTCTGAGGAAGCATGGTCAGGACAGCTGACCTGAACTGGCCAAAGGGATATTCCATACCATAGAACACCATGGCCAGTATACAGACTGGGGGCAGTTGGTCCATAGGGGCTGATCACTGCTGCAGGATGGGCTCAGCATTGGCCCGTGGGTGGTGAGAAATTGTATTGTACATCACCTGTTTCTCTTGGGTTTTATTCTTTCTCCTTTTCATTGGTGGTGGTGGTGGTGGTGTTATTAATAATATTAATATATTTCACCTTATTTCAATTAATAAACTGTTCTTATCTCAATGCACAGGTTTTACCTTTTTCTGATTCTCCTCCCCATCCAA
Organism: Cichladusa arquata; assembly: GCA_026413545.1. NCBI lineage: Eukaryota > Metazoa > Chordata > Aves > Passeriformes > Muscicapidae > Cichladusa > Cichladusa arquata. Next base: position 61,715,488 of record JAOTQP010000001.1, on the reverse strand, counting down.
TTGGGCAGGGAGGGAGAGTGAGTGAGCAGATGTGTGATACTTAATTGCTGGCTGGGTTTAAGTCACAACAATAAAACAAGGCAATGCAACATCCTGCAGCAAGATACACTTCATAATTCTAAGACTTCACTCTGTGCTGTCTGAACAGAGCCTGTAAAACCTTTTTTAGTATCTTTGCATTTTCAGCCTCATTATTAAAATTCCCATCTAGTACGTAATCTATACCAGTGCCAAGGCTCCTTTTGTTCCAGAAATATCAGTTCCTTGATACTGTCCTCTAACTCAGAGAGCTCAAGACTTTCCCCAGTGCCTACCACTTTCTATTGGTTGCTTATTCTTGTGAGGTGTTTCCTGGTTTAGCAGTGACATGCATGAAGCAAATTTCAGGACCCCACAGAACCTCACAACCTTGGACCTGCTCTTTGAAGAAGGTGATGAATGACAGCACATCACTCTCAAATGCATATTAAAACTATCAGACAAGAACTAAAATCTAATACCTCTGTATGTTTTGTGCAAGAAACCACAGCAAATGCTGGATATTTAAGTTAGTTTAGTATCTTGGGACAGAGATTTTAACTAATCTGCAACACGTTGCCACACAGAGTTTTTAGCATACAACAGGAGCTTGTACCAGTGACATAGGTGCAGACATCTGAATTAGGGATTTTTGGACATGCAGAGCTAAATGAATGTGTCTTGACTTTGAACTGAATCCTACCCTTCTGGTTCCTTCATGACAACCTGGAACTGAGCCTTTTTATTTTCTTCTTTATTTCCTTATATTTATTTTAGAATGTTGTCATCTCATACTGAGTTAATTGCCAAGATGGGCTAATCCTCTGAGGAAGAAGTGTCCTCTGTAGTCCCTTAAAACCTTTCAGTCTTATAGTAATAGTGTAGGGTTTTTTTTCCTTAGACTGCTTTTCTGTTCATTCTCAACATATTTTGAAGCATTTTAGTTCCTTACTTTTATCCTCAAGAGTAAAGCAGTTAATTTTACCCTTTTTCATATCTGCTCAGCCTTGCAGTGGTACAGCAGATGTTGAGGCAAAGTCCTATACTTTAAAAATTGAGTTCTGCCTTCTACCACAGCGTCAGATGTAGCTCAGAAAAAGACATTTGTCATTAAAAGAGAAGCTTGAGTTTTAGTCCATAAGGCCACCAATTTAGTAAAGCTTTCTGCAATACAGTCTGGCAATTCTTCAATTGTCAACTCATAATTTTCAAATTATCTCTTATAACAGCATGACTGAAGAAGGGTTAAATCTATGTCCATTTGATCTTCTTGATGCTGAAAACATCTTTTCAGTTTCTCATACCAAGCTTTATGTGTTAGAATCTACTAATAACCCATTAGACAGTGCACTTTGTCACTCATTAGACCTCCTTCTTTTGTGCTGTTTGTTCCCATTAGCAAGACAAGAACAGAGCTGAGCTTTGTACTTGAAATGGCATGAAGTGTCCTGTGCAGCCATTCATATTTCCTGCAGGTTTTGTTCCCTGTGCCTTGAGATTGCCTTTATCCTCTAAACTCCCAAGCAAGTTATGTCTCCTGTGTGATGGGATATCTTGACCCAGACACCTCTGCTGAGCTACAAGAGTGGAGATACCTGTTTGAACCTTTTGTGTTTGGGTCCCCTCAGCTCACAGGACTGAGCTCTTGGAAGGCAGGGATGTGAGGCTGAAAATAAAGTGGGACAAAGAATAAGTTGGAAATATGATAACATGGGTTGTGAGCAAGACTGGTTTTGCAATTAGTGTCACTGTTGAGGGTTGAAGGTTTCATGATCAACCAAAATATGTTGCAATACTGGGATCCTATGCACTACAGCTGTGTGTAAAAGGCAAGCTGTCACCTCTCAGATGAAAAGTATCCCCTGTTGTCCTACTGTATTTTCATCAAACAAGGTGTAACGCTAACGTTTCATTTACAAGCAGACTGATTGGTCATGTACATTGAATATGCCATGTGCACAGGAAAACAATTTCAGCACAAGCCCAGTAAGATGGCAGCTGTTTCAAGCTCTTTCATCTAAACTCCCTACCTCTGGAAAATACACTTTAGAAATATAACTTCTATTTTGGTCTTGAGCGAAAACTGGGTTTATTTATTATTCCCTGATCCTGCATTCCTCAGAATCAATGGCACTATTGATTGGCAGAGTTTAATCCATAATTTCGTGTTTATACTTCAGTTGTGCAGTCCTGAAATTATATTTTAATTCCATGCCATATCCATCAACTAATTCTGTAGTAAACTGCAGGTAAATCTCTATTGAGGGCTATTTCAAATGAACCTCACTAACCCAAATATTTATCCAGCAAGTTTCCTCTTGACTCTAATGTAGAAAAGTTTCTGTTTCTCTGACTTAGGAGACAAAGACAAGTCAGAAAATGTATTTGAGGTGAACAAAATTGTTTTATCATAATCATTAAACAATTGGTTAAATAGATATATTTGATCATTTGTTCTTCATTTCTGTTTTACTATCTCTATGGTCATAAAAGAAAAACAGTCAATGTAGACACCTAACCTTCCTTGTTACATTTGACAAAAATGGTGACTCTGAGGCTTCAGTTGAGTCCATGCTTGAATTTTGCCAAAATGGCAAATTTACTCCATAATTAGAAATGCTTTAAAATCCCCTTACCTTTATGATTGAAAAATAGGTTTTACATTCCCTATAGAAATGGATTCTAATTAGGAGAACTTTTAACCTCCCAATTACACAGAATCAAAGTTTACAGGCTTGCTGGAGGAAACCTGCCCACATAAGAAGATACTGATTAACATAAACACTCTGTCAAGCATTTTTAATCTTTTATTCATTATTTGCAGGACTTGGCTAAATCAGACCTAAGAATTTTCACTTCACTTTCCAGGGGAAAAAGCAGGCTTCTTCTCTGCATTTCTCACTGAGACTGAGAATAGTACCAATTTTTTGTCTCTTGATACATAACATTCTTGAAGATTAAAAATTTAATGAAATTCTGATTGCTGGTGTTTATATGCCTACAAGTGAGCCTCATCACAAGTATTTTTCACAGATTGAAGTTTAGTAATGAATGGTTCACTGGTAACAATCATGACTCCTTACACCCCAGCCATGGTGCCTGGGAGAAGGATGGGACTCATCCTTGTGTTCTGACTTTTCTTCATCTTTCCTCCTTCTGTTCTAGAAAAACTGTTTGCTGCTGTTTCTCTTTAAGTCACCCCCTGCTCATTTTTTGTTACTTGCACTTACTTGTCTCTTTCTACCCTTCATCCAGACCTGCTGCTGTAACGCTTCTCAGGCAACATGAAATTGTGAAAAATGGATTCATGCTGTTCTCACCTTTCAGCACAGCTTTTAAACAAGAGAAAATCAAAGCAAAAGCTCTTTTTCAAGTGATAAAAAGCTGAGTAAACTAATTACATTTCTTTCTTATCTTTTTATTGTTCATGCAGGTTCTTTCTCCTCTCTTAAATCCCTCTCTCGAATTTCTCCTTTCTATCTATAATAACTTATATTTAAAACTTAGGAAGACAAATTGCCCAAACTTTTGGGCTTGTTCATAGGAATGACTTTGCCAAAATAAACTATTTTTCAACCTTTTCAGAATATAAATTATTCAAGCTACATTCCAAGGCCTGGCCAAAATCCAGCAGGATGTTTATAAGAAAGTAGTCAGACAGTTCCTCTCGTCTAAGTAAACTCCAGTAAAAGAGGAAAAGAGAAGTAAAAGAGACATTTGAAAAAAAAGGCACCTCCAGCAGCATCTCTATCACTGTGCCTGAGACAATTTTCTTATGCCATCCCCTTCCCAGATGCTTATGGACAGAAGACCTTCCCTTTCCAAACCCTTGAAGATGGAAATACTGAAAAATCCACTCTTACTCCACTATGATGAATTGAGTTAATAATGGTACAGTGATAAACTATGGCAGACACAAGTTCTCTGTCATAGTCCATTGCTATGTTGTAATATCTTCAATCTATTCTTAGGCATCCTTGTGCTACTGATGCATTTTATTATAAACTCTTCCTTTTTAAGATTTACACAGTTCTGGCCTGTATCATGGGGAGTGACACATGGTTCCAGGCTCTAACCTGAGAGTTTATAGTCTCTGTATGAAAGAATTTATACTCCAAGTCAAATATTTCAGTTGTAAATTCTGCCTCAGCATCCTTCAGGCACCACATTGACACACAACTGTGTTCTCTCCACCACTGTCCTCTGATTTCTTTGTACTATGACCTTTTGAAGAGAGTAGAGAGATGTGATAAGCCATAGCTTCTTATAAGCAAATAGCTGATCCTCTTGGATGGAATGAAACCTGTGCACCCTGCTGTCCTTTTTGAGGGTTTTCCCCTGCAGAATTAAAACCTCTTATAAATTGCACAAGTTTGGCATCAAGGAAAAAAAATCTAGAAATTTGACTTCCCTGCTGCTTCCCTGAAGTGCTGAATGATTAGCTTTTCCTGTGGTGGTGAAAATAATGTGTGGAAACTGGTTAAACTTTCTCAGGATAATTCCTGAGCTGTTGGAAGGATCAAAAGAGCCCCCCTCAATCAAGAAAGAAAGCCATGAGCTCTGCAAACTCTTCCCAAACGTAAAAGGAAAGCCCTCCAGTACTCACCAGAGAGGATAACCAACCTGCTTTGACCAACCTCACTGCAATCAGTGAGCAAACCACACTGAAACCTTCTGTTGTGGCTGATAAAGACAAAAAGGGCTCAGGAATGAGTAACCAGGATCTGCCGTGGGAAAGAGCACAGACCTTAGACAGGGTCCCTGTCCCATTTCCCAGCATCTGAGAAGATGAAGCACGTTGTGTCTGTGCACCCTTAGCAGGGAGAATCCCTCCACTCACAAGCACTGGAAGCTTTCTGCAAACAGGTGAAAAATGGCACAGACAAAACTAAGGAAAGTGCAAAAGAACGTGCTATGTAAACAGCAATTGTATCCTGATCCTTTGAGAAGGCTTAGCAAAAGTCCATCTCGTTCCTTTCACCTCTGTCTTACTGAGGTTTATGAGGCAATGGTCCATGAGTTGTTTTGTGTTTTCCCTTCATTCATACTTTTGATCAATTGTAGCTACTACCCACATTCCTCTAAAGAGCTGACTGGGACTCAAGAATCCTCTTCCCTGCTCCACCATGAAAACACCATCTTTAAAACATGTCTGTGATTCACAGTTTTTAATTTAAAGTTTATCTAGCTCTTGTCCAGTGATCTGCATCCTCCTCAGTACATCTCAAGTCCAGTGATCTGCATCCTCCTCAGTACATTTCAAATCACAGAGAATGTCTGAAACCACAAATTTTTGCCACAGAACAAAGAACCTTCTCTCAGTCCTTCTGGGCATCTGTCGTGTCTGAAATCTAACGCTGACTGGAGAGATTCTGAGTACAGAGCCTAAGGTGGAAAACCTCTTTACATGAGTTGTCTTCCCTTCCAATCATGTGGGGTAGTGCCACAGTGCTTGTAAAGCAAATGTTCAATTTGCATTGCCATCCACAATGCCAGTAATTAACTCACTGGATAATTTGTTGTTAGCTGCAACTAATGGATTCAAGATGAAACATGTTCTTGTTTTATAATGAGCTAGTCTTTGGTATATTCTTGCACAGAATCTGAATAATTTTACTCAAATGCCCATGTTTATAAATTCCTTAAAGGGCAAAATTGAAATGTTGCATGCAGAGATATTCTCACCTTTTGTAAGATCTGACATGTTTCTACTGCAGCTCAGATTTCAAGTTATACCTATTATTGAATGCTATAGATCCTCTTTTCCTATTCCAGTAGAAAATTCTGCAGGGCTTCAGAAAGCACTGAAAGGCAATTCAGTTGCCATGAACAACCCAGAATTCATTTCCTCTTATTAAACAGCAGAAGTGGGTAGGAGTATGAATTTTAGAGATCAGTAATACTCACAGTCAGGAAGGGGCAAGACCTTCTGAACTTACAAGAGGAGGTTCTTAATCCCACTTCTCACAGTATGACATTTACTGGAGCATTTATTTCCTCCTCTTTCCTATAGACCCCTAAGATAATTTTACAAACAGGCACATAATTTGAGCTGTACCAGCAACCTCCCTTCTGCCCAAGGTCAGAAGGAATCCGAGGGAGGGCTGAGTGGCTTCAACCAGAATTATTCCCAACAGTGTATGGATCCAGTGGTTCAGATGTGCTGAGAAAATACAAAGAACAATTACATTTGTGCCAGAGTCTCACATCTCATGGCAAGAGACAGCCATAAGATGTTTTCTCTTTAAATGCCACTTGTGCCTTACAAATTAATTAACAGAGGAATTTGCTTGCACTTCAGTTGTTCTCCTCTTTACGTAAGTGACCTAGAGGGTTGCATAACCCAGCACTACACTGTGATTCACTGCAATGCTCTACCATATTTAGTCTTATTAGCAGCTATTTGAGAAACGCTGCTGCTCACTCTGGAGAGACATCATTTATAGTGCTATATAAAGGTCTCTATATTTTTCCCTCATGAAAAGGATTACTGCAGCATTCTTATCTGTAATGCAATCCAGAATAGGAAAGACTCATTGATTTTTGAGGAGGCGTTTTCAATATGGTGACCTGTTCCATACTTTCATTTGAAGTGTAATTATAGAACAAAAGACTAGGATGGGAAGTGCATGTTGTAGAGGAAAAAATCAAATGCACATTTTTTCTTGACATTTACTGAGAAAGAAAGCTTGCCTGTTTTCTAAATGTTAATGAACAGCACACACAAGAAGAACCAGGACATTTCTTCACAGAGTTAAATACCTACCACACTTAACACCAATTGCAGTGACAGTATTCTGAAAAATTGAGTGAGGGCTGAATTTTTGTTCCTAATGTTAGCTCTTCTACTGGAGAGGAACAACCAGAAGACAGAACTTCACTGCATGAGCATTTTAAGATCTAAGTCAAGGAATAAATCCCTTGCCACTTTGTCCTCCTGCATTATGACTGTCATTTTCTGGATTTTGATCAAGCTAGTCGTAGTCTTGTTGGTGCAAGTGGAAGTGGAAAAGAAAGCTTGGTGCTAGTCTGTTAGTCTGTTGGCCAGAAAAACCTCTAATTTTTGCAGCTTTAACCTGTGAATTTTATAATTCCTTCTGTCTCCCAAAACCTGAGATAATTCATCAGATTTGACACTCTGACAATTTTAACAGGAAATTCTTTCTCTTGGAAAAAAATAAACCTTTAATTCTGGTTAATCTTGATTTTTTATTTATGAGGAATGCCCGCTTCCTGCCCCATCAGAGCAAACCTCAACTAGGCCCTACAGAATTTATCTGAAGCAATATAGTTTTCAAGCGGTGAGACATTAGGAAAATCCTGAGAAGTGAAGAGCAAATTGCATATAAACCTTCTACCAAAAGTAATATTCAAGGGCATTTCCAGGAAGAAGCCAGCATCTCTGGATATTTGGATCTTCATAACTTTTTCCTTTTTCCATGGAGAAAATGAGAAAAGGAGGTGGCTATATTGTATATGTATCTATATTGGGTTATTTTAAAATAAGTATTTTTATTCTTTATGATCGAGTTATACCTTTTCTTCTGCTATATATGATGTACATAAAAGCTAAAAAGCCACCAGAATTACTTGGTAGTTTTATGAAACTTTTAAAATGCAAACTTTAAAATGAACTTTAAAATGAAACTTCTATACTTTACAATTATTAATTTTTTTGTATTATTTCTAGTATCACTCTTGTTTTTCTGAGACTTGTAGAAGAAGGAGAAAGAAGCTAAAAGAAAGGGGATTATTTTTTTTAATATAGGATAGAGGACAAAAGAGGTGGATCAGTTCCTAACCATTTAAACTTTAGATTCATGTGCAATAAAGATTTCAATAGTACTGTCAATATCACGAAGATCAAGGATACCACTGTGTGATATGATAGAGAGATGTCAAATGCTGCTGGATGACACACATACAAATATATCTTGCCTTTTTTAGCCCCTCCATCTTCAGGGGGAATATGCTTCTCAAAACCAGATATTCTCAAATCAGCAGGGCAACAGGGTTGTCACTGTCCTGATCACAGCTTTGCAGCCACCTCCACTGCAGCTATCACTCAGGAGATGTTGCCACGTGTTTCCACCCATCAGACAGCTACCAGATCTCATCCCCAGAGTGTCAGGAGCTTCCTGCAGTCAGAAGATTAGTGTGATAGCAGGTCTAGATGAGTCAGCCCGGGGGCTACAGAGATGACAGATAGGATGGAACAGTGCTCAATCACGACCTTTCAGATCAGAGTCCTCTTCAGCAACTTGCATTTGTGGTAACAGCTGCCATGTGTGAACATGTTGATTCTGTTCAGAGTCCAACAACCCCCTCCATCACAATTTCTTTGTGTTGTCTGTCTGAAGTGGAGACAGGAACACCAGGGAATCAAGCAAACAATACTGGACATAAGGGAGTATTTTATTACTCAGAAAGCATCACAGAGCTGGAACAGATCCCTGAAGCAGTCGTACAAGCTCCACCCTTCAAGGTTTTTGGGGTTTGTCTGGCTGAAGCCAGAAGTGCTAATTCTGAATTGGTGTCAGTCCTTTTTTGAGTGGAAGGCAGGACTATATGACCTCCTGAGGTCAATTCCATTTTTAAGCTTTTGTGAAATCACCTTAGGTGTCCTGTAGGTAGCCAACACCTCTTTTCACACTAATTTATAATGGAATTGAAGCTACTCCAAGCGCTGATCACGTTGCCCATCCAAATCTCACAACAGTGGGCTAATGCTTTCAGGTAAAGAACAGGGATCACAGTTCTGATGAACTGCTGTGATTTCAGTGATGAACCCTTCTTTGCCCAGTGCTCTGACTACTTAGCCAGGATTTGCAACTGCTTTCTTCTTGCTGCAGGTCTGCTGGTTTAGCAAAAACTCCCATTGAATTCCATTTAATTCAGTCCCCCATCCCACTGTCCCTTAGACCTGCATATCAGACTGAGAAATCTATAAAGACCATGGAAAAGAAAATGACTGTGGGGTAGTAAAGAAAAGTAGCTACAACAGCAATTTGTAAACATACACATTTAAGCAGAGATGAAAGAGTAGTTAGTGTCTTTTTGTTACACTGGAAAATATGGAGCCCTGCAGAAACCAGCTGTGACCCCACTGATTATGTATTTTTTGTGGACTGTTAATGAACTAAAAGTACACACAAATTTGCAGATAACATGAAGGAGAAAAGTGTGTAAGCACTCTGGAGGACAGGTTCAAAACTAAAATTAATCTGAATAAACTGAAAAAGAAACAAAACCCAAAGCATGAAATCTGAAGGGTAAAATTCTGCAGACAAGAGCAAAGTGGTCCACTAAGGAGACTGAATGAATGAATCTAAAATGGGAAATGATGCAGTAGGGAGAAGTACTACAGAGCATAATGGATAAATAAGAAAATAAGAGTCAACTATGTGAACCTGCAGGGTAGAAAAGACAGCTCTATATCTCTATTAACAGGGGAGTTATACATAAGACACAGGAAGTAAGTATTCTGCTCTATTTGTAACAGAGTAAGCCACAGCTTACTTGTGGAATAGTAGGGTCAGTTGTGATCCTTGTACACTGAAGGAATGTAAAATTACTGGAGCCTACAAGAGGGATAAGAAACTTAGAAAATATGATTTAGGAGGAAAGAATTGGGTTTGTTGTAAGAATTTTTGATTATGCAAAGGATTGCTCTAAGAATGGTGATGATTCACTTTACAGTTTGCAATGCCTCTGCCAAACGTCTACTGAAAAAATTTAAGAACTGGTTCCTCCCCAAAACAGATTGATGGACTGCATGATATCTTTGATGTCCTCCCCTATGCTTCCAGGACACGATGAGTTGGACACAACTGCGTTGTGTTCTGAGGAGTTATTTTGGTAATCCTCTCGAAAATCCCAGTTTTGTGGATAATTGTATGAGAGCAGTGAGAATGAAGCAATTAAAACTGAAAACCAGAGGGCAAAGAAATACTGCCAGAAACTCCTGCTCAGATTAATTCTACTGGCTATATTTAAATCCTACTTCATCTGACACCTTGCACCAATATCCTGCGTCATCCCCAGGACACATATGTATTTCTGGGAATTGCTTAATTCAGGCTCTCCAACTCCCTTCTCCTCATGCAAGCAGCACATCCTGCCACACATGCTCTTATATCCCCCCTACAGAATCATTTTGCAGAACCCAAAGTGGCCTCAGAAAAGTGACATGTTGTAGGCAAAAGATTTTCACCTTTTTGAACAAGACTTTATTGCTGGGTAGCCATGGGAACATGGCTTCCTTTAACTCCAAGTCTGTGTAAATGTACACCTCATTGTTCTAGGTCATGATCAATGAGTTATGATTTGAGAGGTAGCACAGAGGGTGAGAAACCTCAGGAAAAAGCTCTTTATGGAAAAGATGTAATCTTAATACTGACACAAACCTCATTGCTGTGTTTCTTCAGCCACTCAGAGATTTTATTATATTTTGTATTTTCAGTACTTGTCTTAAAATTTCTCCACCCCATGGGGAAGAAAAGCATTATATCTTTCTGCAGATTGGAATGTGGGTTGGAAAACTGAGCAATGTCCATGACCGAGATTATGATAGCAAATCTTTCCACCTCCAATGCTCTGCCAACATGTCCTACCCTTCCAGGGTCTACTAGTGATGTACATCACTTCCACTGCACTGAGTAATTCTAATCCCATGTTAAATTTATTTCATGACATATTCTGTACTGTCTGCAAAACCAAAAACTGATCTGTGAGAAAGCGTCATTGTCTACTTGTTGCCCCTGTGAAAAACAGAGAATAGCATCATCTATCGGCTGCTCCAGCTGCTGGAATCCTATACCCCTTTATATCCATCCCTGTGATGTAATTCTGACTTGCTATTACCCAGAATGGAGCCCCTTTTCCCTCGATATTCCCCCTGCATGCACTATTCTATGAGATTTCTTTTATGAGTCGAGCCTTCACTGGGGAAATCAGACTGACTCCAAACATTGTGATGTGGATAATTTTTGAAGTGTGACTTTGTATGCTGTTGATTTTGAGGTTCTGCTCCTGGGAACAATTTGATGAGTGTTGCACTGGTAATAGGTATGCATATAGCTAATAAATAATGACTGTAGTTGCTGCTTTCAAGCTACAGTTTCATAGCAGCCTGTAATACTTAAATATATACTAGCTGTTAGTATTAATTACCATTACTATTGGTAGATATATACATATACACAGGCTTTTCTGGCACAACCTTTGAATAACTTCATATATATATATATTTGCCTTATTAGGAGTAAGTGTACTTGCTATAATAATAATAATTATTATAATTATAATTATAATAATTTGCATCAATCTGTGATAAAGATATTTAGAAAATGAATTTTAAATTTCCTTGTATGTTATGAAATCATTACAGGGTCACAGACTCAAACCCAGTGTCGCAGTAACCCTTTAAATCACGACTGTTGCCAAAAAGCAGGTCTACAGAAATTACTGTCAATACCAATAGGCTTATAATTTTGACATTTCCTACTTTATTTTCTAACATGTATCAGAAAACTACGAATGACAGCAGTGGAAAAAGTAAAGTATCATAAGAATACAGAGTACAGCCTGGTTACTGTCCTTACCAGTGGCTGTAACTCTCCTGATGAGGGTGACCATTTGATGCACTGTAGACATTACAGATCTGGTTTCCAAGGTGGGATTTGAGGAGAAAATAGTAGAAGAAATGTAGGTTGAAGGTGGAGAGAATTTTTCTGAAAAGTCTAGAAGCTCTGTTTTGTAGTTTCAAAACAAGCAGCAGCAGAGGAGAGGAAAATGAGGCAAACATGAGACATGAGAGAAAGCAGAAATTAAACAGCAACCATTCACAGGCACATGAGTGGGGAGAAAAGGGACTTTCAGGCTAAAGTACCAAAAAGTAGGGTGGGCTGTTGTGATCATAGGCAGGAGGACCACTGCTGGTAGGGGGACTGGGAAAATGCTGCCCTTCAGCCCTTCTCTTGTTCCCAACCTCATTCTAGCCTGGGAACACAGCAAAAAAGTCTGAACCTCTAGGCCAGTGACTCATTTCATTGCACTCAGCAATGCTGGTCATTTACTGGAAAGACCTGTCCACATCTATCTGGAGTGGAGATTTCCATCAATATTACAAAACATGACACACAAAAAACTTGTACATCTCTAGAGCTGATGTCAAATAGCTAATTTCATCACTGTTAGATAGACACAGAAACTAGATGTTCCATCAATAGGGAGCAGCTTTTCTTCCTGGACACTTTGGCTTCTTTCCCTGTCTGTGGTGACATATTTGCACATGCTGGAGCTCATTATACTGCTTGTGGGTTTTACTGCAGTTTGGCAAATAGATAATTGCAATTCAGGATTTGTGTCCATTTGTTCCTAATCATGGTCTCACCAACAATGCAGAAAAAGGGCTTGCAAATATTAAGGAAGTTGGTAAAACAGGCTTTTATTTCCAAGTTCTTCTGTCTGCATGAGAGGAGTCCAAGTGCACCCAACTCCACTCATTCATGTTTTTTGGTTCCAGTACTACAGCCCTGTCTGCCAGGACATGTTCCAGGCTTTCTTCTTTTTCAGTGGCTAGTCCCAGTGTACCACCAAGGTGAACCATAGACTTCACAAGCCATGACATGCAGAAACCCACTCTTCTTGCCACCAGAAAGGTAGTGACAGACTTTTCAGTCACACAAATCTCCTTTCATTGATAAGAGCTCATTTTAATTCCCACTGATTTGATGCATAACCTAAACATTTCCTGCAGCCCAGGCTAGTCCAGACAGAATTATATTTCTCCATGCTTTAAATGAGTTCTCCTGGAAGAGCTCATAATAAGGAAAAATACACTGAGCTGCATTCACTGAGAGCCTTCAGCTGCTCTTTCTTCAAATTATTTCATCAAAACTAATGAAAAGTTGATCCAATTTCCCCTAGCTTCACTCACTTCACTTTATCCCTGAATAGCACTAAATCATCAGCAGAAATTGTTTTAAGTATTGACGTTTCTGGAGGGAAAAACAGTTTTGCAGTGTTGTCACATTGTATTTGTGGGGTAGGCATGAGTGATGTGTGCTGATGTGTGCGTGGCTACCACAGGACCGCATCCCTGGCTCCTCCTCCAGGTCTATGAGGTCCTGTTCCCTCATCCTCACTCATCCACTACAGGACTTCATAGTCACCACACACTCCAGAATGTTAATCCAAGAAAAAAGCTTCAGAGCTCTTTCTGTCCACAGTCATGTCTCCCTGTACACTCAGGGATGCTTGTTAGGGCCCAGTGGAAGACGCAAAACCCCAAAGATTTGAGCATAACAACATAACACCATCAACAGCTCTCCAGTCTTGCACTGTCAGAGTTTCCTGTTCTGCAGCCCTGGGAAAAATATGGCTTAATAGGTCTCTTGGGCTTTGATTTGGGAGTAGGCAGCTATGTGTGGTATTGTCAATACAGCTGTGGTTGTCAGAGCAATCACAAAATGGTTGTTTCTAAAAGGCAGGAACCAATGTTCCAAGATTAGCCTTCTGATATGAAATTGGTTCAATTTTTCTCTATGCACAGGGGAAGCTGATGGGGGGCACTAGCAGAAAATTGTTTTAAGGATGCCATATCGAAATGCTAGCAGCACATATATTTGCAAAAATCACAAGTGCATAACTTGATTTTGTGGACAAATTATGTAACTGTCTGCATTCCTGCTCAAACAGAGACTTCAGTCATATGCCTAAGCCCTGCTTTAAATTATTTGCACATGTATTTGTCTTTAGAGGTAGTCATACCACTGTGATAGGGAATATAAATGATGTTTTTAATTTTTATGGATTCCGGTTTCATTCAAATTGGACTTAGCTGCCTGCTCACATCTCAGCAGATATAAATTTTGCTGGCAGGAATGAACACAGCTTAAAATTGTGTGATGTGAATTTGGCTTCTTCTTCTTTTTGCTCCTTGGTTTTTAAAAAAACAACAACAACTCACAGGGTGATCATTAGACATACATCTACATTAGTTATTAGCTTCAGCTTTGAAGTTATCTACAAGGACTCTCAGGTACATAGCAGACCTTTTACCCACATTACAGCTATCTACACAATATTCCTCATCAAAGTGGAGTTGTAATACAGCTTTATCAAGGATGCCTTTCCCCTCTTTCTGGATGGGAGAGGAACTGGGAGAGGCGTGGAAAGGTGGGTGATTGATGCTGATAGTCTCCTTGTGCTAAATACTACCGTTAGAGGTAAGTTCAGCAGACATGGCAGAGGATGGCAGGGGAGACAAGGATGGCCCAGGCTCTGTCCTTCAGTGCATAGACTATGTGAGACTGGTCTGGATGGGTGAGGAAAACCATGAGCCCTCTTGCAGGTCTCTGAGCCTGATCCTATTCTAGCCCTAGAAAGGAAGAGGGGGTCTCCTTCCCTAGACAGAATAGGATTGCAGGTCAGGGGAGCAGCAATCTCCACTGCAGACCTTATATGACTTTGTGAGCTTGAAAGAGACAGAAGCTTTTGTCTATGTAACGACTTTTCCTTCCAGCCCTTGCAAAGGGTGAGTGGCCAATAATAGGAGAAAATAAATGATGGCAGGAGAGTAGGGGGAAGATCCAGTCCTTAATGTGACTCTTGTTTTTCCTTCCCTGGAAAGCTCAGGTAGCTCCTACAGCTGGGATGTGAGTCATATACTGCACTTCCACTTCGACTGTCATGTCTTTTCTAAGGATGCTTTGTATCACTACTGCTCGGTAGTGGAGCCTTAATCTCTCTGTAAAACCCAAGCCCATGTGGGTCTGGTTAATTAGCAAGATTTCTAAAAGCTGAAGAACTGGCACTCATTAAGATGACTAGTCCCTAAAGTAAGGTTGAGAAAACAGGTTTACCACTCAGCCCTGGGTGTATTAGCCCAAGGAACTATTAACATTTATTTACTATTGTTGAATCCCTCTGAGAAGATTAGGTTATCACTTCATACAGATTAATCAATTACTTTGCTTCAATCTACACACATCAGATTTCATTACATTCTCATATACTTTACATCAATGATTATTTGAAGGAGAAAAGTACCAAAGATAACAGAAGAAGAAGTGTATGTTGCTGTGTGCAATGAAATTTTATACTGAATACCACTGTATTATTATAATGAAACTGAAAGATCAGTATTACACTGCCTTCGTTTTTTATACAAACAGAAACTTAAATGTAAATCCACTTAAAATTTAGTACAAAAGGTGGCCACTGGGAAAGGAAAGCAGAATAAAAGAAAGCAAAACTTATACACGATTTTCTAAATGTTTTTAAATCTGTAAATGATGTTTGTCTGAATCATGGTCAGTCAATATCACAGCAGATGGTGTCTGACAATTTCAATCCTGTTACGAACAGTATGGCCAAAAACATTCAGTGTAGCACAAAATCTAGCACACAGGGATAGTTGCTCCCAATGCCTTAGTTATCATCTCACTTTTGTCACATAGTTTATTTTTGAGACCACAGAGCAGAAATTAACAACAGAAGTTCATGGTCTTTCTGCACCATGAAACAAAGTAATTTTATTGACTGTTTGCCCACAGTAAAGAACCATAATGATTCTGAAAGCAACACCATAAATAAAAGAGAGGTGGTAAAATAGTGTCAAGAGGCTTTCATTTTAGCCAAAAGTAGATCAATGTACTTAGAACTTTAATATTGATCAAAGGACAAGACATCAGATTTCACTGGTTTTTAGCAAGTAAGAAGAGCAGAGTGATCAAATTATTATCTAGATAAAAGAGGCACGCTTTGTAACACTGCAAACCACAGGAAAATAGATACTGATGTGCACCTGAGCACTGAACACAGCTTTCCTGAGCCACTAAGCAAGCAAGCAGCCCACATCCCCAAGGAATGCTGTCTGCTCACGTAGCTGAGGAAGACTCAGGCATATTCCCAGTTAGCTTATTGCTAACAAGAGGTTAAAGAGATCCTGCTATCATTGTACATCATTGAGGACCTTAAAACTGGAAGCAGATAGCTAGCAGCTGATAATTTAATAGGGATTCCTGAGCAGTGCCTGGAACTTCTCTAGGAGGGAGGCTCAGCTTACAGGTCATCCTGTCAATCACTTTTACCCTAAAATAAAGGACCAACCAGACTAAATAACCATGTGAAATGGGCATAATGGCACTGATTTCATAAACTGCAATATCCCAGAAAGAAGCTACTGAATATATCTATGGAATTCTATGACATGGGAGATATTATAGCACATTCTTAATACTGAAAACCCTTTCATACACACTTGCTCAGAAAAGGACATTCAAAGGTAAATGAAGGCTCCCTAAGACAAGCTTCTTCATTGCTGGAAATATAGTGTCATTAATATGACTCTACTCTAAGCAAACAAAACGAAATTATTAAACCTTCAATTAAGCACTGTCAGATATATTTAAATTACGTGAAAGCACTACCATGCAAGATAAATTGTTAAACAGCTAAGAGAAACAGTGGATAAAGGGAAATTATTTAATATAGAGTATTATGAAATCACAGATGTTTCAGTCAAGAGTAATATGCCACATATGAGATGGTCAGACGCTTTCCTGTCACTGCTAAGTGCTGTTTTCACTTTCATATTCCATACCTGAGGTTGCACAGTAATGCCAACAGACCCCAGAGGGCCCTTAAAATGACTACAGACCACTTTGCAGGAGGGCTGGTAGCCCCCATAAGACAGGATGACACATCCCATTCCAGCTTGACTCCTTTTGCTTTTTAAAGCTGCTCTAACTTATCTCTGCAGTTTGCAGGGAACTGTCAAAATTCAGCAGACAGAAAGCCCTCAGGCTAAAGAAATACTTTCTCCCATCAAATTGCATTTAACTTTGTTTGAGTTATAAACTACTAAAAACCACAAGATCCCCATTAAAGCTTGAAAACCTCAAGAAAAATTATTTCTGGCAAAGTGATAAAACAAGTTTAAAAGGAGGGAGAGAAGAGGATTTAGTGGTTTATTGCACTGCCAAGGAGCACCAGTGGGTTCTGGGAGACACCAAACCACGGGGGCCTGTGTCAGGTCTGGTTGCTCTGGTCATACCTCTCCTTAAAGTCTCCTCTGGCCAACAGCTGGCACAGCAGCTGGAGCACTGCACCACTGTGCCAGCAAGGCTAAGTGCCACATGACAACCTGCTCCTGAGGAGGTAAATGTTAAGCTTCCAAAGATTTCTTTTAAGGTTTTCTTAAAAAAAAAAAAAAAGTAAAAGTTAAATTTATAACCACCTTGAACAATCTTGGTTCTTTAATTAATTCACCACATCTATCATGATATAGTCTACTTTTATTCCTCTGTGCTATTTTTCCCTTGTTGTGATCCAATTCATCCCACATAGTGTAATGATATTCCTTGCAGAGGGGAAAGAATAGTGATAGCACATGCAGCCATGATATGATTTTTCCTTCACTTACTGTGCCCTTGTAATGCAATGCTGATCAGGTCTTTCCCCCCCCCACTAGAACACACAAGAAATATTGGTGAATCATTATGCATTAGATGAATTTTCTTTTATAATTTCTGACCATTTTCCCCCTAACTTCCTGTTTTTTATGTGTCACAGATTTGTTCTGTTTAATTTGGTTTTGTTTATAAACTTCATTACAGTCAGAAAAACTATTGTGTCATTTAATCAATGCCCCCAGCACCACAACAATTTTATTATTATTACATTTCTCTCACTAATAATAAATTTTAAAATGTTGCAACTATCTTAAATGGTGAGCTAACAGAACTTTTGTTGTAAGATTACTTCCTCTTTGAGATTTTACTGATGGAAATTTTTGCCTGACAAAATCAGTTTGCTTAATTATTTTTTTAAATTCGCATTTCTGCCTTATAATTCCATGCCTTTGTTTCTATGTCTATTTTTAAGCACCTTCACCAGGTTCACTGCTTATAATAATCAAAATCTGACAGGCAGTAAAGTTTTCAGTTAATCAGCATATACACAAGTTAAAGCTTTAATTTAATTTTAAAGCTTTTAATTTAGCTTCTCAAATATTTTCTCCCAAGTAGCAGGCATTTTGACAGTGATGTTGCAAGGGCTCAGACACTGATGAGTTCTAATGAACAATTAATCTGGGCTGTATAATTTATCTTCAGAGCATACAAAAATCAGAATTCAACAACAACTGAGCACTACTGCAACCTGCTACAAAAAAAAGTTTAAAAAGTAAAGGCAGATGGAAGATTATTACAGACAATTTTAAGGTAGCTAGTGAGCCCTTATTTTAAGATATTTTTAACCCTTTCCTTTCTTGTATTAGTGAAAGGAAGATAAATCAATTATGAAACCTGGCCAGAACAACAGAGAGTCATGTAACTCTTAGAATAGTATAAGAGCTCTATAAGTAGTGGTTTCAGAATAGAATTCAGCATCATAAAATATAGCTTTTAAATGAAAATTTTGAAAAAGGTTGTGGAATTCCCCCCCACTAGAGGGGGGGAAAAATTCCATTTGCATGCAATCCTGGGTAACATCCTTTAGGATGAGCAGAGAAGCTGGACCAGAGGACCCATTGTGGTCCCTTCCCACCTGACCCATCCTGTGACCACAACCATAGGACCTCCAAAAAGGAAATCTCTGTTGTTCTAATATGGCTCTGAGGTGCACACTTGAAATTGAGAAATCACAGACAAGGCTTCATGTTTGAACTTTCAGAGAACCTTTATGGCATTTATACCCAAAACATCCCTTCACTTACAGTTCAGGCAGATTGCAGATTCACACTAGTGAGAAACCCATAGAAAGACTAGTTAAGAGCAACAGCTGTCCTACATGGATTTCAGATATTTTACTGCAAAGGTTTAGTACACAGTGTGTTCACAGTAGAGCTTTGAGCCTGGGAATAAAATTCCCTTTTACTTGTAGAAGTGAAAGGTCCTTGGCAGATGTCTTACCAGAATCTGGGTATTTGTACACAATTTCTTCAGCTTATGAGGACAGAAGGACTCCAGCCCCATCGAGCTCAGTACCCTGAGTGTCAGCCTGTCCTTGGCTGATGAGGAAGCTGGAGCCAGTAGAAGTGATGGGCTCCCTCCACATTCAACCTCCAGGCAAAGAATTTTAGAGACAACTGGGGTAGAAGATGACATGAAGAAGAAAAATTGCTTCACAATTTTTCTGTCAAATCAAGAAACCCATCAAAAAGTTAGGAAGAACTGAGGGAATTATTACTCCATGGGGGATGTTGTACTACTGGAATGGAAATGTCTGTTCCTGAAGATGGCTCTCATTCCTCCAAACCACACAGGTGTCTGAGGGGAGCGCCTGTGGGCAGGATCTCACACCTCAGTTTAAATCTACAAGGACATTTAAAACCAAAGGACATAGCACCTCCTTAAAAATTGTTTACAAAAATTATTCCACCTTCCACAGTAATGCAAAAAGCAAGGAACTGCAGCTGAATTTATACCACACATGCAACTTTTCATATCTGAAGGAACATTATGCACAATGTTCCTCAAAAGCAGAGTTAACCACTGCTTGTATCAAAAAAAGGAGTGACTGGGGTGACCAATTATATCAAATGTACATTGACTGCACACTGATTTAGAAGTAGTTGACACTGCTTTGTCATGTGGCTGGTGACACAGTAGAGATCGTGATAACAGCATTTTATCAATTAATCAAGATATAGTCCTTAAGCTGAATCAGAGGAACAAGCATTCCTAGAATTAGTATAGAAGTGACTTTGCATGGTTCAGTAGAGAAAGCAATAGCTCCCATAAGACTTAATGTACTTTACAGAGACACATTTTCTTAATTGCTTGTAGGCATGCAAATGATCATAAGTTCCTAACATGAGAAAAAGAGAACTTTTGAAACATTAGGCAAATAAAAGAAAACAGCCACCAGAGATCTCTACCATATAGTGCATACCATTTTTTTAAGCAGGTCACTCTAATTTGACAACAAAATGAATTCTATTATCCCAAGTTTTCCATAAAATGTTTTATCTTCATAAGACAACAACTTTAGGCATCCTTCACAAAATATTAATTTGCCCTTCAATCAAGAAAGATTTTAAAGCCACTGTAGAAAATGGCAAACCTTTTTCTATAGGCACTGATGGTGCAAACCATGGATATAGAAAAATGTTTATGATAAACTGTTACTGCATGATCAACATGGCAATATTCCATGATGTTCAAGGTGCCGTTAGAACTGCAAGAATATCTTGTAAATATGAAGTGTGTACTGCAGTCAGCTAGCTTCAGTTTGGCCATACATCATCTCTGACAACATCATGACTGTACTGCTAATGATGATTTTGGGATACACCTTTCTGCCCACAGATAAATGGAGAAGGACAACAAATGGCTTCTTGCCAATTGCCTTCATCTATACAAAACAGCAAAGCATTCAAAACATAAATCAACAGCTAAAATTGTGGAATGTATAGCAATGATTTTGACCTTTTTTTCTGGAATTCCAGGTTTCAAAACTACTAAAATCCTAAATTTGGTCAGTCTGAAGCAGTGAGGTAGGGTAGCCTGCGCTGTGGATCTTTCTATGTCTTGTGATTAACAAAATATTAAAAAGGTTTTCTGTTAAGAGGAGTTCCTACAGAATGGTGGGGATTTCCACCCTGGAATGTTTATGTTATTTTAAGATATTATATTTTGGGAAGAAGAAGACATATTTTTGGTGGCTTTTATTTCTCTCAAAAACTGAATACTTCTTACAGCCCTTCCAAAATTAGAATACTCCATATATGATGAAGTTTATGAACTCTTAGAAAAGTAAAATATAATAGAAAAAAAAAATCAGGTTTGTTGGTCAAGAATGCCATTCCTATTTAAAATCATGAACATGACAAAGCAGGCAAAAGAGGAC
>JAOTQP010000001.1:61639506-61685636 GCA_026413545.1 Cichladusa arquata | reverse complement strand
TGTTGGTAATTTTAACAACTGCTGTTGTTTCTGTTTGTACAGTTAGATATATTAGTAAAAGAGCTGTTATTCCTACCTCCTTATCTCTGCCTCAGAGTCCTTGATTCAAACAATTATAATACTTGGGGGGAGTGGAATTAAAGTCTCTTTTTCAAAGGAAAACTTCTGCCTTTACTGGCAGACACCTGTCCTTCAAACCAGGACAGGATGTAATAAGAAGTAGAGTACTAATCTGGTATGCAACTAGGCATATATGCAATCAAACAAAGTTTCCAAAACTTCATCAAGTTCAATGTTTGAAGAGGCTTGCCTTACTCATTGGTTAAATTCTAGTCCAGCCTGTTTGTTACACTTCAGTTGCCTGTTCTCTTTAAGTAAAATTTACTCAGTGATTAGACAAAGAAGTGTTTATTTTGTTTTCGCTGCATTTTCCCAGCTTTACCAAAACTGTCTGCTCTCAGATACTTCTCTCAGTCATATTCTACATACCTGTACAGGTTATTGTGTAAAACTTATCCAACAAAGAATTGCTTCCTCTGTAAAAATATAAAATAAAATATGTAAACCTGAAGCTGTGTCAACTCAACCTCCTTTATACCCTTTGCTTTAACCTATAAAACACCAGTAATTTGGTTGTGACCTTTGCTCTGACTCTGTGTATGACTCAAAGAGTGCCCATAACAGCCCAGCTGGTGTGTAAACAACTTCTAAAAGTTAATGTAGCAAAAACTATGGAAAGATTATATGCTGCACAGTAAATGTTCTCTTAACTTTAAGGGACATTGCAATTGCTCAGCATTATGCAAAGTGTGAATCAGTATAGAGTAGGTAAGAATTATTTTTGTTTTCACCAACACTTGAAGCTCTAAATTATATTGAGTGCAGCTAAATATGGGCTAGTTCTTTGCATAGGGAACAACATATTGTTGTAGAGGAGTGCCCTTATTTATTATCATCTCTTGACAGAGGTTTAAAACGTCTGCTTATAAAATGTTTTCTAGTTTTCTGTTAAAAAAATTGTCCTTGTTTCTTATCAGTCTATTCCATTTCTCTCTGGAAAAAATTATATTTATTTTACAAAAGTTATGTCTGTTTTACCCATCACAATAATCAGTAAGCTATTTCCCTGTCTTTATCCTGATCTATGAGATTTTCCACACAATTTTCTCTCCTGGTCCTTGTCAGGAGGGGGACAAATTGCTCCGTTGGACTTGGGGAACTTGACATGTAGCCAGCAGAATGTCTGTTGGAGACTCTGTCTCCTCTCAGAAGTAAGGTGATCATCACCATACACCTGCTCAGAAGCAATTAATCCCTGCAGGTGATGGCCAAGGTGATCATGCAAGTACTTGCAAGTATAGATGAGCCCATCAAGGAGCTACATGGAAATAGCCAAGTTTATCATTTATTCTGAGCTGAGCACTCAATTCCCAGTTTACCTCAAAGGCAGAAACTCTGTTTCAGTTCACCCTTTATTCAATAAAAGTTATTTTGCTTTTCTGTCAAGTGCAGCAAATTATTTAAACCTCAACTTTAGTGGAAGGGCAATTTAATTAATTCACAGAGTTATTCTTTTAATTGGATTTGGGTGAATCAACTTTTCTGAAACTCGGAAAAGGGGGGTTATTGGCTTGACTTTACAGATGCTATTCTTACATTTCAGCTAGCACCAGAAGCAAGGTTATTTCTCTCTGAGGATGTCAGTCTGAGACAGCTGCATTCACTGCATTTTTATTATCATACTAATATAAAAATTCAAGAAAATTGAATGTTAAAATCAAACTCTCCCCTTCTGGATGCATTTTTAAATTATGTAAATATTAATTAGACTGACACCAAATTGATCATCAGGCTATATCCTTAACTGTCAAGAAAAGAAGTCAATTAAAGGGGAAAATATTCACATTTTGGTGATGAAATAGTCTTGCCAACTTCATCATGCAACTGTGGTGATTGATCCACCTGAGCTGAGCCTGGTAGATGACACCAGAGTGATGTCCGCAGAACTTTTATGAGTTGCCTTTGCTGTATTAAGTAAAGCAAACTCAGAAAAACAGTGGAGGATAACCAGACTATTCTACACTAAAATAACAGTAGGTTCCTCCTGTATTCTGGCAGGACTAGGTAGTTGAGGCTATATTACAAAACCAGGACTGAAGCAAATAAAAAACTCTCAAAAACAACTTTCTAACCTAAATCTTGAGATGCAAGACATGAAAGAGATGCACTTTATCAACAAGATATGCCAAGGGTAGGATTTTTATTTATCTCTTTTTGTAGCAGTGAATTCTTGAGTCATTGGGAAGCACAGATCTATTATAGTCTCATTTCCAAATATTAGGAGCTTTTGGAGGTGCCATAATATTAAAAATGCTTCTGCTTTCACTCTCCTTTCCTTCTCAGTGCACAGACAGGAATGGGCAGCCTGTTTGTGTTTATGTACCATGTAAAAGCCTCATCTGAGTCTGGGACGGAGCACATAGTCCCTGATGGCCCCAGGGATTGAGTGAAATGAGAATAGGACACGGCTTTTTCCTCCAGAAAGATAATAAGGCAAGACTCTTATAAGAAAAGTCTGATAAGACAAGAAATACTGCAAAAAGAAACAGAATGCAAAGAGGGTAAAATAATGTCACCCTGCCTACCCACTGCCAGAGCTGGAACTCTGCTTCTCTTAAAACCATGCAAGATGTTTTTGCACCTGCTTCTTCAGGATCAGCAGTGAACAGTGTCAGAGAAAGTCCCTCACAAGGGGGGCATTCAGTGCTACCAAGTAGACTGCATATCTGAACTTCTTAAAATACATAAAAAACCCAACTCCACAATAACATAAAGTTCTTCTAAAAGCAATATAAAGACAAAACTGGAATTCAGGTAAGGCAATGAATTGGCATGCTGTGGCTGCACTCATAAACACCAAGGTAGATATTGACATTTAATTTTCTCACATTTATATTCCTAAGAGGAATTATACATTCAGTTTACACAAATTTCTTGCCTTAATTTCTTAGCAGCTCTTGGTATAATATTTAAAAGGTCAAAAAAAAAATTTTTAATACATATTGTGTGGTCCTGAGTCCCCATGAATTACAAATATAAAGCCTTCCCTCTAAAACAAAGAGCAGTCTAGATGTGAATGTGCACAAACGAAATGGCTGCAGAGGTGGGAAGAAGAGGTAGGTGCTGTTTTAAGACGTGCACAAAAGCACATTTATGGAGGTAAATGCTGTCTTCTCTGGGGATAGAAATATGGGTGCACATCTGCATCTGAAGCCTTCAGGTGTGAACCTCTATGTGCCTTTCCTAAGCAGACCTCATAAGGAAAGGGAGCTTGTGGTTCTGTTCCTAGGGAAGTCTGATAAGACCATCCACTTCCAAACCCTGGGACTCAACTGTTTTCCATTCATACTTTGTAGTGATGGGAAAATTAGAGGGGTTTATTAAACAAAACTTTTTTGCAGAAAGCTTTGCTGTCTTTCAAATGCTTTCAGATTCTGAGGGAAAAACCTTTTATTTTTCTTAATCAACTATATATTCCTTTTTTCCCCAATGAAATGTCAGTATTTTCAAAAGAACATATATTTTCCAAACAGTTCTAGTGGATATCTTACGCAAGTGACTAATTATGCAACTGATGATCATTTAGAGGTTATTATATGATCTTGTGTAGTGCAGGTTAGCTCTGCTGAAGTCCAACAAGCCACCATCAGGCAGCAAATTTTCCAAAATACAGTGAAGTCTGTAGCACTGCACCACACTGTCCCCTCTCTGCTGATGCAGCCTCTTAACCTGCAGTGATTAATGTACTGAATCTCACACATCTCCTTCCCCATTCAGATCAGGGCTGCCTGCACCACTGGCCGTGTGAGTAGGGGCAGGAGTGTATTCTTTCTTTTAAATTCCTTTGCACATTTCCCACTTGCAAAAGGCCTGAGCAGCTTATGAGCTGCCCACTGTGGCTAGAGGAAATTGCTTCAATCAAACAATTTCCCACTCTGCGATGATGATATGGACTGTGACTTCCCTGCAGGACTCCTGCTGCTAATTTAGCTTAATATGAGCGTGCAACATCACAAAATCATTTGGCAACGGCAGTGTTAGGGTTCCAACCAGAGCTGTTGCCATGACATGAAGGGGAGTTTAATCTTCTAAACCAAGGAATGATGTTTTAGCTGGAAATGCTATTGACTGTGAAAAATTTAATCTGAAAATAAGGATATGGAGTTTTCCAAACTATAGCATGTACATTACCAAACCAGTGTATGACATAACTCTGCCCATACTGTAGTTTTTACAAATCTTACCTTAATACCATAATCAGTACCTTTGTTTTGAATTTAGGTTTTCATCTGATTTTGATGGAAAAAGAAATGTCAGAAATTGGTATTCTCTGTGCTTCCTTAGACCAATATTGCTCTGAAAAAAATTCTCTGTGACTGTACAAGTAGAAAATACAGCAGCATTTAAGGTTTTATTGTCACCTTCTAGACTATCCCATTAGAGCTGGATGCTAGAAATTAGAAAAAATCCTCTTTGACACTGAATCTAATTCAATGCAAAACATTTGGTGTCATCTGCCTGTTTTCTAAAATCCTCATTCACAAAGTTCTCTGAGGTAGATTTCTCCAGAAAGGGGAGGAGGTGAGATGATGAAAGAAAATTGTCTCTTTGCTTCAACCTGTTTTTAGTCTACCCTTTTCCTTGCTTAGACTCTGATATTTTAATTTATTCTGCAGAGAGTTCTACAAATACTTCATATTTCTGTTGTCCCTTCTTGTATACCTTTAGTAACAGTGCAATAAATTGAATCTTTCCTGTTAAACTCTTACACTTGTTGGGGTTTGTTTGAGATCTAGTATGTTCTGTTTCAATTGTACAGTAATACTAAATTGTGCATGTCTGCAGAGGCAGACCCCATTTTCGATCCACAGAGCTTTACCAGGTAGAAATGAAAACCAAACAGGACACTCCAACCAAATCTGGTTGAAAAAACTCTACCAGCCCTCAAATCTATATATAGTTCCAACCTGCTTTCATTTTCACTGAGGCAACTTTGGAGGACTAGCCTTCTACACAGATGAAATTTAAAGTTCTATGTAGAACTTTCATGCCCAACTACTCTATGCTGGATTTACATTAAAAAAAAAAAAAAAAAAAGTCTCACTGTATATTTACATCAAATATTCAGTAATGATAAAGTAGTCAGCACCTCTCCACTCACAGTAGGTCCTCCTCAGATTGCATCCACTCAACCTTTCCTCTTTCAGGGTGTGTTTAATGCTTTATCACTCTTCTCTCTCAATGCCTCGTGTCCTCCACGTTTCTTCAACAGCAGCACTACCATCCCTACGTGGCTTCCAGAGTGGGACACTGCTTGGCCAACAACACTGTGAGGAGAGGATGAGGTGGTATCTCTCTTTCCAACAGCACTGTAGCCAAAGCAGGTCACAGCTGAAGGCCTTGCCCTTTCCTAGCCTGGCTTCTGTCTGCTCTTCTGCCATCCTTCAGATCAGACTAGCTAAAGCAAAGAGGCTGGGAATTGTAAATCCTTTAGCAGACCATCTGAAGTGATAACCTTCCCTTTAAGGCAAGTGTTCCCTTTTATTATGAGAGCACTGTAGCTTGGCCAGTTGCTGCTGCAGACAGAAGATTTATTCATCTGAAGTAAGGAAAGAGACTTGCTTTTCAAACCAAAAGAAGATTTAAAAAATTTTATTTAAGACAGAGCTTAAACTATTAAGCTGTTCCAATGTGGGTGTAAAATATAGCACTAGATTCAGTATAATATTTTGTAAATAAATCTGAGAAGCAGAGACATGGGACTCCTTGCAATTTCAGATCAGTTTTTGAAAGCAATTTCTCAAGGCATTTGTCTGGCAGAGAGTACATGTGCTCAGAAAAGCAGCACAGAGTGAGCAAAGGAGTCAAAGCTAGGGAAACCAAATGTACAGACTTGTGCAATGAAAACACATTTGGTAACCCATAAAACATACTGATAGGGCTGAAATCAGCAGGTGCAACAAATATAGATAACAACATTCCACAGGCCAGGCACCCCATGTGCATAATCTGCCCTGTAAGTCTGCCCAAGCAGAGGTTCTTCCTCTTTTTAATTTTTTTTCCCCAGGAGTCAAGAACAATTCAACATTTCCTTGAGGTTCTGGGACATAAACAATCCGTCAGAATTACACTTGGGGGCAGTCCTACTTTGTTTTGTTCATTTATTTTTATGTGTAGGACAGGGTAAGTACCTACAAATATTTTCCTGCCCAGAGTAAGGAGGGGGATGGTTGCTGGTTCAGCAGCTTGAATTGCTTCACACAAAGGAACTGCCCTTGCTCCTGTGCTTAGGCAGTCATGCAGTTAACATTTATGCCTGTCCATATACCATGGAACCTCCAGCTGGCTCCTGTGCAAAATAAGATTGCTTGCAGTGTCCAAAACCCTGCCCAAGCACACGCAGCTGGAACACGGGATGGCGACGCCACTATGACTAATGAGTGCAGGCTATCAAATAATCAAGGAACTTCTGACCTCAAATGCATTTGGGAAACCCTACCACTGTGCTATTCACTTTTTATCCTGGATGCTTATGGGTGTGGCAGTGCCAAATTGAAAGAGTCAAGTTTGCTTAACCCTTAAATACTTGTTTGCTGGAAACTGTTTCCAGCAGGAAAATCTGCATGGCACATTTAAAGAAAAAAACAAAACAACAACAACAACAAAAAACCCCCCACAAAACAGAAATGTAGCCAAACCCTATGAGTAATAGAGCAGTTTAAGAAATGTGTAAAAACTGCTCAGAAACAGAACAAAACGAAACAATCGTTATTCTTGCACTCTAATCTGTTCCTAGTGGGTTGTTTGCAAACCCCAGCAGGTTTCTTGATGATTCTCTGGCTGTTACCTCCTGGGATGTTCCTGTGACCATTCAGCACCACAGAGCTAAAATCAAAACCAGCTGGCATATGAGGCTTCCTTATGCTAACTGCAACAGCGAGTAATTTTCAGAATATCTGTCATCCTGGAGGAGCAGGCAGAATCCTGGGGTTGAGGTGGTTTGCACGACTTTATCCAAATATTGTGGATCCAATGCATTCCATGCACACTCCTGGGCTTCTCCTCCAGAGGCTTGTTTCTGTTATATCACAATAGTCTCCTTCTAGTGCTATAAACTGAAAGAGGAATCCTTGAATAGAGATTCCCCTTAGAGTTTGGAGTCCCCTAGCTCCCCCGAGGGGAGTTTTTTTAAGCTCATTAAAGCTCATACCTCTGGCAATCTTTTTTTTGTAACAGTGCTGTGTCAAGTTATGCCACGCACATGCTGGTGGAATGAAGACCTTTCCATCTTAATGTCTGTCCATCTTCCCACACCACACCTTACCATCCACGTCAAGCCATAGTCTCAGTACAGAAGAATTTCCCAGATCAACTCTCTTTCAAGTTACAAATCCAGCTTTCCCATGCTCTCTGCTGCACCAGGAGGATTGCTTTTCTTCCCACCCAGCAGGGGATCAAGTCAGTTGACAGTGGTACAGAGCCTTTTCTTTTTCTCCCACTGTCCCTTAGCTGCCACTGAAGTATCACTTCCTGCTACCTACTGCCTACTTGGCCTTCCCAGTTCAGCCTTCTAGTGTAATCATTGTTATACCTTCTTCAGCTCCCCTGCTCAAAAGCACCTATTTCCCACTCATGCCCAGTCCTCCAAAGCATGTCTTGCTTTATCCCCTTCACCTGTCACAATCTCCTCTCATGCCTTACTTTTCCCAAACCTTTTTAACACAGGGTTAATGATGAAATGAAACAGCTGAGAAATGGGAAGTGCAAAAGCTTCTCATTCACTTCATTTTTTTTTCTTTTTTTTTCCTCTCTCCTGTTTTTAAGGGAAAAAATCCAAACACAATTTAAAGGACTAAATATGACTGAAATTACACTGCAGGGGACAGTCTGTTCCAGCTCAGAAGATGGTGGGAAGAGAGTCCAAGCAAAAGCAAATTGTCTATCTCCTATTGTAAAATGGAAGAATAATAGTATTAATTGTCTTCCATTCTGTATGCAAGGGTTTGGCAAACCTGTCATGGCTGCTGTACTACCATCAAAGCAGAAAAGACGTATGCCCAGTGAGAAATTGTAACAACAGAGCAGCAAAAAGGATGCGGGGGCTGCAGGAGGGAAGATTTGAAAGGCTAGTTATGAATACAACTGGGCTTAAACACATCTGCAAAAGAAAAGGGACAGCGATTTTCTTATCCACATTTGAAGGGTCTGCACACCAAGGGGAGTTACCTCCTCCAGGAGAAAGGATGCAATTAGGAACAGTGGATGAAATCACCAGGTGAATTTAAACTGCCCATTGTGAAGGGGGAAAAAACAAAGCTCTTTACAAAGGAAGATATTTTAGGAACCAGGCATCTCATTGCTTGGAGTGTGGAGTACTGGTCCAACAGAAGCTGGCCTTGGTCCTACACAGCCAGGGGTACACAGTAGCTAACCTAATGGGGTTTTTACAATTCAGTCCATGTTCTGGATTAAATGATTGCAAACTTAGTATTTGTATGTGTTTCTTAAAGCAGTTTATTATTGTACTCCCAAGACAGAGTTGGGGCCATTCTGCCTGGAGAGGAGACTTTATAGCACCTTCCAGTACCTAAAGGCGGCTGCAGGAGAACTGGAGAGGGACTTTTTACAAGGATATATAGCAATAGGACAAAAGGAAAAGGCTTGAAAGTGAAAGAGGATGGTTTTAGATTAGATATTAGGAAGAAATTATTTTCTATGAGTGTGATGAGGCACTGGAAGAGGAGATTGTGGATGCCCAGGGAAATTGTGGATGCTCCATCCCAGGCACTGTTAAAGGCCAGGACGGATGAGGCATTAAGCAACCTAGCTTAATGGAAAGTGTCCCTGCCCATGGTTGTCAGCACACAATCTTTAAGGCCCCTTCTAACCTAAACCATTCTATGGGTCTATGGCTGACTCTCTGCTCCATGTCCCATAGCCTGGCATCACTTCACTTTCCTCTGTTGCCAGCACAAGTGCTGCTTCAATTATTAATGAAGGAGTGGGTTTTTTGAACCTTTTCTTATCCCAATATATTAAATCTGTCTTGGAGTTGTACTACTGTGTAATTAAATTTAATGCATTTGAGTTGGAGGCACAAATAAGGATGATGCTGCAGTAGCAGTGCAATGATGGGATTTTTCTCCAGCTGATGACACACAATGACACGTTTCCAGTTTTCAGACTGTGACTCTAATGGTTCATTCCTGTTCTTTAGCAGACAGCATGGATGAAACAGAGACACAGGGTGCAAGCAGCTTGTTTTGTAAAAGTCAGTAGCCACACAGAGTATGCGAACCCAGATCAATAGCTCATCCCAGAAACTGGGTAGGGGGACATTCAGAAAGCAGACTTCAGGTAGTAATTTGCTATTTAGTTTGGACAGTACAGGGTTTACAGATCTCCTCTGTCAGTACACACGGATGTTATGGGAACTTGGAACAACATATCTAAACATCTAAAGAGTAGCAGCAGGATGGGGAAATTAGGAGTCTTGTCCTAGACAGCTGCAGACAGGAGGTTCACCATTCTTCACCTTCATGTTTGCGTTTTTTTGCAGCTGAGGAAATTTCCAGTCTGAACAGTTAAGTGGGTAGCACTGACTTACTTATCTACTAGTCCCAGTAAGTAATGTACCTCCATACCAGCAAGCATTGAAGAGTGCATAAAACAGGACTTGGATCACATCTGGGATAGTTCATGCATTTTGACACAGGAACATCTGCCCCGCATTTTCCAGATTACACTTTGTGGGAGCTCAGTTGTCCATTAACTTCACATTAGTGAGAACATTAATGAACAATCACTGAATTCACTGTGAGGAAAAAGAAGTCCTTGCTGTTACAGAGCCTTCCTTTATTTGTTTTGGATCACGCCATTTTCTTTGTTCACATACCACCAGCACAGGATCAGTCAAGCCGGATGCACCATTTCAGCAGCCTGATATTTAAGCACATATTTACAGGAAAAAGGTATTCCCTGAGCAGCTCTTGACTCAGGACTCAGGCCCAGGCTGCCATGGCCCAGGGGTTTCAGCCATTATACAGAGCCACAATACAAGGCTTAGCTCCTGTCAAGCATTTGGGTGGATGCCCGATTTATTTTCAGAGGCAAATTTTTGGCTTGAATCTTGCATTTTAATGCTATGCATTAAATTAAACACTACACAGAGAACATCAAGGAAGCAATTCAGCTCTCTTGTGATGTACTGATTTCACCTACCATGTGCCAGGCATGTCTCATTGCCTTGAAATTTTCCAACACTAGAACATTTTGATTTCTGTTCCCCTCATGGTAGGTTTGTGGGCACAAGGTACAAAGCACAAATGGCAGAAGTGTCCTTCTTACAGCAAAACTGTCTCTTCAAAGTCAACATGCTTTAGGCACTTCTGTCATTTTCACTCCCAAAATGCCCTTCACACAACTTCTGACTTGAGTAAACAGTATGTTGCTAAGAAGTGAGTTGTGTTCATAATAACTCCGTGAGGCAACCAGGAAAGGAGATATATTTTTCCCACTGCTTTTTCTCCCTTGGATTGTGCAATCCCAAAATGCCCTATAAATAAAACCAGACACATATAAACATACAGGCTCCAACCTCTGCCAAGCAGCTTGTGGTGAGACTTCCAGTGGCACCTGCACTCGGTGTCTTCAACCCAAGGATCACAAATCCCTGTTCTCAATTTGCTCCTCATTATAACCAGTGCAACTAATTATGACTTCTTGCCCACACACAGTTTCTATTTAAGCACACACGTCTATTCCAAGCCTTCCTTTACAAAGACAGGTTCTTCACTGTTCTCTCTCAGACTGTCATGGGATTTCCATTGTTCCAGGTACTAAAGGTCAGTCTCAGTCAGGAGAGTGTACTGGCACAGTGCCTCAGAAAATGGCAAGAAGATCACTAAGGCTCAGATTCTGGACCTGGCAAAGACAAGCTGTTTTCCTCCTGGAAACATAGTACAGTGAAAACAGGAGATTTTCCATTTGCATTGATTTACCAGGGGTTTGGAAGACACTCTGCTCCCTTGCTAAGCTCTCCTTTTCTTAGTACAAACAGGGACACAGGTTTAAGTTTCTTGGAGCAGTTTTTCTTCTAGAGCATGCCTGACAAACACATAGAAAAAAACCAGCCGAAGAAATGCTGAAGAATAAATGGGCATTAAAATTAGTACTTGATAGTGTATGAAAGCCAAGAACACATGAAACTCTTAAAGAGAACCATGGACCGTGAATACTCTTTTCCAAGTTATTTTTTTTGCACTCGAAGTAACAAACTTCAAACCATGGGTGTGGGAAAGGGTCATTCCTGGGCTTATAAGGGAGTTTTTGTCAAATACTCATCTGACTCCGCATGCCTGATACCTGACTCATGAATCTGTTGATCGGATCATGATAGGTTTTCCTTCCTTCCCCTTTCTTTCACCCATCAAGCACCAAACCCTTCTCTAGCTTCCTATACACCCTTCACTCTCTGTTCTGCAGGACCTGCCACCTTGCAGCATTCCTTGTTCCTGCTATCTCTTCATCTTATCAAACTGAATGTCTGCTTTCACATATGCTTTTGAAGTGCCTTCCTTTTGGCCCATGACTCAGTCACCATGTGAGAGCTGTGGCACAAGTCCCAGTTAGTCGCTGCCCTCATGTCCCAGGAATTGCTGTCTGGGCTTTCCAGGCTGCCTCCCACCCTTCCTGTGGGCAGCCCAAGCGTGCCCATGCATCCTCCCTGCCCTTGCAGCCATGGAACTGGCAACCTTGATTAAGTCTTTCCTTGGTGGTATCTCACAAGGGATAGCTGCCAGGGCTACACGGTGTGCTAGCAGCCATCCTCATGAGGAATATGCATGTTTTGGGAAGTATTCTGATCCACATTAGTCCTAGTGCTGTGCCCAGACACACATATCTTCCTTGCACTGAGTGTGCTAGCACGTCTCTTAGGACTTTCTCACAGATCACCAGGGCAGAGCGGCAGCAAACTGGGATTTATTGGTGTGCATTAGCTCAGCGACCCTGCATGTACCACAGAAAGCTGCAGTGCCCTATAATGTATTAGTAGACACTCTAAAAACTTGTGGCTGGAATAGAGTGGATAACTTCCACCATTCAGCATTTTCATGCTCCTAATGCTAATGACTGTTCCCTCATTCCTTTCTCTCATCAGCAGCTCTCAAAGAAGCATCATTAAGACAGCATATTCCCGTACAAGAAAGACATCAGGCTCAGTTCATTTAAAAGACATATTTCAATAAATCTAATATAACATTCAGATCAGAGGTGTCCTTAGGGGCTCTCATGCCTGCCCTGCATGGCTCTAACACTCAGATGTAGCCCATGTTTGCACAGTATGGGTGTGTAAGATGGGTGTGTGGAGATGCCCAATGAGTGTGGATTTTCCTAAAAGACTCTTAACTTAAGTCAGCCTTTTATTGCACTCCACAATATAGTGGTGTTCTGACATATGTTAGAATGATATAAATAAAATCACATAAAGCAATCTGTTCTTCACTTGTAGTCCAATTTACAGGACTTGCTTCTCGGGTGGAAATTGATAGTAAACTTGATATTTGGATCCTCAGTGGACTTAAAAATGAATCAGAAGAAAATTACATCTAAAATGTTTACAGAGATATCAAATTCCACTGGAAAAATTTTATACTGTAGTAGTATTCCACTTGTTTCTTTAAGTGATTCAGTGCTTTAAGTAAATACTTTTGATTGCCTTACTTGTTCTAAAGAAAAGCATTTGGATTCCAGTGATATTTAGGAACCAGAACACAGAGAGAGCAGTGTCTATTAAACTAAGTAAATAATAACAGCTCCTTTTACAAATCAAGCTGTTGGTCTTTGTGATCTCTGTAGGACCTTCACAGCAGAATTCTGAAGGCTCTGAAGAGAGTACCTCTTCACATGTTGTATCTAAAAAATAAGGTGGGAATTAGCTCCATCACTAAGTGAAAAGGACACTACATTTCCGCCAAAACACCTTAAATTATAATAAACTAATTCTGTGAGAAACGCAGTATTTAAAATACTGGAAGTTACAGCAAAATATCAGCACAGTTGTTTGAGTCAACTAGTTCAGACAGTACGGTGTCTATATGTAAAAGACAATTTCCATAGCTGGAGGTTACCTAATTCTTTTGCTGCATTTTGTGGATCTGTCTTGGCTTCCACTGTTTTAAGAACCAGACACTACTATGAAGATACAATCCATAGCTGGACATGTGAATCATCACCTTACATGAAATGAGTAGAGGGTGAGATCCAGCTCAGCAGCCCACTGAAAGACTGGCCCTAAATTCACAGCCACAGCATCAGTGGAATCAATCACCTTTCCATGCAGGGAGTTGTTTCTCTATGCACCTACAATTAAGGTGCACGTCTATCTTAAACACGCAAACTGGATCCCAGCATGCAATGCCAACCAACACTCCTGGCAAGCCATAGTCACCATATCATGACTGATATTTAAGGGCTCCATCAGCCAGTGTGTCTGTATTACTTATTTGCACCTCCTTGCCAGTCCACATTGCCCAAACAACCTTGATTTAATGCCGGACTATTATGCACGAAGAAAACAATTTTGCTTATTTTACACAGAATTGGACCTACTGGGGAATGTCTTTTACAGACCTCTTGCTGACATCCATTAAAGCTTTTCTAATCAGTTAAATATAACTAAACAATACCCAATAGCAAAAATCTAAAGTTTGCCAATGAAGAATAATTGCATATTTCTAGAAATACAGCACATATTCCATAACAGACATTCTTGCTAATTCATGCACTCCATAATGTTTTCCACTTTGATGGTTATAAATTACACACTGTTACTTAACAACTTGGAAAAATGTCCTATCCCAGGAATAAGAGAGGATATATATTTTTATATATGCAAAACTTCAGGGCTGCAGCTGTTTGATTCTGGCAAATGTACGGAAAGTAAAAATATTTTAATCATCACTCTTGTGGTGCTCACTTATTACACAGCTCTGTGGTACTGTCTGCCATACACTGGTGAACCCATGAGCCTCTGGAAAGTACAAATATATTCGAGTTAATCCCTGCCACCACCCAATGCTGCAAATCCAGAAAAAATGATCCACATCTTTGGATTAAAAAATTCAAAATTGATTCTTCTTTCTCTTAAATGCTTCTCCATCCATCAATGTCCAAGCATAAATGTAGGAAAGTCCTTATGGATTCATTTTACTCTTGTATTTCTGTTTACATGCTACTACAGAAAATAGAGTAAAAAAGTAACCCAGAGAAATATGGCCAAATCATAGACAGGAACACAAAAAAAATTGAAATTGCTTTTGTCTTACTTTTGTTTTCCCTTTCTTTTGTACTGACCATCAAAGTGATGGAAGTTTTTTGAAGAGAGGAAAGAAAGAAAGAAAGGATGAAGTGCCCCCACCATCTTCTGCAGTGTCTATCACCTGATAAAATGCTTTTAGGCTGTAAGGTTCCCCAGAGGTGATGCTGTCTTGGCAGACAGCTCCCACAAAGCCACCTTTGCAGTATGGTGTGTTGGTTTTCATCACCCCACTAAAAAGATGTTATTCTATTGGGTAACAGCTATGGGTGACTGGCTTTGGATGATGACCAGTGTTAATTGTGGGCAGCAAGTGCATCTTTAAGCAGTAAGCTGAAGCAAATCAAGTGGAAAAGGCTCACTATTGCTTGGAAGTTTAAACTGAAGAAAAAGATAGTGGAAGAGATTCAGGTATTAATGCATGGAATATGGAGCTTTATATAATGGAATTTGCAGTGATGTGTGTCAGGATGCAGTAAAATTTTACCTACAGAAAAGCTGGCCATAATATAACATAATTTTGTCTCAGAGCAAGTCAACCTATCAACCTAGCAGACCGGAAATGAAAATATTCAAAGCAACACAAGTTTTGGTAAATCAAATATCTGCATATGCCTCTTGTGGTATAAAAGGTACATAAATAGTTAATATTTGTCAGGTACATAAATAGTTAATATTTACAGCTGAGAGCAAGACATGGAGAAGAACATTTCCCTTCAGGTTTCACTAAAATAAAGCATAGAGTGTTAGAGAGGTTTCTGTAAATAAGGCTGCAGGGTTCCTCATTAAAGCATCAGAGGCTTTTCATTGCTTCAGGACAAAAGCTTAGGGACACTCCCCAACACTTCAGCCTGTGGTGGGAAATAAAGTTTCCACAAAATCAACTTTCTATTCAAGGAAAAAATCAAATCAATTTTGCCCAAAGCATTCAGGTTTCCTTTGGGAAAATCAAAACAAAATATTTTTTTCACTGCATGGGCTTGACCCAAACCAAATGTTTCAGTTTATTTTTTAGCTGAACAAGAATATTTTATTGCAACTCAGTTCAACTTGAAACTGCCTCTGGGTGTGCTGTCATGGTGGATATAAATTGCCCAGGAGAATCTGGGAATAAGACAATTTGCATCCCAGCCGGTTAGCTGGTTCATAAGAAAATATTATTAATTCAACAATATTAAAGTATCATATTTAGAACAACAAGACTGAAGCAATATATTTGGATACTTCCAAACCAAAGCCCTTCATAACTTTGCCTCCCACTAAAAAATTTTGATATGGGGAAAGAAATGTTTAAACAGGTAAAATTGCACATGAGAAAAATAAATAATTCTGACCCTAATTTCCAGCCAACTAATCATTCCATCATTTTTATGCCACAGTAATTCCATTGAGCTCCACTGGCATGACACAACCTAAAGAGTTTGAAGGTACAGTATTACCAATCTGACCTCAGAGTTTGGTTTTAGGCAGATAAAAGATGTGCCTTAAGGTGCTCTGGGCTCTCTCTCACGTTTAACTTCCACTTGGCACTGTAAGTACACAAAGGAACTTGTACTGAAGAAATAATAGTGTGGTTAGAAAGGATAGCACCCTACAAATCCTCAGGAATATGGCACATCTTTCCAAAACTCATGGATGAATAAGACAGGTTTTTAAAAGCAAGCTATGAATTCAGCTTCACATGGGATTGAACAGAAATTGAAACTAGCATTAATGTGTGGGATAGACATGAAAATTTAGAGAGCTTCAGTTACATATATATATATATTCTTATTACTTAGAAATTATAGCTAAACTGAGTTATTCCAGCTTTCCCTTCTGCCTCAAATTTTAATATTCAGTTGTCATTCAAAAGCAATACAGAACAAATTATTACTACAGATATCCAGTTTCACAGCAAAGACCCCTACAATACCACACCAGTTACTCACCTCAGGTTTGCAGTCATCAGGACACAGGGCTCTGGTGCTGCAACACCCAGCTTGCTCAGGATCATCACCTGTGAACAGCAAGGTTGAGGGATGCTGTTCCAGCATGGTTTTCAGAAGGCTCATGTCAAGCTGTTCTCATCTCCCTGCAATGGCATGGGTCTAGAAGGCTGAGAGGTCCAGAATGAGCTTGACTGCATCAAAAAGAGAGGAGGGGTTTTAGTTATTAGTTCTGGTTTATAACAGCTAGCCTCTGATTCACATCCAACAGCCCCTGATGAATGCAAACAGAGACACCAATCTGTAGCGGTCTTGACCACAACACAAATTCTTCACATTCCACTTGCCTCACTTTTAGATATCAGAGTGATTGATTAACATCTGCAGTTACTATTACATTTACTGATCACAAAATCTATTCAGAACACCAGAGAGCAATGGCAAACTCAGAAACCGGGGATTTTTACGCCTTAAACAATCCTGAGAACACCAAATTTGAATTATGTAAACTAGGTTTTTAGCTTTTCATTTTCAGATGAAAATTATTGAAAAGCAGCATTTCTAGGAAGTGTTTATGTGCACCAAGCATAAAAACCCTGCCCAAGAGAACAGAATAATGTCCTACAAAAAATTTCCAAGCAGAGCTAGGGAACAGGGGAGGGGCTGTCATGAATTTGTTACATTGGTGCCTTCCAGAAATTAAAAAGCAGTATGCAGTCTGTTCCCATGCCAGCTGTTTTTCTAGAGACTGCTTTCTGTCTACTGCAGACCACATTATTGCCATTTTAAGCTGAGATTTCACTTAATTTGCATAGGCTGGGACAGACGGCAGCTGCCTGCTCTCAGCGCAGACGCGCTGCCTGGGACTGCAGGTCACAGCGTGCGAGGCTCTGCTGCTACCCACTTGCAAGCTCGTTTGTTTAAAATGGAAGATCATGGGACCTACAGCTTTCCAGAGCTTCCCACCTTTAGGGAAAGCAATGGTCAAGGCTGGTTTGGACATGGCTGATGACCTAGGAGTTTTTCCAAACTGAGTTCTCAAGGTAGAGCTCATGCTTGGTTTTGCAGATGGGTGAGAGCCCTGGTACTCTCTTTTTGTTGGGCTCTGCAAACAAAGACTGGACTCTTCTCTGGCTTGATAATTGCCATGATATGGAAGGAAAAAAATTCAGGTTCTTGGGAAGAGGTGAGATGAGTGACTTTTGCAGTCAAAATAAAATAAAAATCTTGAGATAAATAATACAATAAACTCGTGATCAGTTGCACATCCAACACACTTTGCTAGAAGATATAAGATCACAGATTTGTTTCTGATACATCAACCTATACAAAACTGGTTTCTGATTTATCCATGCTTCATCTGCAAACCTTAAAAAAAATTTAATATGCCTGTGCCTCAGTTTCACATATGCTAAATTGCTTTCTGTGAGGACAGCTAAGTTTTCACAAGGCACTCAGACCTTGTGGTAGATACACATGTTTACAGCTACACTAAAGTAAACAGTGCAGTCCTTAAATGAAGAGCTTATGAGCTGCAAAGGTCTTAGGCAAGGCAACATTCAGCTGACTTGCACTTCACTTTTATGTTCTTGATGTCCAGAGTAGAGCTGCAGTTTTAAATGAGTCACTGTACACCCCCATCCATAGTGTTTGTCAAGGTCCAACTCAGGCCAAGTTTGGAAGAAATTAACTTC
Organism: Cichladusa arquata; assembly: GCA_026413545.1. Lineage (NCBI taxonomy): Eukaryota > Metazoa > Chordata > Aves > Passeriformes > Muscicapidae > Cichladusa > Cichladusa arquata. The sequence continues at coordinate 61,667,637 of JAOTQP010000001.1, read as the reverse complement.
TTTAGCTGGTATGCAAATATGACTATAAGTCAATTATCTTGCATCATGAATAGTGAACAGGCTCATTGATCTCTCCTGAAGGGTGGTGGACAGTTTGCCAGGGTCTTTGCTTTGAGTAGTAGCTCTCAAGGTTACTCTTTGGAGTTGAGAGATTCCTTAACTCAAGAGATTCTCAGTAAGTGATTAATAGCATGCTAAACTCTGAAATCTTAGCTAAGTGACACAAAGGATTGATTGTGCACATATAATCCTTGAGACATAAACCATTGCCTAAGTCTGGAACTAAGTTTGGTATTAGGCACACATAAACTCCCTTCTGAGAAGGAGCTTGGAACACAAAGAAGTATTTTCTGAACTTCATGACTCAACAGGAGAGTCTCTCTCCCTGCCTGTTTTGTCAGACCCTGCCCTCTATGCCATAATCAAGTGCACCTTGTCATCAGATCTTATTAAACCCTTCTCACATTTACCATGAAGCTTGACAAAATCACTGGGTTATATCAATAAACATATTGCTACTTCTTTCTTAGGAGTGACATCCATGACTGCTACGCTATAGCTGTCAGAGCCCAGAGCCAGCCTTCTAAGGAAACAAGGACTCCTGGGCTCCTCACAAAGGTTGTATGTAGCCCTAGCCAAGGGGTCCTGTGGCCTGTTCTGCATAGTAGCTGCATTCAGCAGGAGTGGAGCCCACCACTCTGCATGGCTGCCAAACCCGCTGGAGCATGAATACCAAATTCACTTGGTGAACACAGTAACCCATTTGGTTATTGTATGAAAGGAGAGAGGAAAGTTCCTCTTCTGGCTTCTGGGTGAGACTGCCAGGGCTGTAACATTTCTTGCTAAAGTCAGCATTATCACCTTTTTTAACCAGTTTGTGCTGTCTGATAGTCTTCTTGCCTCACCAATAGGACTGGGAAACTTTAGTACTGTGATGACACATTTCCAAGTCCCACATGGGTGCCAGTGGAAGTTACTGCCTTGTCTGCCCAGTCTTGCTGGGTTCATCTGTGAGTAAAACTGTCTCCAAATAACTTTACTGTGAAAGGCTCTCTCTAACTGTGCCCCACTGATCTGAATGGGCTTCAGTGTGTGCTCTGAGGCTCACTTTGGTAAGGTTTGGGTCCATGAAGAGATTAGCACATGTCAGCTGAGCTGCAGAAATGCTCCATGTGTTTGAAGCTCCCTAGGACCTGCAGCAGGCTGAACAGTGCTGCACACAGAGCTGAGCTGTGGGAGCAGCCTGCAGCTCCCACGGGCCTGCCAGGACCCACAGGTGCCCTGTGACACTGGCACCTCTCTGAGCTCCCACTGTAAAGTGCCTGAGCCTGCCTCTTTAAAGCCACTGCTCTCAGCACGAGGGGAGTCTGCAATATACTTCAGGATGTGCAGGTGAGCAGCAGACCCACTCTGCCAAAATTTTGACAACTGTAAGTCTCAGAAAGTCTGGGAGCTGGTATTTTTTAGGTGGCAAATTGAAGAGTTGGCTATTTCTTCATGTGTGTCCTGGCAGCAGAGGTACAAGGCAGAAGCAGTGTCAGGCTGTTTTGTTTCCCCTTTGCTCCATACACACTTAGAACTGCTTCATTTGGGATGCCTGCTTGGGACAGGCTGCTGGAGTTAGCTCTTACATCCATCTCCTGACAAATGAGTATGACATCAGAGTGACTTCAATTTTTTATAAATGTCTATTGCCAATTTGATTCACACGTCAGCACAGACCTGGAGTTAAAACTGAAGGGGACTGAATATTATGCCTGCCTTTTAAGGCTGGTGGAATTTCCCCTCTTTATGGAAAAAACTTCTCACTCACATATTTCACTAGTACCTACTATCGCAAGCCTTAGATTTTGTCCCTCTCAAGCCTGCATCCTGTAAATCCCTGTAATTGCATGCAGCTGTTTGTGAGCCATCCGCTGCACATTGAAAGCATGCATTGAAAAAGCCCCCAAGCAGAGAACTCTGAAATAAGCACTGGAAAAGCTGCTGGGTTACCAGAAGGACCCTCTCTGCTCTGCCCTCCCCTGCCCTTCTCTGCTGTTGCTACCTTGCGGTTTATGACATCCAGAGAGTGGGAGGTCTGACAATCCGAACAAGGCAGCAGGGAAGAAATTCCATTCCTGTTGCAATCAGTAATTCCTCCGTGGAGGCTGCTTTCTCGTGAGTGTGTGCACGCTTTCTTTTGTGTCACTTCGAGAAGGGCTCTGATAATATTATTACTTTAAATATAGCTTGCCCTGGGGCGGGGAAATGCACAAGGAAAGAGCCGGCAAGCAGCCTATCTCTCAGAAGAAAAGAGCAAGCCTCGCAGCACAGGAACTGGCTTCACTCAAGTGTGCAGTTTAGAAGTCAAAAAACTATTTGAAATACCACCATTGTGGAGGAGGCTGAAGAAAAAAAGACACAGAACTGGATAAACACAGTGAAGAATATGTTAAACCAGGGCGCAAAGTGCATCTACGTGCAGTTTGAAAGTGGGCTCTGAAGTGCAATGTAAGTCTTCCTTAAATTGTTTTCTTTTATAACAGTATCTAGTTGTTTAATTTCCATTCTGAAGCCATGCTGGGCCGAAAGGTACAATTAGCTACAAAAATCAGCATGGGGCAGAATGTGTAGTCTCTGATATAAGGCAGAAAATTATTCTGAAATACAGCAGAAGACAGAGACTATCAGCCGTATTATGGAAGATGCACTATAAATAAGAGCATATTTAATTATTTCAAGAGAAAGATACTGGATGGAATCACTAATCAACTTCCTTAACAGAGAAGCAAGAGCTTTGCTGTTTAATACAGCAAGCTATTTTAACACTGCCGTGTTTAAAATTGTGTGATTACAGTTACCAATAGCAATAAGATGTAGCTCCAGAGGGGAGTCCTAGTGGTTGCAAAACTTTTATGTCTTTTATTTCTCCAAGATTTTTGCTCTCTGAAGCCTCAAGTCCACATTCTGTATCCTACAGCCCAGTTTTACTTTTCAGCTGGATTTTCGATATATGCCAACACTGGATTTCCTATGGAACTGAAAACGAAACATTTCAGCTTTCAGAGTAATTCTGGTATGTTTTTCTACATCATACTAAAATACAAAATACTGGCAAAAATACAGTCTACAAAAGATCGTGCTCCCTCAACTTCTGGCATGGAGAGCTGAGGAATATAATGCCCAATGCTGACAAAGGGTGATAATTTCCTGTTTTTCACAATTTGTCTCTGTGGTTTTGGACTTAGCAATGGATATTCTTTGTGATGGAGAGAGCTCTGTGAACCCAACTGCAAACTCCTTCATACAAATAAATCATGAGAGAAGATTCTACAGAAACGTTTATGGAGCTGGAGAAATTAATATATCACATCTGTGCAACTTGACTGTGAACTCTGACAACCTAACCAACCTTTCATGTGAAAGTAACGTGAGCCCACCGTGCTGCCCTTCACAGAAAAACTGGCCAGCTTTGCTGACAGTGATAGTGATTGTTTTAACCATTGCTGGAAATATTCTTGTCATCATGGCTGTTTCACTGGAGAAAAAACTACAGAATGCCACTAACTATTTTCTAATGTCACTTGCAATAGCTGATATGCTGCTGGGTTTCCTTGTCATGCCTGTATCCATGTTAACCATACTGTATGGTGAGTATTAGCTGTGTAACCTACTGCATGTGTGTTGACAAGCCTTAAACATTGCATGCAATAACATCTTGTTGTTATTATGATTTAATTCTCTTACCACAGAAAATTGTTATCACCCCATATAAGCTGAAATATATGTCACTGGTTAATGGATGGAACAGGTGAAGTACTTGAATCTTTTCCTACTTTATATTTCCAGCTACAGAAATACAGTCCATAACTTTAGTTCATTACTCAGTTGTCAGATTGTTGTCTCAAAGTATATATGAAGATGCTTTGTTCTTTCTATTGCTTTCAGGTTTTTTCCCTGGCTCATAATTTTCATATTCTCTATGAGAATGTAGGGTCCTGCCAGGGTCCTTTGCTCTGCAAATATGCACTGAAACACTAATGACTACTTTTAGATTCAAAGTAGGCAGCCCCCTCAGTTTTTAATGAAATAATACAAATGTAAATAATTTTCTTGTCACCAGTACCCTGCTTAGAAATCTGCTTTCTAGCAAATGCTGGAATAAATATTGCAGGAATTAAGAAATGGATGGGCATTAATTCTGCCTGTTTAGTAACATTTACAAATGCAGAATTATAATTTCTTAAGAGAAGTTACTTAAGTTAATAATGACTCACAGTTCATGCCCTTGTAGGTGATTACTAGCAGATCTTTCTTCTCATTTTCACCAAAATCACTTGCAGCACAGCTCAGGCAGGAACAAGCAGCACCCTATGTGTTCAGCACCAATTTTATCAGGCTGTTATTGTCCCTAAACTTCAGAAATGAGTCTTCCAGTGCCACAGCTGAATTGCTACAGTTCAGAAAGAAGCTAGACATTGTCAGAAGGAACGTGAGATTGTTTGGAAAGATTTCTGTTAACTTCACTACTTTGGGACTTAAGGTCCAAACATGAGCCTGTGACTTAAGGGAGATTTAATCCAGCAAGTTGGAAGTCTGTTTTCCATTTTCAGTATCTGTACACATATCTCCCCCAGCAGCATTTGCAAACTGCATTTGGCATCGGTGATGGTGCAACACCATGATTTACTGTGTTAGTGTGCGATTATCCTTGGCGGGAGAAACAGCGTGAAACAGAAATTGTCCGATGGGTCCGATGGGAGTCGTGCGTGATTCCCTGAGACAAGCAACAGGGACTCCTGCTGGCCAGGCTCCGCTGCCGAGGGACGAGCCGCTCGAAATCCGTGTCTGGGGAGGGATCTGGGGGCTGGGGCGCTGGATGCCTTTCCTGCACGGCGGGAAAAGCCGGAGCCCTGGTCCCAGGAAGGGCTGCGCTGCCCTCCTTGGCCACGGCCGGGGCAAGGGCAAGGAAGGCAAAGGCAAAGGGAGGGGCTGTGCTGGCTTTGCCTCCTCTCTCCCTGCTTCTTCCCTTGCAAGACCAGGAATGGAAGCAGCATAACTTGGGTTGAAAAATCCTCTGGTGGCACACACCGGTACCAGGAGAACCATCTTGGTGTGGTGCAGCATCAGCCTCCGGGATGATCAGTGATGGCACGGAGGGAAACCTCCCCTTGCCGATGCGGCAGACTCCCCAGCGTTCGTGGGTCTGTGCTCCTGGATTTTCTTGGCTGCAACTGCTCAACTTCAGCCCCATCACCTGTGCTGACAGTCTTGAGCTCAAACTGGAGGGCTTTGCACACACCTGCTCTGCCAGGACTCCTCCAAGGCTGTGGAACGAGGGTGCTCCACTACCCCTTCTGCAGCCCCTTGAAGGGCTATGGTGGTGGTTGGGCTCAAAGGAGAGATGATTTTCTTGAGAGCTTTATAGCTGCTGTGGGCAATTCTGGTCTGGGTGCCCAGCCATGTGCCTGTGCCAGTCTGCACCCTTTGAGCTGGGCAGGGTTCTCCATCCACCCAGCAGCCCCAGGCTCTGCTGGAAAAGGCAGCACCCAGTAACTCCTGCCAAGGTGGACATGTCCACAGAGCAGAAAACTTCCTGGAAGATGTTATCTACACCTTACTAAGGGTGCACCCTATTCCATCCAGAGTTTTCTCCTCTCATATACTTTCCCCTTTCTTGAATTGTAGTCTCTAAGGAACTTTATCTGGCAGATGCTGTTTTATCCCTGCCCCATCCTGGTTCTTGCAAAGATGAGAAGCCCAGAAGGGTATGATAAATGTGTTCCCAAGGGTCACTGAAGCAAGAGAACAGATGTATCTTGTCAAGTGTAAAAATACTTTAACAGGTTTCCCTTTGCAAACTGGCCTGGCCTGACAGAGAGATGCTACTGGGAAGTCATGCCCCTGAAAGCCAGCCATCACATAACACACTCCAGGGACCAGATTTCCCAACAGAAGACCTGAAAACATGATAAAGTACGTGCATAAATGCTTTATGGCTTGTCAGGGTCAGCTTGTATTGCAAGAACACCAAGAAATAGGTCTCCTCAGTACTCACTGAGACTAAATGTAATTGGGCACAGACCTACCTCCTCCACCTCTCCTTCCATTCCTGCTGTTGCAGATCTTGTACTGTATCTCCAAACCAGACAGGCACCCCCCAAAATACTAACATATTCTTGTAATATGAGCTTTGGCATTGCCCCTTGCCACACCATCATGGACAGCTTGGGTAATACACTCTAAATTAGTCACTACACGATAAGGACCCTGCAAAAGGAACTGCAAAACTTGCTCCAAGGAGAGCTATTAGTTGTTCCCTGCAGGAATGGGGGTCCTGCAGGGCTCTTCTTAGCCTGGGTCTGCTCAGTACTGCTTTGAACTACATGTATAGTGTGTGGAGTGAGAGCACACACAGTTTTCCAAAAGCGCCAAGCTGGGAGAGGTTACAAGCATTCAGAGGGACAGGATGAGAATCATCAACGAGAATCTGGACCCCTGAAGAGAAAATCTGAAGCCAACAAGTACCATCCAGTGAGAATAGGTGCAAAGGTAAAGAAGGAAACCAACTTCTGCTGGTGAAATTTGTCCAGGCTTCAAGAATGCTGAACAAGATCTGGCTGTCAAAATGTATCATTAGCTAAAAGTGCTTCACTAGCATGATATTTTCACACAAAAGGCACTTACCATTCCAGGTTGCATATGTAAAGACATTACTTTCAAGATCTATGAAGAAATTTTGTATTTCACTTAGCAGTCAGGAGGCCTTCGCAAGAGTACCTAGTCCTGCTTTAGTCACTGAATGATAAACAAGATGCAGATAAATTAAACAGATTCCAGGGCAGAAAAAGAAGAAGGAAAAAAGTTTTAAAGGCATGATCTGTAAGAAAAAGATAAAGTACTAGGTTTTTCTTTGACTGGAAAACAAAAAAATAAACACAAAACTAGGCATCTCCCAACAGCCTTGAAAAAGGAAAGTATTCAATTAATCTTCATAGGTAGCAGAAAGAAGAAGGAAAAAGTAAGGGCTTAATTTGGAGCAAAGAAGCTGTAGGTTGAATATTGGTAAACACTAATGCATCTGCTTTGGATTGCATTCCCTGGAGGAGCCTATCAATATTCATTGACAGAGGGAATACTCTTTTTTAGGTGTGCAGTAAAGGCCTAAAGACAGGTGAGATAAATATCACCGGTATGAAACAAAATAATTTTTCTTCTTTAGCTTCCATTAAATCCCAAGTTTTACTTTCAGAAGGCAGCTTTACATATCAGCAGGTGATGATAATATAGTAATTATGTGGATAAAAAGTCCTAAAGCAAAACTGAGAATTTGCAGATTTATAGTGACAAAATTGCTTCTCTTTTCATAGATTTGCTGCCAAAAATGTTTAATGATAGCACCAAGCACTAGCATTAGGCAAACAGAATTAAAAGGAAAAAACATATGCTGCCTGTAGCCTGGGAAAGAAGCAGAGTTAACCCCAAAAGCTACAGTTAGAAGGCTGCAAACAAATAAAAATATTTTCTTAGAACAGTGTCAGGCAGCTTCTAAACGTATCACTTACTACTACTTAGTACTACTGCTATCCTCCTAGAAGGATATACGCACTAAGACACGTGTCATAACAAAATGCATGCCACATCTTTAGCTGATGCCAGCTCTCTGTTGTGCAGGATACGAATGGCCTCTGCCCAGAAAGCTGTGTGCCATCTGGATCTACCTGGACGTGCTCTTCTCCACGGCGTCCATCATGCACCTCTGTGCCATCTCGCTGGATCGCTACATCGCCATCCGCAACCCCATCCACCACAGCCGCTTCAACTCCAGGACCAAGGCTTTTGCCAAGATCATTGCTGTTTGGACCATATCAGTTGGTAAGTCAGGCAATATTTCAGCATGTAATTGCAGATTTCCAGCTTTTGAGAGGATTTGACATCTATACTGCAGTCTAAAACTTTATTCTCTGCCTGTAGTATTTTGCTTTCCACAGTCTAAGAAGTGCTGTAATGTAGTAATTATACAATGGAAATCAACAGCAATTTGAAATGGAGGAGAATTGAGCAGCACTGAAAGAATATACAGCAGTGAAAGCATGACTGCATTCAAGTTTATTATAAAGATGTGTTGATTTCCTATATTGATGATCCATCATTACCTAAACAAATATAGGAAAAGAAAAAATATATCAACTGAAAAAGGTATTTTTTGCCAATCTCTTATTTGGGTAATTTGCTTAGAGATTTTTCTCATGAGTAGATCTTCTCTGCCTTTCTCGGTGTGCAGGCTGGGGAATCTATGCATCCTACTTAGGAAGCAACAGATACTGTGTACAGTGAGAATGAGAGGAGTCTCTCCAGAGGACAGTTTAGAGTTACAGTCTAAAATAGGTGTTGTGAATGACCCAGTACACAAATCTCTTTTTGCACTGCCAAAACCCAGAGCCTTCAAACTAGGCAGGGAACACTGATCTTTCATTCCCATGGTGGCAGTATGTGCAGAGCAGTCTTATGGCATGGGAGTTGGAAGAGTTTGGTGCCTAATGCCATCAGGGATTTCCTCACACACCTGGGGTGGAGGTTCTCAAATGCTTTGAAAACATAGTTCCCTTTCAGTGCTTGTGGTTTTGTAGACCCTTGAGCATTGGCAGCTCACTTATTCAGAGGCAGGAAAAATTCACTCTCTTGCCCTAGAAGAGATGTGAGCTGTCAGCAATCAAAGGTAATTAGCTCCTTCCCTGGCTAATACAAATTATTGCAAGTGGTAACAGTGATCCCTTACCACCCTTCCCAGAGGAGGGAAAGGAGATGGCGCCTCACATGTTGCCAGCTTGGCACTCTAAATTGTCTCCTGACTTCCCTCTTGATCCTGGCCCACAGTCTGAGAAAAAGCAGTCTAGGATTGTTAAGATTTAAAATAGTTGTATCTTCCTCTGCATGGCAAGAAATCGTGGGAGTCCTCACTCGAGGAGGACAGTTGTGCATTTTCCATGACCTGATGAGGTTCAACAGCGTCTGGCTCTGGGGTGCATTCAGCTGATCAGATGTAGATGTCTAGCACAGGTCAGGTGAACTCCACCCTAAAAATACCTAGCTCTCAACTATAAAGGAAGCCTATAGCAACTCAGATGTAGATGTCTTCATTTAGATTAGATGAATCATATCTAGTCTTTTCTACAGTCACATTTTTTAATCCAGTAGAAAACATATTACCTAATCTGTCCAGTTTTTCCACTTTTTGAAAGATCTAAGTGCAAGTATTTTCAGTGCATTTCTCTATATAGCTTCAATAGTTCCAGCATTCCTTAAAATTGTGCATACTGTGTTTGTCTGCACTTGTGTGTGGTGCCTTGTGATTAGTGTGTGTGAAATTACTGTCCTTTTTAAACACAAATTCACAGAATAACAGAATGACCATTCCAGGGGCAAACAAGTGGTCCACTTTGCTCAGCATGTTTTCTCAGAGAGGGGCTTCCTGATAGAGTATCTGAATTATCTCATTATTAAAAGGAATCCAGAAAGAAAGTGTTATTTTAGCCCTATTAGTTAGAACATGGTTTATGTCCTGTAGCAAGAGGGTTTATTTCTTTGATAGCTTCATATTTGGTTTCAAAAGTTATGGTTTTTCTATGCAGTAATAACTAATAACATATCAATTGTAAAAACACCTTTTCTGCTCTCTGGAGAAACTGTCTTCTAACAGTGATGAGATGAGTCACAGATGTTGCTTGTTATTATGGCAAGTGATAGCAATGTGGTCCCTATTTATATAACTCTGAAAAATACAACTCCTTATTTTATTGGAAACCACTCAAGTATGGCATGAGTGAAGAGGACAGAGTCCTGCTCTACTGAAGCTGGATAAGGACGTGTAAGGGAACAGTGGATGTCAGGAAAATAGGAAGGGTTACAAGGTAACTCCATCTCATTCACTCATTTCGTGTCACCAAAACAGTGAGTAGGTTAAATAGACACAAATTAAGGTAGACAAGCACATTTAGGTGGGCAGGAATTAAGTGGTGCTTGGTTGGTTTCTGGTCTCATGGAAGCAAGGGGCATAGCCTTTGCCTAACAGCCTTTGACAAAAAGTACTGTCAGGGATTTCTGGAAATCCAGGAACATTATATCAGCTGGATTACCCTTATCCACTGCTCACTGACTTCTGCAAATACTTCTAGCTGATTTGTGGGGCCTGAAGAAGCTCTTCTAGTGCTTCCCAACCCACCCAGATTATATTTTCTAGTGTACTCAACTAATTACACTTTTGTTCACTAAATTTGTATTTTTCCTTGTATTCACTAAATACACAAATACATTTAGTCCTTTTAACCAAAGGCAATCAGTGATCTTCCTTCCATTGGCTTCCATGACATATGAAGCATTTAAAAAACAAAAGGAAAAAAACACAGATAGTTTAATTCACTTGACTTCTGAAATCTTGATTTTCTCAGTTTAAAAAAAGTAAATTGAGCTAACATTTGTTTTTGCATTTAGTGGAAGAAAAGCATTTAGTCAGAAGCCTTTGTTTCACTAGACCATGTAATGCCACAGGCAATTGGTTTAAAAGAGATTCTAATTACTGTAACAGATTCTAATTGTGTCTTTAATTCTTAAATCATCCAGTATGCACAGTGGCTAGATAATTAGATTATTTGTAGCTGTTGAAGGCAAAAGCTCATTAAACCCTCAAAATTATTCCATTTGTTTTAAAGTACAGAGGTCATTATTGAGAACAGGTGTAAAAAGCCAAAGGACTTCCCCCTGCTGGAAAAAAAAGTAGAATTTTGAATAGAACTGGAATCTATAGAATTGTAAATAGAGCCTATGCTTAAAAATACATGTTAAATACCTTTGAGTCCTAAATGGGCCTACCAAATCCATTGTTCTGCAAGAGACCAACAGTGCATCATTCCCCCCTTGAAAAAGTAACATAAAAGAATTACAGGCATGAATGTTAAGTCCTTATATATAAACATCCCTCAGTTCTTATTGCTCTCTTTTCCTCTGTTAATGGTCTAAGTAATGTGAAGTCTGATGAAGCTCAAGCACTTTAAGCTGAGTTTTCTCTTATCATTTCTCACTCAGCCTGCACATCTATTCACTGCCTTTAGGCAGTCTCTGCACTCCCCAGTCACTAACAACTTAGATTTATTCAGTACTTTTCATGCAGAAAAAAAAGCCCAGCACGGATCTGGATGAAGCTGGTAAAATACCTCCCACCACATAACTCTAAAATTTTGCCATTGCTTTTGAGGCTTCGAAAAGGAGAAATACTGTAGCATGTGAAGCAACGTTTTCCAATGTCCAGAGTGAAGTTAACTCCAGGTGTACAAATCAAGCCCAGTGCAACTGAGCTCCCAGCAAATTTGGCAGTGTGACGCTTTATGCTGACACAGAGGCTTACATCTCCTTCACAGGCAGCCTGCAATTTCTCTGCATGACTTCTTGCTGCCTCACAGTGTATGAAGGGCCAGGCAAGCAACAGGGACTGGGAGAGCTCCAGCACCAGTGCCTCTGGATTGTGTTTTGCTGACAGCTTTGGGCTCCTTAGGCACTGTCTTCTTTCTGACAAGGACAGCTTTCATTTGAAAACCTCTTTACAGTTTTCAAAAGGCACAAGCAGCTAATAAACTGCAGTCTGGGAGTCCCTGTCCTGAATCCTCTACACTTTCATTTCTTCCAGGTGACATAATTCGCCATTTCGATCAAGTCTAATTTACAGATGCTTTGGCATAGGAAGACATAATTTGTTAAAACATGGAATATACTGCCAAAATATACAAAATTGCAAATAATTACACACTGAACTGTACTCTGGCAATATAGATTTAAAGCTCAGCACCTAAATTTGGAAGTGCTGGAGCTAAACTTAAAATATCTACTACACTACCCTCTTTCCCATCTAGTCATTCATTCTGCTTTCATTCCTTCTTTTGAAGACCTTGACTTCTTGACTTTGCATTCTTAGAAGTTTTTTATAATCATTTCCCTAGGGAACATTTATTTTTCTCATAGTCATAAAACCATGTCTCAGAGAGTGAACATACAGCTCACTCCAGCTGCAGGATCTCAGGGGCAAACATTGTAGGTCTTGTGTTTGAGCAACCCTGGGACCTTCACCACTTGTGGATGTAGATTATGCCATAAAAATAAAATAAAGTTGTAAAAAATTGTTGCACAACATATAGAGAAATTTGCATCAATTATAATGAAGGATGTTGGCATGAAATTTCATTAATAAAGTATTAGAACTTCAGAAACATCTCAGAAATAGAATCTTCATTGTATTTTTTCACAGAGACACAATGTATGAGGCTTCATTGCCATACTAATGAATCCTACAGTAGCGACAACTAATGAGAGCAAGCCTTTCATGCACAGGTTGTCTGGGGGAAGGTAATGTTCAGTTCCATGGAAAAGGGATATGCAGTGCTGTGATGCACATTTCTGAGTTGACTAGCACATGCATTCTGGTCATGAGGCATTACTTAAGAAGGTTCTGAGAAAGACACATAAATATCCTATTTACTTTGATGTAAATTATCCCCATATTTCCCATGTAACAAAACCCTTTATTTGATTTGTACTTCCCAGAAGAGTGAACACATCCACCAGAACATCAGCTTACCACACATATCTCCCTCCCATAACTGTGAAGGTTTAAAAACCTTGCATTTTGAACTTGTATGTGTTTGTTCCTCTGACAAGGAGGTGTTACTAACATTATACTTTCCTTTATGGGAAAAAGAAATGCTTAAAAGAATGTTAATGATTGAACTGCTTTCTAAATTCTCCAAATTTGGAAACACAGAGATAAAGAAATGAGACACAGGCATGTGTCCATAGGGACACATTTGCAAACCAAAGACACTGACCAACCCAGCATTCATCCGGATGGGGGAGAATATATTATACCACTAAATATGTGTCATGAAAGGAAGAATAATTATTATGTGTATATTTACTGTATTCTTTGGGTAATTACATCAGGATGAGATGAAGGGTTTTGCCTATGAGAAAGGCACACACTCATTTCGTGAGCACGTACTCCTTTTGCAAGAAGCTATCTGCTTTTCAGCTGAAAAAGGAATGAGGGGTGGTCATGACATTATTGTGTGGCATTTCTTTCAGCTTTGGTTTTATTTTTAAAGTCAAGTTATAAACAGCAGAGCTGTATTTTTAATAGAAAAGAAGCTGCTTAGTCAAGGTGCTGATGAAAGAATTAGATGTCTTTTTTAAAAAAAAACTTGTCTTTGTTTTGAAGACCATAAGGACCATGTTCTTCTTCCTCTTCAAGCTACTAGAAAAGAAGCATTAAGTTCATTTGGACCAGGCCTGTCCTATTATGAAGGTTTTTTGAATGAATAAGTAACTGTTAGTGGGTGCCAATATGACCTATAATCAGACAGTCTCTCTTTGTAGGGTACATCAGAGCAAATGGAATATTTTAAGAAAAAAGGCAGCATGTCTAGTCAGAGGAGCTGGATTTCTGCATAGAAAATGCCACATGCAACACAAATGAGAAGAAAAGAAGTGTACAAGGAATTTTGTTGGGATTCATAAATTCTGTCGTCTGTATACTGTGACTGCATTTAATCATCTTCTAAATTAAAAATGGTGCTGCTTAAGTAGCACTGTGTTGCATAAAAGAAAATGTCAAGAAAAGAGAAAATTTCATGCATTTTAAAATTATATAGAACAATATCACAAGTTCCTTTATTTATTATATTTGACTTAAGCCAGATGTTGTGTTTTATGACATTAAGAAAGGTTCATGTATCACAGAATTCTTTAAAATTAAAGCCTTATATTTATCTTTATCAGCAGGAACATTGCAAACTATTGAACGCTCAGGCTGCAATTAACTTTCCCCACACATTACCTGGCCTGTGCCATTGGCATCCCTTCTAAGCAGAAGCCCAGCTAATAAAAGTCGAGGGTTTTGTCAGAACTGCAACAAAATATTCCTAATTACCTGAGACAAATTTAGAAACACCTGTCAGGTGATTTTGCCTATGATGTCTTCCAGGGTCATTGATGAAAAATAGCTTGTTTAGCTCCTGTGATGTCCTGAAAGCAGGCTGTAGCACATTGTGATAAAGGCTTTCTTTTCTGCCTGATCAAAATTGGAATCTGTGTATTTCACAGTATTCAGTCCTGTCTTTGTTGGAAATAAATCACAGCCGCTGGGAAGACTTATTGCCTTTTGGCAGAACATAGCCCTTGTTATGACTTTTTGTATTTGATCTGAGTTCTGAAATGTCAAATTGACCACTATTGCCAGGATCATAGACTGAGCTGAACTGTGAGTATCCTGAGAGAAAAACTGTGTGATTTTAGGTCCCAGGCACTGAGTGAGCAGTGTAAATTTCCCCTTACAAGCACAGAAGTACTCAGAAGTTTTAGATTGAAAGTTCCCCAGTTAAATCCAGCCCTGACTTGCGTACTACTGCGGGACATGAGGAGATCACTCCTGCATTTCTTGTTGCAAGGACAGTTAATGTATTTATTTTTCATTTTCAAGGACATGTAACAGAAAGATAAGTCTAGGTATCATGCTGTAGCACTCACATAGACACCAGTAGATGGGAAATATGGGTAAATGTGACCAGGCCACTGACTGGTCTAACAGAGTCAGTCAGGGTGAAGGGCATTAGCTGCAGGCTGGACAGTAAAAGCATAGGACCCTGACTCATCATCTTCAGACCTGTGCAGGTCTCTAAGCTGCTTCTCATTCTGTTTTTCCTTCCAAATTATCCATGGCATCAGAACATCTATCCCAAAAACTGTCCAGCCACTGCAGCAGTCCTCTTGTATAACTAGTAAGAAGCTGACAATTTGCTTACTGAGCAGCTTCTGCAAGCAACCACAAAAGGAGGCATGAAGAAACAACTGGGACATGGTCTGAGGTCTAGAAAATCTAAAAGAATTAGAGTTTTTGTTATCTCTGTCCTTCAGATGGAGTGTGAAATTATTAAAAAAAAATAGTAATAATTTAAAAATTTATCTGATAGCTATATTCAGTCTCCTTTTAAACTACATAATGAGGCCAAGTAGCACTGCTGAAGAAGTCCCAGAGATACCAACAGAAATCTCTGTTCATTTCAGTAGAAGATTAGGGCAGAGTTAACTAAATTATCAGCATTCAACAAATCACACCATGTAATAATTAAAAGACAGATATATAAAAACTGGGATATTAGGAGATCTTGTCACTTACACGGCTCTAGGAGGCATCACATTATGGTAGTGGAATATCTAAGACCTTTCCATAATTTCTAGCTTATTGCTGCTATAAGTACTTTCTTAAGCATTACTGTGCATGTAGCATGTATAGCACATTAGCCCCGAGGATTCTTTAGGAGCTTCATAGCTAAAATGACAAACTGATAACATATGATCTAGGAAGATCCTGTTAAAAATGTATTTCCTTCTTCTCAAAGCAGTATTATCCCCAAATCTGCTCTCCAAGGGGCCTGAACAGTGATCACTGCAAGGCTATCTGACGTGGAATACAGAAAGGTCATATGCTAAACAGAGGAGACATCACAGGTGGCTGGAATTGATCCTACACATGGCTCTTTTCCTTTGCAAATTAACATATTTACCTAGGCCAGTGCCAACCATAAATTTGTAACTTCTTTTGAGTAGATATTAAACCATTGCTACCAGGAGCTTAAAAACATCAATGCAATATAAACAACATTAACTGAGTATACAGAAAGGAAAAGGGTGTTTAACCTGCTCTGCTGCATTTTGCTGAGCCATAGAAGCAGCAGCTTTAAATAGATGGAGGAGAACCTTGTCCCTCTGTGCAGAGATAGCCTAGAGACCTGTGGAACCCCTTGCAAATTTTCAGACTAAATGTTAAACCCTTTATTGTAAGGCCAGTCACTTTTCATCACTTCTAATCACCATGGAAGAAGGGGTTACACAGCTGTCATTAGCCTATGTCCCCTGGAGGAGCACATCAAGCCCAGCTCCCTTCCAGCTCCCAAATGGCAGAAGAATTGTAGCTGCTGTCGACCTTGGACTTGGGCTCCACTCAGCCAGCATCCCCCAGGCAAGTTGCTTCCTCACCTTTCTTTCTTTCTAGCTGTTTGATAAGTGTAGACTTCTGTGTGCCCTTTTATGACTGGGTAACCAACTTAGAGAGAGGGAAATAACAACTTCTCTCAACTGGAGATCTCTGTGAGAAAAAACACCTCAGAAGAGAAGCCTCTGTCCAAATCAACAATAATGTCACTAGTTGAAAAGTAAGGCTGTATTGAGGAATAGGCTCCACTGGAAACTGCTATGCAAAAATATAGCATAGCAAAGTATAGTATTTGTATCTTCCTCAAATCCTCAGACGGCCTGAAAAATCCAACTGGAAAATTAGAGGAACCGGAGTGTAAACAAGTCCTGCAGCATAACTAACAAATAGAATTTGAGGAGTGCATAGGCAGGAAAAGCACTTAAAGCCAAAAACAAAGAAACTATTTCCTGCTGTTGGATTCTTGCTGTCTTTAGGAAACAGGGTTGTGTGCACATTTTGAGGATTGTATCAAAGTAGAAAGTGACTCCATCAGTGTCTTCCTCCCTCATAACTCAGCACACTCTGAAGCCCAGGGTTTCTAAACAGCTGGGTCAAAAAGGGGCACCTGTCCTTCACTTCCTGCACTGTCCTCCCTGTAATTCTCCTCTAATCCTGCTAACTGTTATTTTATTATCACAGTTCTACAAATTAATTTGGAGATGCATATCTCTGTTCTTGCTAAGAAATAGGCTTCGGGATCGAGGACATAAATGAGAAATATATTAGGAAACACAGATTTCTCTGATTTTGTTTTTTTAAAGTGAAATAGATAATTTATGGTATAAATTATAATTTACCACATTCTTCTCACATAAAAATAATTGAATGTATCTCCTGCTAGGCTAAATAATATGCTTCCTTAGAGATTTTCTGAGCTGTCAAGAACAAAGCCATTTCAAAATTAATAGAATAATCCAACTGTTACCTGGCACCCCCTCTATGTGACGTTAAATTTGTTTTCCTTTCTCTTGTATTAAATAGAACATGTGTGATCAAATAAAGTGTTCCAATGGAAAGATACAGAAAACCAGCTCCATGTGTGCCCTTGAATAAAAAAACTAAATTTGGTCTATCAGCAGTTATAAGGAAAATGCCTGGACCCACTCTGATTCTGTTCCTATGAGTACAGCCTCTTGGGATGCAGAAAGGAGACGATGCTCCCCCAGCACTGTGACTCACTTAGCTCTTGAGGAAATCCATCTGAAAACAAATATTATGTGGGGATTTGTGAGACAAAGCTCCTCATCTGCTTCTGCCTCCGCCAACACATGTACCATCCACCAGGGATGATTTCTGTGCTGGTCTCACATGTGAGAAATTCTAGCCCAGACTTTGGGGACACTGTCACGCTGACTAGGGAAGGTGGAAGATTTTTAACATTCATGCTAACTAGATGCAGCCTCAGATGGTGATTCCCAAACCACACAGAGGTTTTCGACATCCCCTCTGCTTCTGCACTGCCACCCAACAGCAACCTGCACGCATTGGAAGTATGGCTGGCACTACCCTGGCAGCCACAAAATTATCACAGCAAAGGGTTTGTCATGACTGGAAAGGGAATAACAGTGGGGGAATAACATTTTCAGGTCCATGCAGAGAGCAGTTAAGTGTTTGCAGGTCTGGGGAAACAATGATGTAATGAAAAAACCATGAAATGTAGTGATGTAACAACCATAACAGTGAGTGTCAAAAGCTAAGCAGAGACATGAAGCCAGACTGAGCAGCTCCTCTGCGGATGTTTAAGTGGAAGTAACTGTTGCTAAACTCCAGCTCCTCATGTAAGATCCAGACACATTGTCATCCTTGATACTCAGAGGAGGATATGGTCCATGGTCCCCCTGCCACAAGTGGCTCATTGTGGCTTGTGTTCCCTGAGCAAACAAATATCCACACAGGGCACCATGATAGCCCAAAGGAATAAATATTCTTTTGTGTGGTTAATTAAGTCAAAAATATTGAAAATAATGTGATGGCAGTGTGCAACAAGGAGATTTTTATACAACATAAAACTGAGAGTATGCATTGCATGCCTTGGGATGTAGCAGGTGAGTTATACACGAACATTTGTTTGCTGTTTGAATGTGTAGATGTAACAACAGAGGATATTTTCTGAGTACAAATAGGCACCAGACACCTGCATGGGCTTTTCTAAAGAAATTAGACAATATGGCCACATTAGCTGCTTGAAGGAGACACTGGCCTCCTCAAGCAGCAATCCTTTCTGAGGTCCCCAGAGTCACAACACATCTTTGTACAGCAGCCTGTGAGCTGCTCCATGACCCAGTATGTCTGAATCAATGTGACTGTCAAAACCTGAGACAGGGAGAGTTTTTTGTTTTTCATAAGAAGGTGAACAGAGGTGCCAAAGCTTTTGAGAAACTGTAATGACATTTCTAAAAGGTAGTCCCTGACCCTTGGACATTTATTAAGGCACAGAATAATGCTCATTTGTATTAAACAAAATTGAAATGGATATATGTGAGGTGAAAGCATGTGGCTGACAGTTTCTGCTTAAAGGAGACTTCACTGAAAGAACCTTGACCTTATCAATTCACTTCCCCCTCGCCTTCACCCCGAGTAACCCGAGTCTGCTACCTATACACACATTGTAAATTATGGCTTTGATTTATTGATAGTCTCAGCAGCTCAAGGCAGCTGTACATCCAGTTTACCTGTCCAGTTAAAGTGATTTTACAGCTGTTGTATACTTCTGAAGACAGCAATGTGTACCACTATATCAACCTCTGTCAATTTCACCAGGCTTTTTGAGAAAACAAAAAGGATGCTATTGCTTTAATTCTTAACCTTTGGTGTTTTCAAGAGCCTTTTGTCATTCTGAAACTGTGCCAAAATTCTTGAGGTTTAATGCAGAATTTATTACCCATCTTTATTGTTTGGGATCTGTTGTGTGGTTTATTAAAATCCACAGTTTGAAAGAGCCATGTGTGTATAAATCAAACCATATTAATAAACCACCTTGTACCAGAGGAACATTATACTTAGGGCTTGTTCACAAGGGAAAATGTTCTAAATGGGAATGTCAACTGAAAATGGAGTGGCTAATGCACCTTCAGTGCTTGAATGGATGCTCCTATTCTGTGCTGAATGCTTCCTTGTGCCTCAGTTTAGTTCTTTTGAAAACCAAGGAAGATAAACCATAAAAAAGCTCTCAGGGGATACCAAGGTTTTTTCCAGACTGACCTTGAGCTAGTGGGAGTATGGAATGGGCAGGGTGTGGAATAACTGTTCGGTTACAGCCCTTCCAGCTTGTTTCCTCCAGATCTACTGTTGGCACATGCTTCCCTTCCCAAACACCTGTCTGTCCCTACCTGGTACCTCTGCGTGATCCTTTCTTGTGAAGCTGATTTTCTTCTTATGACATTTGAATGTACAGGCACCATCTGTGTCTTCTTAAACATCCAGTCACCAAGAGCAGGGAGCTGGAAAGCAAGGACAAGTAAACCAGCTAGAGTATACATCTGAATCATCCAGCTGAAACAGATCATTCATATTCAACGTTTAAAGAATTCAGTCAGTCAGTTGCAACAATGCTAGTGCAACTTTAGGACTTCCTGTTATGGGTTACAGGACAAACTTGATCTTGACCAAACATGACGTGTGGGTGATACTCTTGGTCATATGTGATGATTCCTAAAAATACCATCAAAATAGTGATGTGAGTTACACATGGAAGCTCCTTTACTGACAGTTTAAATATGACTGCCTTTGAATTTGGTCCCTGTGTCCTCATGGATTTTGCCACATTTATGCTGCAGAAGCCAGCTGTTGAGGGGGTACAAACCCTGTTCCTTTCAGGAGGGAAACAGTAAATTTAGTCCCTGTAGAGATATGAAAAGAGAAATGGGGCTGGACATTAACTTTTTCCAGGCAGGAATGCCACAATATCATTTGGGGGATGCCCTGCATCAACTGAACTGGGGCTACACAAAAAGCAGTTTACAGCTGTCAGTGTTCTCTGCCACCAAAGTGTGGTATCTCTGCTGTTTTCCAACAGTATACAGCCCACTTCCCTGTGGCTGTAGGGGAAAGATGCCTTGAATGGTCACTCAGAAGAACTTATGTGACTAGCAGTGCCCGCTACAGCTTTGTTTGTACAGTACTTTTGTGCTTATTAAAGGAATGGCAAAGAAATGCAAGAACTTCTGCTACACACTGAAGTCCATTTCCTTTTTTAAAGTCAGAAATCTGGATTTAGAAGCCAGTCTCCAGAAGCTGCTAAGAAAAAAACAAAGCAGTTGGAGAATTGCTCCTCTTGTTTAGGGTAAGAAGTTGTAAGAGACCTTGGCCCTTTACTTGAAAAAGCGTGCAAATTATGCTGAAATTTTCCTATTTCTAGTGCTGCTGCCTCTGCTCCCATGCCTCCTCATGCAGCTGTACCATAAGGTAGTAATGAAAAGCATCTTTTTACTCTGTCAATGCCATTGTTTATTTTATCTCTGCAGCTCACACTAGGTCTTTGAATTAAATGAAAAAACAGCCTCGCTGTTATCAGCACAGGGCAGAAGCAGACGGGAAACTTATGGTATTGCTCTGACTAATGCTGTGTCTTCATGCAGCTGGAATATGATGCTGGGAGGCTCTGGATGCCTTCAGCACTCTTTCAACTCATCCAAAAAGAGAAAACTAACTTCAAAGCATTCCTCATTTCCCTGGAGTTTTCAGCACCCCAGATTACTCAGCCATGGCTGGACAGTCTGGCTTCTGATGGTGACTTCTTCCTCCATGTTTTAGCAAGATGGACTCGGACCTTTTTAGCCAGTAGCTAAAAACACTGGAGGTTTCTGTCAGCTCAACCCAGGAGCTGCCAGACACTGCATGAGTTTGTACTCACTGGCTTTTCCTAGCCCAAGTTCAAGCATTTAGAGCTTGTACAGGAGAAACAGAAAGGGTAATACCACAGACTCTCCACCAGCTTCTGCCCTGGGCAGATAAGAACAGCACTTTTCTAAAGTGGCCTGAGGCAATGCCATGACTCAGTTCAAAGTTGCAAAGACAAAATAAGTTATAGTGTCCCTAGGAAAAAAACCCCAAAACATCTTTGTAGAAGGTCCAGAAGAACAAAAAGAGTGAAGCACCTGAACAGAATAATAATCTAATATTATTACTGTGATTATTATTGTTTGGTATTGAGCCTGTACTCCACAGCCTTCCTCTAGGACTGGAGCTGTTATACTGGGCACCAGACATGTGTGAAATGAAGAGATAGGCTATGCTTTTAAAGGGCTCCCAGTTTAAGCAGCAGAGTGGGAAGAAGGAAAAGAGAGGTAGAGGAAGGTACCGTTGAAATGCAGATGTTTTAGGACTCATCTGTGAACCAGTAAGGAGACTCCTGGGCATCCACTGAACAAAGTAGAGCACAGCATCCTCATGTCATAAGAAATTCTTCTCTAGTCAATGTTTTTATGTCTCATAAGCCAAATACAGCAACTGGAATTTCTGTTCCAAAATGCGAACAGGACTGAAGGTCCCAGGAGCTCACAGGAGTCAGACTCCTCGCTGCTTTAATCCAAACAGGGCTGCACTATCACCCCCTGCTTCACTTCACTTCTGCTATCTTCGGGCACGTCATCTCTTTCATTGTCTGAACACCACCTCTCTTGGAGAGACAGCATCCATTTGGAGGGGAAGTGACAAATGCTGAAAAAAACCCAAAACCAACAAGCAAAGAAACAGCAGCTGTTTGATTTTACCCAGACTCTACCAGCATTTGCAGAAATTCCTGAGGAAATGGCTGAGTTCACTTGAAACAGACAGAGCAGTCCAAGGAGAATGGACTTTGTCACCTTGTCTTGCCATTCATGACAAGCCAAGGACACATGCTCCAGGGGAAGACAAATTTTGCATGGCTGTGCACACAGAAGGCAAACTCTAGCAGCTGGAAATACAGCAAAAGGACTTTTGCAGTCCTGCAGGACAAACTGCATCTCAGGCTGCCTCATAGCAGTATCTCTCAGTGCTTAACTTGTTCCCGTTGTTCATCTGGCCATTGCCACATGGGAAGTTGGGTTTTGTTTATGGTTGACACATTTAGCTTGTGTTGACTATATGGAGACTATAGCAAGAAAAGATAATACAATAGCAAGAAAAGAATACAATGAAAGATTACTGTTAGACCAGTGACAAAAAATTATCTTTCCTCCTAAAATCAGTATTTCCCAGCCTATTTGGAGCTCAGAACACTTTTAATCCTCTAATGATAAACAGTCCAAGATCACTCTTATGCCATTCCGCAACACATTCCAGAAAAGAAATTTTGGTCATAGTTCATAAAATCCTTTGCCAAGGTGGCAGGGACCAAGGAGCAAATCTAGAGATCGTTACAAGGGGCCCAATATCCAAAAACATGCTTTTCTGGCTACCAGGTGTTCATAGGACAGTTGGAAGGAAACAAATGTGTTCTACCTGTGGTTGAGGTAATGTGTATAGCTATGATCACCTTGGTCACAGATAGATATAGAACACAGATAGATATTTGTTTGTTTTTTTCTTGGAGTCTGGAAGTGTTTTTCATTATTGTTTTTAACCTCTTCTTTCTCTCATCCATGTTCAGGTATCTCCATGCCTGTACCCGTCTTTGGACTACAAGATGACTCCAAAGTATTTAAGAAAGACATTTTTAAGAAAGACATCTGCTTACTTGCAGATGAAAATTTTGTTCTAGTAGGCTCTTTTGTGGCATTCTTCATCCCTCTAACCATCATGGTAGTCACTTACTTTTTAACTATCAAGTCGCTGCAGAAGGAAGCTATGCTGTGCGTGAATGACATTGGCCCTAAGACCAAGTTTGCTTCATTCAGCTTCCTCCCTCAGAGTTCCCTGTCCTCAGAGAAACTCTTTCAGCGCTCCTTGAACAGAGATACGGGGACTCCAGGAAGGAGAACCATGCAATCCATCAGCAATGAGCAGAAGGCTTCCAAGGTCCTTGGCATTGTCTTCTTTCTGTTTGTTGTGATGTGGTGCCCGTTTTTCATCACCAATGTGATGGCCGTTATTTGCAAGGAGTCGTGCAAAGAAGAGGTCATTGGAGGACTTCTTAACATATTTGTTTGGATTGGCTACCTTTCTTCAGCTGTCAACCCACTCGTGTATACGTTGTTCAACAAAACCTACCGCTCAGCTTTCTCTCGCTACATCCAGTGTCGCTACAAGGAGGAGAAGAAACCTTTCCAGCTGATTTTAGTGAACACTATCCCAGCACTAGCGTATGACTCCAGCCAGCTCCAGCTAGCACAAATGAAGAGTTTGAAAAAAGAGGCCAAAATGATGGCTAAGGATTACTCGACGGTCACGATAGGAACGCATCGTTTAGATGGTGCCTCCAAGGGAAGTATCGGCCCAGGGAAGGAAAAGGTTAGTGGTGTGTGATGGTCAGCAGCTGCCATGACAACCACCTTCCATGCACTGAAAATTTCACCTGCTGGGAGAAGCTCTGATAGCTTAGGAAAATCAGCTGTGCTCAAGAGACCTTCCAACAGCATCATATACTCCTCACATTATCCTGTGGAGGAAAAGCAGGGTTGAAAGGGTATCAAATGTGCAATTTTTTTCCATACAGTACTTTGGCTGTTTTAAGCACAGGCTTTATTAAACTTATTTTTTTAATATTCTAAAGGATATATTTCTTAAAGAAAAAAAAATGCAGTTTCTGGTATTATAATATGGGCTGTGAAGAAACCTACGCATTTCTTTTCTCTTTGCAAATGAAAGCTAAGCTGTCCTTTGATGTTCTTGCAGAGTAGGCTCCAGCTAGTTTGTCTTGCTACAACTGAGTTTTGTTATCATTAACTGAATGAGCACTTTACGGAATTTTAAATAAAATGATGGTTCATTTGCTAATATATATTTAAAATAAATCCTAAAGTATTAAACAAAATCTATTCAAACTGCTATAGATTAATTATATGGAGATTTTGTTAACTGTTTTTATGCTATTTTTTCTTCCTCAGTAATCATCCTGAAATGCCCCTGGGCCTTTATGCCATTTGTTCTGTATTTCAAATAAGCAATCTTCAAAGGTAAATTATACTTGAATAATCATCTGTTTCCACCACCACCTGTAATCTTTATTTTAGGATTTGTAGTTTATTTGCATTCAAAAATTTCACGTGTTCATCTTAAAAATTGAAAGTAATGTTTTCAAAATTATTGGTCTTAATTCCCTGCTCCTCCCACTAGTGTTGACAGGGAGGTGAAGTGAGAGAACAGTGGAAAACCAGGCACAACATTGCTGAATAATTTCAGCACCACTTCTAGATTCATGACTCTGTTCAATTCCAAAAAGTCTGATTTAAATAATGCCAGAGGAAGCTTTGCAGGAGTAAAGCCTTCAGTAAAAGGTTGAAGCAGATGCTCTCTCATCATTTCTCTTTGGTTAAAAAGGTTATTATGAAGAATGCTCTGGTTTTGGTTTAGGGCTTGTAAAGCCAGAATTATTGGAAAACTTTTAGTTGCTAAAAATTGTTTTCCTTTGTTTCACTGTATTGCTGTTAAGGCAGATTGCTCAGGAATGGTCAGAAGATTGCACTACTAGGACTCAGCCTTAATGAAATACGTATGAAAAATAACAGGACCTGAAAGCGACACTGCATTTCACCTGCATAGATGCAAAGGCAGAATATATTGCACAAAGAACATAAAACACATTGCTTGACAGACATACTTAGTCATCAAACTCTTTTCTTTCAGGCATCATAGCCAATGTGACTGAGGCCAGTGGGACTTTGCTGAAGAGAAGAAATGTAAATGCTGCATTCACATGCAAAGCTTAAATCCAGTCATTTGATTAATTCCATGAATTTTGCAGCCATAATCTCATCACAACCAGGATGTATTCCAGTTTCTCTGGAAAAAACACTGCCCGTCCAGAAGCAAAACTCCAATGCCTTCACCCATCCTTCTATTGAAATTGTTCAGTTTTTACAGAGCAATTAAATTTCCACTAATCAAAGGAGGAGAGAGACAGAGAGAAACTGAGCCTTATTCTAGCCTACCAGGTGGGAATCTTTGGAAGAAGAAGGCCTTTAGCTTAAGATACTGATCTATGGCAGACAATGACTTAAAAGTTGGCTGGGTATTTGACTGATTTCCAAGAAGCTGATTTATTGTCATAGATACTGTATAACCAAATCTGCTAGTTTCATGAGCCCTTTCCTCTGACATAGGATAGGCAGGAGCCACTGTGCACTGGTCACACAGAAGCTCTGAATGCATATGATGACACTGACTCACCCCACAGACCTCAGCCTCTATGTGTGGGACAAAGTGTCATGCTGTAACCCCATTAGTAGTGATGATGCCATGTATGTCATCTATCACCTCGCTGACATTCATGGTTTTCTCCCCAAAAGTGGTCATTTAGGATGAACTGATAAATCAAGTGGAATGAATGCTGTGCTCACCAGGTGCTTTATACAGTCTCTCTGTCTCTGGGTACATTTGATCACCACAGTCAAACTGAACACCTTCAGCAAAAATGAACAAAAAAACCTCCCTATGCACACATCCTGCTCCTACACAGCATTGTGTGAGGGGTGTCACACTGGCAAAGAAGAGATTCCAGGGGGATTATGCTAAATGCAGCTGAGCATGAGGACTACCATAGTAGTAGGTGGGAGCAGTGACATTCCACTGTTTCCTGTCAAGTTTGAAATTGACCCTAAATCTGGTACTTTGAACTAAGGACAATGCTTATCTTGTATCCCACAGGCCAGATGTCTCCACAACTGGGGTGATGGTTTGGAGGATTTGCCCTTGGAAACAGGTATCTCAGGGAATAAGCAGGCAGTAATAAAAGCAAAGGTGTTTTATGAGAAGAAGTCTGAGGCTCTAGATCTGCCACCAAACCAGATTGCCTTCATATGATGAATATTGACAGGGGACTGAAGGTCTCTAAATCTACATGTGAGGGGAAAGGAAACAAAGAGGCTTCCACCAGTGGAGAGAATTGCCACATTTTTTGCCATTTATGCCTGACCCGATGCAAGTTTCTCTGGCCTTGCAAAAGAAAGAAGTAGGTAGGACAGACAACTTGGGTGTTACTGCCCATTTGTGCCAGGGAGCAGAGCCCACCTGCATCCTGTATGATGTATAATGGCACGCTGCACTTCTCCAGAGCTCAATTCCTCCCAAGTCTGCTGAGGGTCCAGCTGCTGCTCTGCACAGTCTCCTTCACCAGCTCGCAGCTGATAAACTGTTACTGAACATTTCACATCCAGTCATTATGCTCTCCACTTACAGTCTGCATTTTGCCCATGGGGCAGAGCAGATCAGCCCTCTGTTTCTCTTTCATTTCACCTTCTGTTCCTCGTTCACGATGTCAAATTGCTCAGGTTGCAAATACTGACAGGGAATGTTTCACTACAATCACAGAGGGTTTCAATTACTGGCTTGAAGTTTCATTACAAGATGACTCTGAACAATATTTTTTTCCAGCTTACTAAAATAAAACCTATGTTTTGGACATAAAAGGCTTGACAGCATGTCACTAATTGACAGCTGGAGATAATATAACACTTAGTTTTTGCTTAGAAGCAGGAAAAACTGATGCCTGACATTTTGATTCTGGAGCACTCAGATGGTTTTATTGAGTGATCAGCAGCTTTTGCCTATGAAGCCTCTCAAGGCCAGGAATGCACAGCAGATAAAGACCAATATCTCCAGCTCTTTATGGACATTTTTGATAGCTTAGAAAGCCCTGATTCTGCCACCCTGCATCAAAATATTAATAGATTTTTGTGCAGTTTGCCTTAGTGAGGATGACAGAGTCAGGATATGAATTTGTTCTAGCTACCATGCCAAATCTGCTAGAGGTTGTTCATGAGTAGATAGCAATTAATGGTCTCATTATACTGCAGAGAGTTGACAAAGTTCAGTTGTTTTAAACTAGAATTTACTTGGCCTATGCTTGGAATGAACACCATAGTTTAATATGACCAGCTTCAGAGCAACATTTCCATCTTCCAAAAAACTGTGTTTTCATTATGCATCAGACTGGAATGGAATTTTTTGTAATTATTCAGGTTGAAAAAAAAGAGAGAGAAGACATTTATACAGACTGGTTCTGAGGTTAGGGCCTTTCCCTTCTTCACAGGAAAAGCATGCTGAGTCAATCTGTCATATCTGCATCCAAAAAAACCACTTCATCTGAAAGAACTTTTCAGCATCAATTTTTTTCAAGTAGATTGAGATTTTTTACTGTTAAGACTGCATCTGAAAAATGTCCAAAGACATGAAGCTCACCATGTATCTCCTAGGCTGGTGTGCATCCTTTTTACACTTCAGGGTAAAAATTCCTATGTACCTATCCCATCCAGCCAACCATGCACTGTACTTATGTAATTATTGCCAGATGGTGAGATGCATTCTATTTTGAATACCTATATGTTTGCTTATGTAAATACATAGAGAAAAAAAAAAAGCTGTATTTTGTAATGTTAATGTAAAATGTTGTTTCAATGCTTTACTGTTTTGTCTGATTGCACTGCTAGTAAAGCAGATTAAAATATTCAAATGCCATCAGTTGTTTTATAAACTGGAGCTTTGTCTTAAGCAGCTAATTTGGTTTGGTTTTATTTATCCCATAAATATTCAGTACAATGTCTGCTGAAGGCTAAAGTAATTTTACATATTTTGCTGGACAAAAAGAAAAAGCATGTTACAGAATTTAACTGTCTCAGTAAACTGCTCCAAAATGAGCCATTGTAATCATTCTCTTTTTCTAAGGACAGCCATCCTTCTATTGAAGATGTACTCTTTGGGTAAGTACATACAGCTTAATAATTTTTGGTCTCAGAAACAGTGTATTTGCAATAGGAGAAAGACAATTAAATTAATTTCACTAAGAAGTAGAACTATAAGATTAAAATTAATAAACTGTATTGGTTTGCATGGTAAGGCTTCAGAGGTGAGGAAGCTACAGGAATGGATTCTGTGAGATGCTTCCAGAAGTTTTGCCCATATCTGACAGATGCAATGCCGGCCAACTCCAGGATGGACAAACTTCTGGCCAAGGCCAAGCCCAGCAGCTGCCACTATTGTGCCAGTGGGGTAATAGA
>JAOTQP010000001.1:61598363-61638413 GCA_026413545.1 Cichladusa arquata | reverse complement strand
GTTCATGGAGGACTGTCGCGCGTGGGTGGGACCCCACGGTGGAACAGGGGAAGAGCGTGAGGAGTCCCCTCCCTGAGGAGGAAGGAGCAGCAGAAACCACGTGTAATGACTAATCACAGCTCCCATTCCCCATCCCTCTGTACCACTGGAAGAGGTAGAGAACATCAGGAGGGAAGTAAAGCCCAGGAAAAAGGGAGAGGGTTGGAGGGGTGAAGCTGTTTTAAAATTTAGCTTTTATATCTCATTAGACTACTCTGATTTGGTTGGCAATAAATTAAACTAATTTCCCTAAGCCAAGTCTGTTTTGCCAATGACAGTAATTGGTGAGTGATCTCCTCCTCCCCTTATCTCGACCCGCGAACTTTTCTTGTGTTGCCTCTGCCCTGCCTGGCGGGGAGAGGAGTGGGAGTTTGGTGGGCACCTGGTGTCCAGCCCGGGTCAGCCCCATCGCCAGAGCAGCACGCACAGCGTGGCACCGCTACAGAGACAGAAATAACCCCGGGTCACAGAACCACAGTGCCATCTATTGTCGGCACTTTCTTTCACAAAGAGCATTGAAATAAGAGCCTCAGATGGATCTTAATGGTTTTCATTTTCCCTGCCTTAAAACCAAAATAAATTTACTCCTCCAACTGATCTTACAGCATACAAGCTCTTGTTTGCAATGGTAACGCATATCAAAGTGGTACAGCTGTTAAGTAATCCCTTCAAAACCTTGCTCTAATCTTAAGATTTCATCGAGCTATATAATGTGTAGAAAAAAGCATACAAAGCTGTATTTTTCAGGAGCTATCAGATATAGGGAATCAGATTGTTTTAGCTGCAAATACGTGACATACCACAAGATGAAATGTACCATGTAAGATCTCTGACCTGCAAATCCAATGTTACTTCAGTACTACTAGACTACATACTACTAGTATGGAGGCTCCAGCATATCATAATTTGTTATGTTCTTTGGAAAACTCCCTTCCTGTTTTACCTATTTCTACATCATTTGAATAGACAATTTCAATTTTGATTGAAAGAGAATACATTTAGTTTATCAATATGACACTTCAAGACATAAAAGCAAAGATGTTTGGAAGACACTAAGTTCCATCTACTTATGTATTCTCTGAAGGGTATCAGCATTGTAAGTGCATCAACACAGTCCCTTATCAAAGGCTCAAAAAACCCCAGAAGACAGTTTCTTGTCATTATCATCAGTTGTCACCATGAAGGCAGGACATCTGCTCTTCCATAAATATTTCTGCAAGTGCATTTGCAATTGACATTAAAAAATCTTAAGGGTTTTTTTTGCAAGTTCTTAGGTCACAATTCACTATCAATACAAATATTAGTATTTTGTGAGTTCACTTTTATTCTTCCTGTTACATGGTAAATGTTCTGTAGCAGTAGAAGAGATTGAGAGTCTCAGAATCCTTAAATACTTGTTCACAGCTCTCAGGAACCCAGCAGTAAAAATTATATTCCTGCAACCACACAACTGCCACAGGAAATGGAAGCAAAGAAATCAGTACTTGAAATTATGGTTGCTGAGTTTCCAAGCAAATTTACAACATGTTTGTTTTGTAAAGTCTCTGCTGCTGAATAATTTGAAACAACAAAGATGTTTGGGTGATCCATCGCTTTGCAGAAAAAGCAATAAAGTGTGAAAGTTGAAAAACTTATTTTTTCATGGAGTCATTTAGACTGGGAACTGCTGGTGACTCTTAAATGCCCAGGCCTCAGCCAGTTGAGCCAGCTCCTAGAGATATAAAGAGAGGCAGCCTAAAATTAGTATTTTAAGCAAGTGGAAAGAATTATCCTTTGGAATTGCCTACTGAAGAAAACTCCTGCCTTCAAATACCACAAGTACAAAATACCTCCATTCCCCACTAACAGCAGATGTAATGTGGCCACATAACTTTGCTTTTCAAAACTAAACACTTGGGGCTTATGGGGCTAAGGCAAAGCCTGGAGACTAGTATAGGGAATATTTTTCCCCCTATAAGAGGACTATTAACAGTCACATTGGGGATCCTTGAGGGAAAACAGCTTCTTTACTGAATGGGTCTTTTGAGGAACACCCACCTGGGAGAAGGTAAAAAGATTGAACCATGCCCAAGAAGACAGTGGCTGATGAAAGAGCAGCACACTGTGACATATTAAGTGAGGTTTCACCTTGCAGATCTAAGGATCTAAGGATAAAAATGGGGAAAGAAACATGTTAAACAGATTGCTACAGTCACTGTCACACGACATTCACTTTTATTCATTCTGACAACTGTTTTCAGGAAGAGACAACTGCTGCTGGGGACTTATTTGCTGATGAGCAATGAGGTACAGTGAGATAAAATCAGCAAAGGAAGCCACTCAGTAAGCTAGGAACAGAACCCAGAACTTAAAAGGCATGGATGAAGGTCCCCTTCCTATAAACCTCTACTTACCAATGCTGGTGAAAGCAAATTTCAAAAGCACATCTGGAAATGTTCTGTAGTTCATATTGATCCATGGAAAAAAAAAAATCTAGCAATGCACAGTTACTGCAATTGAGATTTACATGTTTGAAATGAGTCAGGTTTACTTACTTTAGGTTTGCAGAACCAGCAAAAATATAGATCGAAAGTAGTTTATAAACGCACTTCTTGAGATGAGGTACAGCAGTTGTGAGAC
The DNA here is from genome assembly GCA_026413545.1 of Cichladusa arquata. Classification (NCBI taxonomy): domain Eukaryota; kingdom Metazoa; phylum Chordata; class Aves; order Passeriformes; family Muscicapidae; genus Cichladusa; species Cichladusa arquata. Next base: position 61,635,755 of record JAOTQP010000001.1, on the reverse strand, counting down.
CCTGAATGACCCAAAGAAAGACAGATTATCCTAAAATTCCTCTCTTAAACTCCCCATGAGAAAAAAATTACCACCATTTGGGAAGCAGCACAAAAGTCTTGAAAATTCATCCAAGGCAGGATACCTACTTCAGAATTTTTTTGAAAGTGATGGAACTATTCAGGGTCAAATAAAAGCAGAAAATTTCAGGATTCAGAAGCAGACTAGTCCAACAGTTACTCCACCAAAATATTTGGAGTGGCTGCCTATAACTATGCATAAAATAAAGGATGAAGTTTCCACAGGAGTGTAATCATCACGGCTGCACTCTGGAAGTCAACATTTCTGCTCTCCACAGAAACTATTTTTCCCCCTTCCCCTCTTGTAGACAGTGAACCCTTCAAGTGAGAAGGTTTGCTTCAATAGGTTTTGGTACAGTGCTTTGCACCGTGGACCTGGCCACTGTCAACAGCAATAAGTTCTTTCTTATTTTTTCAATGAGCTGTATTATCAATAGTGGCCTATATTATCCATAGTCCCTTCCTTACTGCAAGTGAGATTCTTTTTTCCAGAACTCCCAAATATGTTTCTGAACTGAAGTCTCCTCTTTTCCCAAAGATCTATTATCCTTCTCTCTTTACCTTTGTTGCTGCAGGGAGTAATATAAACTGGCTTAATCCTACCTACATATCTCAGACTGTACTCCACCTCATCACCCAGGTCATTAATAAAGACACTGAACAGTCCTGCCCCTTGTATCGATCCCTGAGCGGTGCCACTCTGACAGCTGGACTCTGGACTGCTGATCAATATCCCCTGAGCCCAGCAATGAAGCCAATTTTCCACCCACCTTATTATCCACTAATCGAGCTCATATTTCTCCAATCTTGTTAAAGGAGACAAGGAGACTATCAGAAGTTATTTCAAAGCCCTTGCTAATGTATACCCACAGCTTCTGCTTTGTCTGTTGAAGCAGAATTCTCTTCAGAAGGTAACTAGACTGGTCAGGTGTGCTGTGCTCTTGGCAAATCCTTGTTGGCTATTCCAACCCACCTACTTGTTGTGTACTGCAAATGGCTCCCAGGAGGATCTGTCCCATTATTTTCCTGGGAGTGGTGGTAAGGCTGACCTGCCCTTAGCTTTCTTGATCTTTCAGACACTAACTTAGATGTTTCTAGACACTAATTATAACTAAATAATCCCTATATTAGTGACTGAAAACTTGTTCCCTTCAAGGTTTATTCTTCTTCTAAACTTTCAGGAGACTTATCTTTTCTTAAAACTCAGATCAATCAAGTTTTTTGCCAATTGTCTTTGTGCAATATAAGCATCTACTTCTGCTTTTTAATCTTAAAATATTTAGAATCTTCTGACCTTTTCATTGCCTGTACTTCCTCTAGGAATCATATATATTATTGAAAAAGTATTCTTTCTGCTGGGGATCATGCCAATTGTTCCAAAATCCATGTAAGCATGTCACTATACTCAGCATTGACAGCAATAAATTACTGGTTTTTCCTCAGCTTTTCTAAAAACCATGCTCTTTAAAGTAATCTTTTATTGTAATTTTGTAGGACTCTCTGTCTTACCTCATTATAACATATTTAAATAATCCTCACAGGAAGAATTTATGATACACATGAACTCCTGCTACTTCAACCCTAATTTTGACAAATGACTTCAAGTCTGTGGTCTGAACTGTCCACCAAGACCAAGAAGGAAAGTCTACTGTACATATATTACTTCAAAGCTCATGTAGGGATCAAGGCATGTCAACTGGTATTGCTGATCTTAACTTATTCCACAAGACCTAAAGAAAAGTCTGCCTCCCTTGGAAAGACAACCACAAGCCTAAACAAATGGCTTTTATGCCTCCATATCTCCTTGCAGCTCTCATTAATAAGACAAGCCCTGATGTTCTACTGTATTATTTATTGGCTTAAATTGAATTTAAATTTGTCCTTTGGCATTTACTGAATCAGATCTTCACTATTATATTCCTATCAGACAATATCTTTCCTTAGCTGCAATTATACATCAAAGTTTACTTGAATATCTGAATTTAAAATACCAGCCTCAAGGGCTCAGTAAATAAATGTGAAAGTTAAAACTGTATGTGGAAAAATTTCTCAAACAAGTAGACTCTTCATAGATTCAAAATTAATCTGTACTAGAAAGAAATAGAAAACAAAAGACATAATACCAATGCGTGCCATTAATTTACTATGAAAAAAAAAAGACTTCTTCATTTTTAATTGTAACACATTAAGAGGAAAATACTTTCTGTCAGAATTATCAGGATCATATTCCTCACTGGATTTAATGTCAGTTGTAACGTGCTTAATTTTCCATTTTTTTTAAGTGATAAGAAAATATTACTAATATTTCTTACATTGCTGTAATAAAAGAAGGATGATTGGGTTTTTTTTTCCTTTGAAAAATTTTAAAGTGCTTTAACTGCTCCAGGGACATAGAATTTTTAAAAAACCCAATACATTACTTCTTCTATTTTCTTATCACAAATGACTTGTTTCTGCAACTGCAAATCTTCTGTGTATATATTGTCCACAGCCTGTCTGCAAAGAGGATTTATTAACATGCTCGGCCTCATAGTAGCTCAGAGCTATTGAGGCCATTCCTGACCCCCAGTGCAGTGCTGCAGGAGCACCAAGCCAAGATAAAGTCAAGTGAAAGACGAGTCAGGGGAGCTGTGTAACTGGGATTACAGTACAAGCAAGACCAAAGCACAATGCTGTGTCCCCAAAAGACCTAGGGACTCAAATGACACATTAATTAACAGACAGGAAATAATGAAATCAAGAAACAGAACAAAGCAGAAAAAAGCCCTCAATGGACACAGATAAAGAAAGTGAGGGTGTGTAAAAAAGAAAGAAAGAAAAGAAATTCAGATCTTATTTCCATCTAGGAATAAAAGATAAGATAGATGGATGTAGAAGGAAGCGGAAATAATAAAGATAATCAATAACGATACAGTTGTGCAGAAAATTCCCCCTTTCCCTGTGCAAACTTTCTCCCTTGAAAAGCTAAAGACTTGAAACAGGTTGTGTCAATACAGCCAGCATGAAATAAGCTGAGGGATGATACCGTTGCAAGCATATATGTTTCTTGAAAATGGCTGATAGCATGGCATAAAACAGTCTAAGATAATTTAGATAAATATCACATTAGAGTTCTAAAAGACTTAATTATAATCAATTGCTAGAGAGAACACCAGATAAGTTCTTTACAGAAAAGAACAGCATACAAATAAAGTCTTGGCAATGCCAACATTGAAATGTGAATTCAGAGCTCTGAATAACCAAAGTGGTGATGAGATCACATACAAAAAGTTGATGAAAAAATGACTGAAAAGCAGGCAGGAGGCAGCTAGTAACCACCACTCTTAATTCAGACTACCACAAAGACATTAGAAAAGTGTGTACCCAGATGCATGGCTGAGGGAAGGACTGCACTTACTGCAAAGAAAATGGGAAAGGAAAAATTTGGTGCCATAAACTTAAGACATACAGGTTGTTTGGCTGTGGAAGCTTCTTGCTGGAAGATTTACAGAAAATGTGTTGGAGAGTGTTGAAGCTAATGGTATGTTTCCCCAAGTACAGAAAAGATGGTGAAAAGGCAAAAGCCTTTCTGACAGAATGCAAAGACTTTCTTACTGATACCAAGAGAAATCCTAGGTAGATGATGTGAAATCATATCTCATCACTGGATGAGATCAGTGGTAAGATGGTAGAAAGCACTGTCTGTGTAAGAAGAACATAGAGAAAGTATGTTGAAACATTATGTGCTGTACTAGAATATAATAAAGTAATAAACAAAGCAAGAGTACATAAGCCAAAGATTTTCCAAAGTGAATATATGTTATTATTTTAATATCCTCATTTCTACTGGTTGCCCTGCTGTACCATATGAGAAGCTTTTTAATTATGAAGGAAAGGAAGCCTGTCTCACATCTGGTATTTTTTAGAGAATCTGAAATGATAGGAAGAATGGAAACAAAATGAATTCACAGGTGAGAACTGCAGATGTTGTCTGAAAGGATACAGAAACGGAATTAAGGTTAAACAAATGTGCATAACAAAAGATACTAGAAAGATCTACCCCACAGCACAGAAGAGACTGCACCAGCTTGGCTCCCTCTGCCTTACACTGTTCTTAACACTATGCCGGTGTGCCAGCTCTGTGCTATGGAAATAGCTCTCTGGAGGACTGAGACACAGCCCTCACATAATTTACCTATGCATTTATGTTCAGTCATTTTTGACTGTGTCCTAGGTTAAAACATACCCAAAAGTATGTATTCAATCACCATCTGTTGAAACCAGGTGGGGCAGTGATTCTTATCTCTGTGGGAGATATCCTCTGCTAATGGGCCATCTGTTAAACCAGGTGGGGCAATGTTCTTTATCTTTCCAACGACCTACCCTTCCTCCAGGAACATATCTTCTGTTAATGGGCCATTGAGTCCTATTTGCATGACTGATAAAATTACATCATCCCATTGGGAGATGCTCCACCCAGGGGGAGGAGCCAAGCCTTTCCTACCGAGATAAAAAACTTGAGATTTTGGAACACCAAAGCAGCCCTTACCCACTTGTTTTCAGAGGATAAGAGCTACTAGGATCACTGCTTCAAGAAGACCATGGCATCTGGACTGCTGCCACCACCCTAACTAGCGGGGTGTCAGGTTGTATTTTGACTCTGTCAGTGATTTTTCTTTTGTACTGTTGCATGTATTTTATTTTTCTCTTTTTTTTTTTTTTCCCTATTAAATTGTATTTCTGACTTGGAGTCTCTCACTGGTTTTGCTTTCAAAACCATCACAGACTGAAAAGACATAAAAATAATTCATACATGTTATATGGAGATGTGGGGAGGCATAGGAAACTCATCAGCAGGCTCTCAGGTGAATCCTTTTGAATATGTCACTCTGAAATGGGAGTAAATAGGGCAGAGGTTATCTAATGGACTTGGATAGGAAAAGCACAAACACATCAAAATCTTATCAGTATCACTGCCTGAGTTAGGCAGATTTCATACTGACAGTAGATAAATAGACAAAAACAATTGCAGATACTAGGGAAAATGAGATGTGTGTAACAACAGCTGTCTATATATATATATATAAGAGAAAACAGACTGGCTACAGTTCAGTTCAAATAACTAACTGGGCATATCTTGCTAGTGAGAGACATTTAGGGAGCTAGAAAATGCATACATAGAGATGAAAGGAACAACCTGAAGAGCACTTGTGTAGTGAAGAAACATAATTGAATTTGATTGATGGCAACTTAATCACAGCTTGAAGAAGAGAAGCTGAGACAAGAAGGTTTAAACAGCTCAGAGACAGACTATTTGTACCAACTGCATCCAAATACAGAGGCAGAGTAGGAAAGCTGCTCTGGAAGACAGGATGCAAGGCCCAGGCCTGAGGTCCAGCAGCTTTGGTCCAAATGGATCTGCTGGGGAAGAATAAAAAATAATGGGGGAAAAAAATTGTCAGTATTGTGCATTGCTAGAATTGGGGATCAAAAATATAAAAGGAATTGGAAAAGTGAAGACTGTAAAATATTATAGGCAAAAATAGTTACTGCCAATGCAGTACACAGTACAAGACTACAAAGTAGGAGGCAGCTTTGTTGAGGACATTTTTTGACAACCAACAGGCATGTTTAACTGTAAATTAATAAATAAAGAAATAAATAATAAAAGCCCAGCACAAAGTGGGATAATTTCGGTTATGAATAAGATGAAGCACTGCCAAATGACAAGTAACGAAGTTACTTTGTGATATTGCAGGTGAGGTGTAAAATACCTACACCCAAATTTGGATTTAATATGAAATCAGCAGTTTGTCCGGTGGCACCTGCTATGAAGAACTCTGAAATCCTGAGGGGAAGTAAAACATCTGGAATGCAGCAATGCAGTGGCCCCAGCTCAGGCCATTGCAAGAAGTTATTTCCCCCTTGAAGTGGACAAGGGACAATGGCAGGAACAGAAACACCGCTTTGAATAGTTCACTATTACAGATTTTCTGGCGGGTTTCTTGAGTTAGTGAGTTGCAAGTCGATGGTCACGACCTCCCCATTAGAATTACCTTCTACCCAATTAGAGCTGATTTCAGCAGAGTTAATGAGTTTTCTTTATTTTTCTTCCCTGTTCTGCCAAACATCCTTGTGGCCCGTGAATTCTGCGTTCTTTGTGCCCACTATCAGCAGCACACCCCTGTCCCCAAGCTTTGCTAACCTGCCCCTACATCTGAGACCGCTGAAACATGTCAAGCCCTAAAACTTAACAAGGCAATTCTACCGACAAGCAATTTGCCTTTGTAGCACCTGGGCATCAATTAGAGCTTGTTCGCTGCTGTTTCACGGAATAAATCTCCTTTCTTGATTACGCCTCAAACTATATAAGGACCAAACATCACAGAGCAACCTTGTTTAAGAACGTGTTTACACACTCGATGCGCTGCAGCCCCGGGGCGGAGGCCGGTCCCGGCAGCGCCATGGCGGGCGGGGGCGGTGCGGGCCGGCCCCGGGGCGGAGCGGGAGCCGCCTCCGGGCTGGGGCCGCCCCTTCCCGCCGCTCCGCCGCGGTAAGGCAGCGGGAATGGTAGCGGGAACGGGCCGGGTAGTGCGGGCCTGGCCGGAGGGGAGGGGTGGCCTCTGCGGGGGCCGGAGAGTGGAAACGGAGGCGCGGGAGAGAGAGCGCTGTGGCGCAGCGGCAGGACGGGCTGTGCGGACAGGATCGTCCCGGGCCGGGCCTTGCTGCCGAGCATGGCGGTAACGCGGCCCTCGGGCCCGGCCCCGCGGGGCACAGCCGTGAGCCCCCGGGGCTCTCCGGGGTGCCAGCTTCTGCTGGCCCCGGCCCCGCGGGGTACAGCCGTGAGCCCCCGGGGCTCTCCGGGGTGCCAGCTTCTGCTGGCCCCGGCCCCGCAGGAGCGCGCTGGTCTGAGGGGAGGGAGCGTTTGCGTTTTGGCACTTGTTACCTGGGTTCCCCTCAGGGGTTTCTTGTGCGCCGGTGACAGGAGCCGAGGGAATGGCCTGGAGCTGTGTCAGGGGAGGTTTAGGCTGGATATCAGGAAAAGGCTCTTCAGCCAGAGGGTGGCTGGACGCTGGAACAGCTCCCCAGGCAGTGGTCACAGCACCAGCCTGGCAGAGTTCAATAAGCATTTCCACAATGCTCTCAGACCCATGGTGTGACTCTTGGGGATGGTGCTGTGCTCTGCCAGGGTTGGACTCGATGATCCTTGGCCGTCCCTTCCAGCTCAGCATATTCTGTGACCTGCAGTCTGTTCATTCACCTTTCAGCTGCCTGCTTGGCCCTACTCCCCCTGTGCAAGCTGACAGCATCCACTTCTGTGTCAGCACCCCGAGTTCCCTTAGCACACTTGTGCTACCAGCTGTTCTAGAACTCCTATGACTGTCCTTGTATTTTTCATACTGTTTGCCCTGGAAATAAGCCTTCTGCTCCTGTTTCTGCTGTCCCACAGACTGTTAGAACATGGTAATTAACTTCATCAAAGGTGAGAATAAGGCTCAGTGTTGTGGCAGTTAGTGGCTGGATACTATCACACTGAGAAGGAAAGGTGGGACAGGTTTTTCTCCTGCATGGTAATTGTGCAGGTAACAGCCTGGCACAGGGAGCTCCAGGCTGAACCACAGCACGTGGGAATGCTTGTTTGGTATCCAAAGAGCAAGCCACAGTTAGTCCTGAGGTAAAGGTCATTGGAGATGTGGGTCTGTAGGAAAGCAGGGAGGCTTTGCCCATTCTGCTCACAGGAGTTCAGCCTCCCCTGCCCCTTTTTTGTTGGGAAATTGAAAGTTAATGAAAGATCAGAAAGCACGTGCAGGAAACTTCTGAGAAACAATAACATTAAGAAAAGATACTACAAGTTGTATTCAACTCTTCTGTTCTCAAAAAGTCTAAGAGCAGGATTGTTTTATTTTCAAATTTAACTTTCTCCTTTTATTTTCCTTTTTTTTTTTTTTTTTTTTTTTTTTTTTCCCAGTTAAAATCATGGCACTGAAACAGGTTTCCAGCAACAAATGCTTTGAAGGCTTCCAGAAGGTGTTTGAGCATGACAGGTAAACATCACTTAGCTTGGGGCAGTGAATCCATCCTGTCAGTCTGCAGGAAGACAGCATACTCTCACTAATATCCATATTTCAGTCAGAAATAATGTCTACTACTGCTTTGACTGTGCTCTTGAATTCTGTGTTAATGTTTAATGTAATCTGGTATATTTAGTGCTGCAGAGCTGAGGTGGGAAGCTAGTATTTTCACCTTTGAAAGTGAAGCTTCATTCCTTTGGGTTATCCTCTTTGCAGTACAGAGAACCACTGTGTGTGCAAAGTCCCACTCACTACTGGATGTCTTACTTCTGTGCACTCTGGAAGAAGTGCTGTGAGCAGCGACTCAGTGAATAGATTCTTGTTTGATGAAGGTGTACAAAAAACCAAGCTTTTTAAAAAAACAGTGATCCAAATAAAAATAAAATCATCAGTTGTGCTTAGATAAGAGCTTATTGATTGTTTTAGGCTTTAGTATTAATTGAGCTGCCAACTGGTCTGTAGACTTAGTAGATTGAAAACCTCCCTTTCTGGCACATGCTGTGCATTTTATGTTGTGCAAGTCATGTTCTTCAGTAAAAATTATTTTGCAGTTTGATAGCCAAAGCTCAAGCCAAATATTGCTGGGACTCAAAATTCAATTTTCAACCTGTTCTTGGTTAGCAGCACTGTGAAAATGTGGCTTATTTGTAAGTCTCTGTTTTAAGTATATTCACAACAAGGTTGAAAAGTTAGCTGCTGCCAAATCTAGAGTTCTAGGGCTGAGTTTAAAAATTAATTTTCCCTTCCTTTAATTTAGTTGTTACAATTCACTGACCAGATATCCCTTTGAATGAAATGCACTGATCCACTGATTCCTTTTTTTAATGTTAGTGACCTTGTTGATTAAGTAGTGGGTGATAACAAGAAGTGTTTTATTAATACAGCGCAGAGCTAAAATGCAAAATGAAATTTGGAATATACTTGCCTCCAAAAGCAGAAACTGGGAAGTGTCCTGTGCTATATTGGCTCTCTGGTAAGTAACTTTAACTCTGGGTCTTAGTAACTTTAAAAATGCAATCCTAAATATTCTTAAACTACTGCACTACAATTACTGAAAACTTAATGTAGGGGTACTGCAGTGGCAGCTCTTGGGTTCTACAGAAACTCATCTTTTGGAAGGCACACTTAGTTTGAGTGTACTGTGATAAATTATGTTGCATCTTGGGGGTAGCCTACCAAATTGTGTTCTAAAATGCTCAAAGTGTTCTACTCTTTTGTTCTAAAATGTTCATACCTTTTGTTCCAAAATACATATATATAAAGGTTCTCCTGTAAGGCCTTCCTGTTGGGACACCTCCTGCTTTCCTTTATTTTTAAAAACTGCTTCAGCTAACAGAATAGGGATGTGAAAAGAGCTGATGGAAGCCTGCACATTTGTCCTGTGGACTCTACTTATTCCAAGTACAACTTTGCAGGAAGCAACTGGTAAACTTGAAAAGAGAGGTGCTGTCAGCTGCCTTAGCACAAACATGTCTAGTGTGAAGTAAACCTGTGGGATCAGAAAGGGCCAGGGGCTGAAGAGGCTTGTGCAACAGGAGTGAGGTTGTCTCATCAAAAATTAATTAATTAAATCCTTTTCTTTTTTCTTTTATTCAAAATAAAAAGCAGAAACTCTGTTCTGTAATTTGAGGAGTTGCTTTATTGAGACTTGTTTGGAAAGTTGGAGACCAGACTGTTAGTGTGGAGACTTGTGTTCCTTGTATATATTCATTTCACAAAATAGCTGGTGTGTCTGATCTGTGTTGTGACAGTGGACTGGGTAAAAATGTTTGTACTTGAAGTTAGGAACATCAAAATTGTCTGAAGATCTCTAAGCCATGCAGCACATTTATTTTATTGAATGTAAACTGTTTTGTCCTGGGCAATATATCAGTCAAATTAGGTTACTGGCAACTCGTCCTCAGAGAAAATTAGAATAATTAACTCCTCTCAAATTGCGTAGTGAAGAAAAATTGAAATATTTGTGTGAAAGGTAGTTTATTTGTAATTGGACTTTATTTTGACCTACTGCTGTACAAAAGGCGTGTATTGCTGGGAGTTTTGGAACCAGGGTGCTTATGAGCCCTTTATCCTGTTTAAAGTATGTAGAATTTGTCAGACCACATGTGTGATTCTGTAATGCAAACAGCTGAGATGACAGTGCAAAGAAAAATGTAGTTGCAGGATTAGGTGTCAGAAGTTAACAGTGTCAGCCTTAGCAGGTGCCTGTGCTCAGTGTGTTTAAATTCACAGTACTTGAAGGCACTATGCACTGCATGGGTAGGTGCTCCAGGGGATACAGGGTGCACTCACTCTGGTTTTGATCGCTGTTAGTGTGTCTAGGTGGGGCAGTGCAACTGTGTTTCTGTGGATTGTTAAGTATTGTTGAGCCTAATGAAAACACCTGCCATGTTTATGGAGATAGGAATCCTTGTTTTTCACAACCGTTTCTGTCAAAAAGAGTTTTGAAACCAGTGGGTAACCAGTGATATTTTTCCTTCCCTAGGGTTGACCTGCACAGAGCAGAATTTTATAACAAAAGCGGCGTTTCAACAAGCGGCAGCTGAGCACGGCCTTATTGTGGTGGCACCAGACACAAGCCCACGTAAGTTCAACAAGAGAGTGGCAGCAGTCGTGGCACTGACGTGCACTCTGTCCTCAGACAATAGGGTGCTGCAGTGTAATGAGAAGTGTGTTGCCCACCTGAGTCAGAACTTGACCTCACCTCTGCATCTTGCATTGTTCACTAGATTACATTGTGTGCACTCTTAATAACGGGATAGTGAGGGTTTGACATTAGAAACTCTTACTGTTGTGGCACTAAAACTAGAACAAAGGGGCTAACAGAGTTCAGCACAGACAAGGAGAGGGAAGAAAAGTGGAACAAGAAATGTGTGTTATTAGAATTCTTGCTGACATTTTGTGTGCCTTGCTGAGACCCTATAAAACCTGCAGAACTCTGTTGTCAACAAAGATGCAATGCTTGCTCTTAATTGTATTCTGTCTTCTAAAGCAAATTAAATACATGCCTTCAGAGGATTACAACACTTGAAAAGCAATCTAGAAACCCTTCTCCCCTGCAGCTACAACAGACTACTGATGAATTAATTTTTTAAATTATGTGCTGTTATTTGTATAAGCTGAGCTTATGGCATGGGAAATTAGAAAATGGTGGATCTACAGTTATTGGAAATACTGAGATTCACTGTTTTATGTTTCATATTTGTTGAATTCTGCCACAGTCCCATGAGTGCTATAAACAAAAGTGCCAGCCTTCTAATACTTCCCAAGCTTTAGTGGGTTACATCTGACTACTGGCAATACGGGAAAGAAGCAATGTTCTTTCCATAAAGTAGTTTTTACATCCAGGTTTTGAAGTTGTGTCAGGTCAAAGAATGTAAATGTTTCTAGTGAACAAGAAGGACAGAAGAGCAAAACTTGTGGATGAATGAACTTAACACTTTGTTGTTGCTATTTGCTGCAGGCTAGAGATGGTCAACTAACCTTTGCATTATTCATATTGGATAATTGTACTGGAACTTGTTTTTGGTAGTATCTGTGTGAATTGTCTCTATCAATGTGTAACTGCCTTTGCATAGGTCATTGCTTTGTCCATTTTCTTTTAAGTCCTTCATGGCAGCTTCTCTCTTGCCTTTTAGCCTAATAACTTATAAGGATTGCTCTACTATTTAGATGAGTTTTGGTATGAGCTTCATATTGTAGTCTTAAATTTTAGCTCAGAGACCCCAGATGTTCTTAAGTCTGTTTGAGCTGTCCGGGGAAACAAGTGAAAAGCAATTAAAATATAATAATGAGCTGAGAAGTATTGAAAATGCTTGCATATGTATTTTAATTGTGTAATGCATGAGAATTACCTTCCAGGAGCCAGGAGATGTATGTGGATGGGGAAAAAGACTGTATGAAATCATTAAATATTTTTATTACAGACCCTCTGTCAGGCCTTGATAGACTTTACTTTTCCTACTTTGAAGGTGTTTGTTTTGTTTTTCCAGACAGGTATACTGAGCAATATTATGCTGATTCCTTTTCAGATTTTTTTTTCAAGGCTTCCTGAAAGTTTTTTTTAGCATAATGAGCATTATGCCTTCATTGCCTGGCAGGACTTTGAGGTTTTGTCCATCTCCAAGGTACTGAAGATAGACTTTTTACATACAAGATGTTGTTTAAGCACCACAGTCACTGTGATTACTGGACTTTAAAGTTACAGAATCACTCAGTGTTCAAGGGCATGTCACTGGAGAAAAGTCAACTTTGATCCTTGTACAAATCTGATTTCACCCTGTGGCAGGATGGCAGCCATCTCTGCACAAATTGTGAAGGACTGTTGAGTTACAGGTGGGTTTGCAGTGTAATCTGACAGTGGTAAAAGCCCATGTAATTTTGGATTGCAGAAACTAGGAAATAATGGCCTCTCTTTCTCCAAAACATTCCTGTCACATATACCCTGAAATACTATATTCTATTCTGCAAACCAGGCTGGTAAATCACAGACTAATCAAAGGGAGGACTGGATGGGATGTACTGATTTTCAAGAACACATCTGCAAATGTATTATGAAAGGTGTAGCCTTGGAAAAGAGGATACAATCCTGCAGTTATTCAAAGAAATTAAGTTTCATGGAAGTTATAGGTGGGAGCAATGAAATGAATTGCAGAAGAGGTAGAGGTATGGACTTGTGAAGGTGTAGGAACAGTGAATTGTTCTTCTGGAGAATCTTAAAAAGGGAGGTGTAGCAGGGATTATTTAAAGCACATAAATTAGCTTGGACTCACCATTTGGTGATACCTGGTTCTGTCGTTCTGGGGAAAAGGAAATTTTCTTCTGTTTCTCACACAGTTTCTTGTACTTGATAGGATGAGGTCTAATGACTGAAATAAGCTGGTAGCACCAATTAACAAGTGCCAACTTTTGGTTAAGTTTCTGTGTAAAATGGACAAAGCTTTACAGAACTAACTTAGGAGACATGTATATGCTATATTTATTTATGAAGAGATACTGACACTATTTAGAAATTGGATGTATCTAGGCAGGTTATTATATAAGTGTCATTTTGAAAGTGTTGAAATAACACTTGAAAACATTGTACTAATGAATTGAAGTCTGAATTGTCTTATAGTTGAAGGGGTAGAGATATGATTGAGGAACTTGTGTCCTGAGTCTGATTTGTATGACAGGTTCTCCAATTCTGAACATATAGTAAAGGAAAGATTTTTCATGCTAGGTGGGTGCAATATTGAAGGAGAAGATGAAAGCTGGGATTTTGGCACCGGTGCTGGTTTTTATGTGGATGCCACTGAAGATCCTTGGAAAACAAACTACAGGATGTATTCCTACATAAAGGATGAGGTAACTTTGCTGCTGGGTTCTCCTGGTGTTGCTGGTAAGGGGTGTGGCTCCATCATTGGAACTTCCCATCTCTTGTGTTACAAGGTTATGGGAGATTTCTATAGAGATACTTTGAGTTACTTGTTGTCAGCTGAACTGTTTCCTTTTGGTATCACATTCCCCTTAAAGCTGCTTTCAGGCCATGATCACAAAGTCAGACTAGAACCAGAGATGGCATTTGGTTTCAGTGGCATTAAAAGTTTGTTAGTTGTACGCTTTTTTCTTAAGCGTACTCAAGTTGCTTTAACATTTTTATTACGCTTTTGTTTCCTTTACAGCTGCCTAAACTAATAAATGCCAATTTTCCAACTGACCCTGAACGGATGTCTATTTTTGGGCATTCCATGGGAGGTCATGGAGCTCTTATTCTTGCTCTGAAGAATCCTGGGAAGTACAAAGTAAGATGAAGTATAGCTTATATGAAGTTTACTAATGCCTATATATAGATTTCTGTAGATGTGACAGAAGACATAATACTGTGTTCTTTGAGGGCATTACATGTATAAATAGTTTCATTTGCTCTAGCGCATTGTTACATAGTTTTGTTTTTGTTTTTTTGCTGCTTTCTGAATAGTCGGTGTCAGCATTTGCTCCAATCTGCAACCCAATTCAGTGTCAGTGGGGGAAGAAAGCCCTTGGTGGATATCTGGGACCAGATGCAAGCAAATGGGAGGTATGTGTTGCAGCCCCAGTTAATAACAGATGAATGAGTGATCTGTAAATACATCACAGCAGGAGCCTGGAAAAAAACTCTGGAGTGCCCATGAGCTGGTAGTGTTGTTTTACTACACCCCTAAGCACAAAAAAGCATTGTTTGTTTCTGGCAGGAGTGACTTGCTGTTGCCTTATGGTGCTTATGAAAATGTAATGAGATACAGGTCTCTCATCAAATCAACTACATTCTTCTCAGTTTTCTGAAGATTTAAAAGTCTGGCTGAGAACAATTATGGGCAGTATATTTTTGTAGTAGCCTGAAGAGAGAGACTGCTGCAAGCTGTTCAGACTGATGAGCCTCATGACATCTTGCAGGGGCAGCCTGTGGGAGCCCTCCAAGAGGAGCCAGTTGGATACTTGGAAATCAGTGTCCTGCAGAACAGCATTAAACTAGATAAAGTCAAGTTTTAGCTCCAAAGCCTTAATTTTGAGCTATCAGTAGTTGCATATGAATGGCTAAGATAAAAAAATGTTTGTCTGCATAGTTGCTGCATTATTTGGGCAACCCTTCAGTATTTTTAATCTCAAAGGTTGCACTGTATTTCTATAATTAAGTTAGAAGGGATTGTCATGGCCGTGTACTCAGGTTTCCTTGTAAATATGCACAAGCTGCAGTTCAGTCCCTTGTAAATTGGATTAAAGTATTTCTTAGGAAGACTTCCAGGTCTGATTAAAACTTTACAGGATTGGAGAGTGTTCTCTGCTTTTCTAATTGTTAATAGAGTAGTTTGTGTACTTAGAAACCACCAGTTAAACTTGCTTAGACTTAATGTAATGGATTTGTTGTGAAACAAAACAAAACAACCAACCAAAAACCTGTTTTCTGTCCCCTTAACTTGTTTTGGAGTGCTTCTGCAAACCTAGTCCAATAGATCAACAGCAGTCATCAGGAAAAGACTTAGATCTGCCTTTGGCACAGATAAACAACCTCTGATCTCTCTCTTTTGGCTTAAAATTGCCATGTCAATATGTTCAGGATAACTTGATACCATAGTCACAGTGCTGAGCTGAGCCCAAGCTCCCATTTCCATCGTAGTGTCATTTCTGGATCTGGTGGTACCCCGGAGTGATGGCTCTGATGCATTTGTCTAGGACTTTGGATTTTGCTGTCCATTGGTGATTGGTCTTCTTCACAGCCTTAAACACGTTGCTGTCTTTTTAAAGGAGTTATTTTGAGCATGTAATAAGCACAGGACCCCATGTTCCCCATCATAATTAAATTTTCATACATGTGTGATTAGAGTTTTTAATTTTTGTTTCTCAGTTGAACCAAAATTTCTTGGTCAAATGATCATGGTAACCTTCAAGTTAAATGCCTTCTCAGGAGCATAGTTGTGTTACACTGGTGTTTTGACTTTTAGCTGCCAGAATAGTTACACCAAGACACCAAGTTTCTTCAGCAGGTTATAGTTTCTGCACAAGGGTGTGAATTAGTACTGACTTTATGGCTGTTCTTCCATTCTGTAGGAATTCAGCCCTGGGCTGGATGTGCTGTTTGGTCAAACTGCCAACTTGGTAATTACCAAGCTCATACATTTGCCCTTTTTAAAGCAATGGGTATTACTTTTCAGTTGCCAAGAATTTCCCTGTTTTTTTTCTTCTGAAGTGCAACTTGGTGTCCTGATCATCGCTGCCCAGGACTCTCTCTTCTTTTCCTGCGGTTGACAAACTGAAACCAGTTAGACATACGTAACTGGATGTCATTTCTCTTTTATTTCTGCAGGCATATGATGCTACACAGCTTGTGAAGTCCTACTCGGGCCCTCGTCTCGACATCTTGATTGACCAAGGCAAAGATGACCAGTTCCTGTCCGCGGGCCAGTTACTGCCTGATAACTTCATTGCTGCCTGCACCGAGCGGAAAGTCCCAGTAGTCTTCAGGCTGCAGCAGGCAAGTTGCTTCTGCAGTCCTTGGTTGTTGATTCTTGGTTGTGATTTTTGGTTCTGTACAGCAGGCAGTGACGAGTGTGTCTGTAGGGGGGCAGGCATGCTCTCAGTGTGGGTCTGTCCCTGGCCACTTGAGGAGGGGGGTGAGAAGTGACACTTCTCCGTGGCATGGGCTGTGAGGGTGTGTGCGTCACCCACCCGGTTCAGCCGCGCTTCACCACTAGGTGCCGTCGTGCTTCCAGCTTGGACAGGCTGAGCCCTGCGCGGGGATCGGGCTGCTGGTGCTGGCTGAAGCACGGCATTAATCATTTTAATGAATATCACAGTCACTGTGCAGCCAAAGTGACACATGGCCTTCTGCTGCATCCCTTATCTGTGCTGCGGGTTTCGTGTTTACTGTAGAACTTGGTGATTTAGTTTGCATGTGTTAGTGTAAATTTTAAGTAGTGTAATTTGTAAGCCACTGGCGGCTTCCACCCAGACCCAGTGAGGAGCCCAGCTGAGGAGAGTGAGGGATTGTCCTCTCTGGTTTATGATAAACCTTGCACTTAAAAGAGTTAGTGTTGATGAAGGGGCTTGGGTGGCATTTCAGCACAGTGATGGAGCAGTAACTCAGACCTGGGTTGTGTTCTCCTTATCCCCCCGTGTTTTACCTGAACAGTGCCTGTGAGGGCAACTATTCTCTCAGATTGCATCTCACTTTGCAGCTGGCCCTTGCTGGTACCCATCTCTAGTTTACAGGCCCAGATCTGAGCAGGTTAAGGGACTTTCTGTTTGTTTGCCTTCCTAGTGCTCATCTATACTTAGCCTGTTATGTATCCCTTGCCATTTTTATATATATTCCAGGTATTTCTTAAAATGGATGAAACCAGGAGTTGTTACATTTCCTTTAAGAGAGCTTAGTATGATTGCTTTATCATGAGCTGTATGTTCTCTGCTGATTGCTTTATTGTTCTTCTTTTCTAGGGTTATGATCACAGCTATTTTTTCATTGCTTCATTTATTAATGACCACATCAAACACCACGCAAAATACCTCAATGCTTGAAGCATTTGGATGTGAGTGCTGCCTGGCCAATATGAATCAAGAGATAGTGGTGAACTAAAAAAGTCATTTGCTGAAATGATGTTTATATAATGGAGCTCTTCTGATTGTACTTCTAAGAAAAATAAAAGTCCCACTTAATTTGATGTGTGTGCTTTAGAGTAAGTATTGGGAATGTTCATGCATGCTTCGAAAACTCTTGATGCCATGAAGTTACATCTGCTGCATTTTGGGGCAAAATTAAGCCAGGAGATGAGTGACTTTCAGACCATGAGTGTGGGTGTGGACATGGCACCTGCGGACAGCTCCTAGCGCAACTGTGCAAAGACTGTAATTAACAACAGTGTGCCCATTCAGCTAATTAATTACTGGGGTTTACTTCATAAAACTTCACTTTAATGGTGAAGGAAGTTGTTAGTGGCACAGCTAATCAAGCTCCTTAATTAATCTGAAGTGGTAGGTGTGTTTTCCCTTGGCCTGTGTAAATACCTTCCAAGGACCAAGTCTGGTGGAGAATGCAGACAAAAGCCTGCTGTGCACAATAGTTTACTGTCCTGTGCATTATCAAACAGATGATCTGGAGTATTTAATGGATGATACTTATAGAAAAGACCTCTTAAAAAACATGTGAAGGAAGCAGTCTGTAATAAAAAGAATTTTTTCTCCACTTGCCTTTGATTCTTAGAGTGCGAAAGACTTGTATGTCTCAGATTTGACAGGACTGAGATGAAACTGCTAAATAGATTTGAAAAAAGCAGTTGCTATCTAGATGATCTAATATCTCATTGCTGAAATCAAGTATGCTTATTTTACAAAAGATGGCAGAATTCAGTCCTGACAGTTGTAGATCTAAAATAGCTCTTGGTGGGATAATTCTGCCAGATACCTTGGACAAGAGCACAGTTCGTTCCAGTAAGCTGCAAGTAATCACTTGTAAACTCAGCTTTCTCATGGTTCAGCTGGACCTGAGTCATTGCTCAAAACTTGGCCCACTCTTGCCAGAGGAAATGCTACCAGAGATGTAGGATGGTTTTTCTTTTTAAAGCAATGCTGAATGCTCTCCTGTTGTCTCTGGCTCCTGCTAGATTCTAGGTTACAGGGAGGCTGGTGCTGGTGATAGCCTTAAACTATGCATTAACTTGTATCAGTCTTGCATCTATTTATTTATTTTGTATCAGTCTCACATCTCTTTATTTATTAAGTGAGCTTTGAAGGCTGGGAAGATACAACTGTGTGCATTGCAAGAGCTCTCCAGAAGCAAATTATTGCAAAGATCCACTGCTTCCAAAATCCTGTATCAAATGTGAAAAAGTACAGCCCATAAAGTCACCTGTTCACTAAGGCAAAGACACTCCATTAGAGCAATTGGAATCTAGGAGAATCTGTATTTGGATGACTTCAGAAACCCGGATGGGCAAGAGAAGGCTATGACCTGCTCCTTGTTTCTGCAGCCAGGGGCAGAGCAAAGCAGCTGAGCACAACCCTGGCACACGGGGTTATCCCTGAGGCCAGAGGGGTTACTGTGTTTACTGCTTGGATTCAGTACTATCAAGGAATCTTCAGGTTTTGTTCGCTGAAGCAGAAGGCTGCAGAACAACCTCTGCATTTTGGGAGGAGAAAAGGCTGCTCTGTAGAGAGAAATGTTAGCAGTAAAATGAACAACTCTCTTACACCAAGGTGAACAGGAGCACACTGAAGGAGGTCTCCTCAATCTCCCTGAGCCCAGCCCAGCCTGGCAGCAGAGGGCAGGTAATTCACTGCCACTGCTGCTGGCATGAGGCCCTCACAACAGGAGTAGCAAAGCTGCAGGCAGAACACTGCAGGTACCAGCAGGATCTATGCCTACTTTAGCTACAAAATGCCTTTATTTACATCACATCATCATCTTCTCCCATCCCCAAACCCATCACTTCCAGTGTTAAACTCTCCAACTACCATCTCTTTTACAAGAAATCAGTCACAGGGATAAGGCATTAAAGGGTTTCTGCAAATAATATAGTTTAATTGTAACTACAGTAAAGATTTTCTATATACATTATGTTCACTGTGGAGGGTATTACAGATTTGCCATGCATATCTTATTGCACATAAAAATATTGTACAAAGGATCATGAAGATTCTCTTTTTAGCCATACAGGTTAAGACTGCATAAAAAAAGCTGTATTACAAAATACTTAGAGCTATTTATTTACAGCCAACTTCAAGCAAATACTGAAAGACACTAGCAGGAGAAAAACAGGATTTAATTATGAAAAAACAAGATTTGTCAAAATAATAATTACAAAGCTTCATGTTGCCATATATACATTGTAAAAAAATACTCAGGAAACCTGCATTTTATCCCTCAAGATGCAGAAATCAATATTCCTATTTTTATACTTGATCCTTGAATGCTTCTAAAATTCGATAAACTCTGACTTGAAAACTTATTTTCTTTACATTGCTCATGCTTTTTGACAAAACAGATATTTGTGCAGCTCTGTAAAATATTAAAATACATTTTCATTTAGTGTTAAAGTGCACAGTACATTTTAAAGGAAACAATATGCTAGCTGCCAATCAAATTGCAATTTAAGTCAACGTTCCCTCTATAAAGTAGACGGGTTTTGCTTTGGTTGAAGCAACTGGATATTCCATGCATACTGTCTGTCTCACAGTCTGTGAGTCCACCTCCCTCCTCCTCAGACGCTGCTGTGACTCCTCCCAGCCCGTTAGCAAGTGGTGCTGTTGAAGTGTGTGCTCTGCCTTCAGACACTGTCTGAAGCTCAACAGATCTGCTACTGAGCCTGGAGCGTTTAAATGCAGTGCCGGGGAATGTGTGTGCAGCTGTCTCAAGAGGGGGTGGTGACAAGTATGCATCACTCTGCCCAAAAGCCTTCATACAATAGTTCCCCCCCCATCCTCTTAAATATTTAGTCCTCCCACCCCCTTGCCTCTTTTTTTTGCCACTCTTCATTTCAAACTCCCTGCTTGTGTGTCCCCAGCCAGCTTCCCTTTTCACCACATGCAGCTGCCCTGTCCTGCTTGCCCAAACCCCATCACTGGCTTCTTGTGAGAAGGAAAATGGGATGTTCCAGATAGCAGAAGAATCACTGTGCTGGAACTTTCTGATCTAAAATGCATGATGTCTGAGTAATAAATTATACTTTTAAAAATCTCTTTGAAAAATGTAAAGTGGTGATAAGGATAAGAACTTCTATTTCCTATTGCTGACGTGGAAGTAGAGGTCTGATGCTGCAAATGTGCACTACAGAACATTGTGCTTAATTCTGTGGATACTTTTGAAGAGAAGCACTGTACCCAGGCAGGTTGGAAGATCAGGTCTTTGAGACTGCCTTTGGCAATTTCAGTCATTTTATCTCCTCTTGACAGAATCACTGAAGCAAACAAGGTTATTTTTTGCTACCTGGTGAATCTTGTTAATGGTCTTGTGCTATTTTTTACTATTTGTTCTGTAGTGCTGTAATCTTTTACAAGAAATCAAGTTACAGTGCAAAATTACATTTCAAGACACATGATCCTAATGCACATAATTCATTTTGTTGTGGCAAAAGTTAAATGTCTTGTGCATAGTAAAATAAGCAATCAAAAATATTTTTTCACATTTATTTTTCAAGTTTACATATGTCCTTTTGTTTTTTGTTTAAACATCTATATACAAATAAAATGGGTGTGCTCTCACTTTCAGCCAATTTAATGTAGTGAGGGGAGAGGTGTTACTGGAATGTAAGAAACTCAATGGAATGCAGACTTTTTTACTAATGTTCCACAGATTCAAGAAATAAAGAATGCCATTCCAGCTAGCTGTTCTTTTAATAGAAGCACCTATTTTGTTTGCTTTTTATCTTACATATTAGAAAATACAATTTACGAAGATCTAGAGCTACTGCACACCAAGTAGAATAAAAAATAACTAAGTATTTATATTAAAATAAAGTGTTTAACCACAAAAAAAGCAGTAATAAAATACAGTTTCCTAATTTACATTTTGCATCCAAAGGATGAATAACAACTCACTAATAAATAATATTTATATAAATATTTTATGTCTGGATATTTTTAAAAGGCAATAGCCTGAAGCAACTGCAGAAAAACCTAAGGTGGTAGCAGTCTGATTTACTCTCCCTTCTCCCTCCCCCCAGGTGATTACAGTGATTCTTAATTTAATAATACAAAGGTATCTTGCTGCAAGACAGCTGTGTACTCCACACAATTCTAAGTGGCAGAGAGGTGGTTGTTTTAGTAAGTACTGTACAAAGTGAGCTGTAAAAGCAGTGAAGCGCCAACTTCCTCTAGAAAATGTTTCTCTTCAGTTTCTGCTTTGTAGTTCAACCCATATGTACACTCTGAAATATGGGTTTAAAATCATAGGAATACTCTTGGAGTACTGGAGGTGTTTTCAATGCATTTTGAAAAAACGGGCAGTATTTTGATTCTTTCATGGCACAGTGTAGCTGGTAAGAGCAGAGAGAGTAGTTTCATGTGAATAAAGCTTGTTTCACTGTGGTTACATCTAGCAATGCTTGAACTGTTATGCTCACTTTTACCAAGCCCTTTTCTTCTAGGATGTGATGTGGTAGGCAGAGCTTCTCCTAGAAAAAAGACAAAAAAAGGAGTAAAAATTAGAATATTTTAATACTCACTGCAGAACCTCACTTCACATGATCCCATTTGGAACACAAAGCCCAGCAAGCAGCAATCGTTTCCTATTTTTAACTAAAAAGAACTTCCTGTGATTTTGACAGAAAGTCTGATTTTGCTCCTACTATACCTAAGAGTTAGTGAGAGATTTGTTAATATTCTGGGCCCCAGAACCAAGTTGTTCTGTGGTCATTACAGCATGTAAACAGCTAAGAGGGAGGGCCAGCAAGCACACACCAAACTTCCACCTACAAAGCAGGATAACACGGCATTTGCTTTGTTATAATGTGTGAGATGGGGGATGGAAGGCTGACTTTTTTAAAAAAAAGCAAACCAAAAAACCCCATTCTCCCACAGAGCTCTAGACAGGTCCCAGGATATGCACCTTGAAAACTACACACTAGCACATACAGGGAAGTGTGTGCAATGATGTGCATTCAATTAGCAAAGTGTTTCATTCCAAGTATTTGCACCTTATTTGAAACACCCAAGAATCAACTTTATTCACCATAAAGACACAGCAGTCATGGCCAGGGTGGAACTCACTAGCTGTCCACAGAGGCTGTTACAGCAGAAGACAGTCAAGTAAAATACTGTATCTCCTACAGGGAGAGCAAGACACCCACCCATGAATAATTAGAGAAAGCCTTAGAGAGGCAAGCCTTGTGTCATGACTGGCTCTCTCTATAAAAAGTTTTTCTCAATCTTACAGGGTATTCTTGGTAAGAAATCAATGGAATTATGAAATCAGGCAGCAGGTCTATAATAAATAAATGGAAAAGCCAGACTACATCACATAAACCATAATTACAACTGTGAGACTCACTGCTACAACATGGAAGCCAAAAGCGTTAAGTGGGATGACAAAAATATACAGGTAAGAGAAAAATCCAAACAGAGCTATTAAACACAAACACATGGAAACAGTGTCTGGCTCATGAAGTCCTTCAGCTCTATGTCATTGCTTTAAGCATAAAAAAGGTACCATCTGTGTGATCTAACCTGTTCCTTCCCTATACATCTATACACGACCATCAGCAGACTTGGAATACAGATTTGTTGGAAATAAGAGGGTGGTTTTGATATTCTCACTACTGAATATCTTAGTTATTCAATAAACTTTCAGCTTTTAAAACTATCAATGGATTTGAGATTCTGTTTTAATTAATTGCTTGTCTTCTACTGAATATTCTTTTTGTGTATGTAATGTTAACTAAGGGTCCCTTGTTTTATCTTTATACAATTCATGGTCCTTTTCCACACTTCCGAATATTGATTACCTCTTCAATTTAAACCTCACTGATCTCTTCCACCTCTTTTCTCATGACACATTCTTTCAGCTCTAGTCCCTTCTAGACTCCTGTGGAGCCTTACAACTCAGTATAATGGAACTGGTACACACAGGAACAATCCATACAGTCTCTATTATGTTATGCACCTATTGTTTTTATCTCCTTCCACTCTTGTCCAGTACTTGCTCAGGAGACCTCCTCTAGGGGGACACAGCTCCAGAAAAGTATCAATACTGAACAGCTATTCCACTGCTTCTGATATTTATGACTTTATTTTGTTAATGAATATTTCCTTTATGCATAACCAACATTCAGCTTGCTTAAATTCCTTGTGAAGTTCCTCACACCCCACTCCAGCCTCAATGAGAGGAAAACATGCAAAATATTCCTATTAACTACTGAACCTGAAGATAAGAAACAAACTTCATTCACAATCACAGCATCTGATGCTGGTAGTTATTACTGTAATTTAACTATATTTTATTTACATTTTATATTTACTAACTGAAGTTGTTTTAGTCTTTATTATTTTATGTTTGAAAGATTTCTTTAAGACCCAAGAAACAACTTCAAACAGATAATTTTCAAGGAGCTTGGCTGAGTAGGTCTGCAGGACATGGACAGCACACATTTCCCCACATGGAAGCTGCTCTAATATTCTTGCTAAAGCTGAGTTACTCCACTGAGTTTGTGGATTCTGATTCACACTGACCAAACTGTGGCAACTGCCTCCCGTTCCTGTTGGCCACCCTGCCCCTCTCTGCAGCAACTATTTGTCCAGCCAGGCCAAGGAACTACCCCCATCTTGCAGGCATTCCAGGTCATCACCCACATTTCCATTTCAAACCTAAACTTCAAATCATTTAAGTTCAAATCATTACAACGCTGAGTTCTGCAATTCATTCTTGTTTGTTTTTCTGACTGAAATATTGACCTGAAAGCTCTCAGAGATGGTTTCCCCTAACTTTTATTCCTCTAAAAAAAAAAAAAGTCTTTTCCAGAAAATCATATAGTTTAGGATGCAAACTCCTAAACTGATACTGAGTAGCACTGGAGTGGCTACATGAGAAGGTAGATACATTGATATCAAATACAAGGGAAAAAAACCCCACCTCAATATTCTTCTACTTCAAAGGTGTGATTTCTACTAGACATTTTGCCAATCTACTGTCCTGGGAGTCATCTAAAAATCCACAATGCGTTAATTTTGATGATTTTTACAAAAAAATAATTATATTAATCTTATTTGAGAATCCAAATCATACATCCAAAGTGAAATGTCCTTCTTTCCACGCTTTTCTACTTTCCAGTGTCCTTGCACAGTAGGCTCTTGTTTCACAGATTTGGTGGCACTTAACATGCCAGTATTTCATTATTCTTCCATGCTAGACAAAAGGCATTTAATAAGAAGGCCTGCTGAATCCAGTATCTGAAAACTAAGGGACTGGTATTACATGGCTGAAGGATACGGGCTGAACCCAAAAACCTAACCCCTAAAAAAACCTACCTGGCTAGATACTTATGTTTGAAAATACTCCACATTCTGCTATTGAAGTCAGATTTGCTTGAACCACCACAGTTAAGGATGTTTATTCAAGAAAAATTTGAATTCCAAATCCACCATTTTTGTGACACCTCGTATGCACTCACTGAGCTGTTCTGTCATGCTCTCCTGCTAGAGTTTTTGCAGTTGTTTATAAGTCATTTACACTAAAAGCATAAGGGAATGCATGCCCCATTTCCTTAAAAAACCCTATCCAATATGTTTTTTTTTTCTGTTTTTAAAGGCAAGCATTATCTAATTATTTTAAATACAGCATAGTAATTTAGTTTGTATGAAGCAACCTCTCTCCACCTGCTGTATTTACAATGCATACTCAAATCAGGAAATCTGCTCTAGGAGGTCTGTAAAAAAATAGTACCATACAACTGTGTTGTAGGAGTGAAAAGTTTCCCACCATGTAACTTTTTTATGTTTCATTCTATGTTAGTGCTCAAAACATACACACTGGACAGCCTTCTCTTATGAAACACACAGAACTTGGCTAATATTTTATAATCCTGCAGCTAAAAACATGGCTACAAAGAGCTCTCCAAACTTGAAAATGAGACTGATGCCATCTCCTAAAAATGACCAACTTCTCTTAATGCATCACAAATCAGTTCTGATATGTAAGCCCCAAACACTATCTTAAAAGCTTTGTAAATAGCTCTCGTCAACCCTGTCTCACATACTTTTCAAATATGAGGTTTTGAGTCACATATTTACTTCTCAGACTAAGAAAAGTCAAATCTTGCCAAGGATGGAATCCAAAGCACAAACAAAAGTTTTCCCCAACAGCAGTAACATCCCAGGTGTCTCCATACTTAAGTTCAGCTGCTGTCCCTGCTTTTCCATGCTTTGCCTTACTTCCTCACCAGAAAGAACTGCTCTCTGGAAACCACAGACAGCAGAGCTGTGAAGCTGCAGGCCATGGAGATTCCAAAGCTCTCCTTAAATCCTAGCATTTTGAAGCAAATACCTGACCAGCCAAGAGGAGAACTTGCCCAACTCTGAGGAGACTCAACTTCACCCACTTCTCCTCACATTTAATAAAATTTCTGTCCCAATTACAATAGATTCAAACACATAACACTTCTGTATAGAAGTGTGAATTCTCTCTCTAAAAATGCCCCTGTTGAAACCATCACTGAACAAACTTCAAAAGAATAGATGGAAGAAATGGATACTGATTCTACAGGCCAGCCTAAATTGTGGTGGGAAGGGCTGCCACTCCTCTCATAGCAGCACCAATCTCTCTATTCTCTATCCACTACGAAAATGAAGGTCTAATATATTATTACTGCCTTCTTTCTCTCTAAGAATACAAAGGAGCTTATATTAGTTGTTGCAAGCAAACCACCTTCTATAGACACACAGCCATTTTGAATGGATAAAGATGTTTTCAAACTCATCATGAAGTAAAAGAACAAACTCCTCCTGAAGGAAAAAACATTAAGAAATGCACAAAAAGGAGGCAGCAGCAGAAGGCTGAATCACAAAGCAGCACAAAGAGACAGTACCACAGGTGTACCCACAAACGTGCATGTATGCATGTACTTGCCATAGCAAGTGTCTAATCCTGGAACAAAATGTTGATTTAGGATAGAAGAAAGCCAGGAATACACAGTGACACTAATCCCTCAAGAACATGTGACACACTTCACATACATATCTACTTTCTTCGACACTAGATGACTTCAAAGTCAAGACAACTGTCTGAATTAGTTTATGGCAGGGCAAGCACCTTTGCAACTCAGATACAGTAAGTACTTATAAAAAAGACATTGATGCCATAATATCAGATTGGTAAGTGGTAAAATGACCACATCATGACAAGAGCAGGGCCCAACTGTCTGTATTTGTTTGTAATAATACAGAGAAATGGAATCCCAGGATTCGGCAAGAACCTTTCTCTTTGTATTTGTACGATATGAGATTTCAGATCTATAGGGAGAAAATATTAATAAAACAATGCATACTGGAATGTGCATTTTCTCACAGAAACAAATTAAAAACTTAAGTTCATGTAATGTCCATCATTTCATGTTTGTAGCCAACTATTTTGAAGTTGGAGTCCATAAAAAAACTTTTCAGAGCATTACACTTAAGCAAACTTACGTCCAATATACTCAACCTCTAATTTTTTTAGGTCAAGGCCAATTTTCTTTCTAAAGAGTCAGAAAAGAAAGCTATAGCAAATATTTACTTTTTCATATATCTAAGGCAATTTAAAATTATGTCCTTTTATGTGTTTTTTTCCTTTTCCACTATTACTGTTGATGTTTGTATATGCTCAGATGACCTGAACTACCACTTCAAGTACAAATTAAAAGAGATGTAAAAAAGCACAGTAATTCAGGCTATACTGCAGCTGCAAAATTATGTATTTGGAGTCGTAGCCAGTTAGACATCCAGACAGGTGCATCTTCTGCACGTTCAACAAACTGGAAATATTTGCAAAACTGTAATTGCCAATGATGGGCTTTGGATTCTTCAATAAATCACGACCTTAAGGCATAAAATTTAAAAGTAGACCACATATTTTACAAAATCCCTCACAGTTTTATTCTAACATGCTTAGAAAACAGTGACCAGCAACTTCAAGGAACAAAAATCTTAATAAAGACAAGACACACATAAAACAGTAAGAGAAAACACAATCTTACAAGGGAAATACCAATTATACCATAAACTTACATATTAAATTCAGAGAAAGTGATGAGTGTTATGTATCATCAAAGCAGAATAGGTCATTACCTTACAGTATTTTTCTACTGCTCTTTCTGCATAATACAGCTTGTGTTCTACAAATGAAGGAAATGGCAAAGGTTCACAAAACCAGCTGTACTATTTTTTTTTCTCAACCTGCATGAATGACTGGGTTTTTTGGAGTTGCTTTTTTTTGTGACAGGAGAAAAATTTTTGTGAAAAACAATGATATGGCAATCCTTTGGTAAGTTATTAATGTATACTGAGTTGAAAATGGAATTGAATATTTGCTCAGATCTAATTCAATCCCCATTCACAAAAAGGTCAACTTTCAGAACACTTGTTAGGAGCACAATGATACCTATATACAGCTTTCAGCTATAAACACTTGCTAATATACAAGAGGCATTTGAAGGACTACTATACTGCATTACAGTGAACTTGAAAACATTTCTTTTATTTCCTGGATCAAGGAAAAAGAGAGCTAAATCATCCCATCAAAATGTCACTTGTGATCCAGTGCAAATGCATTTTGCCAACAAGAATATCCATTACAAGCTGTATTTATTATTTTATTGCAGTATGGATGAAATGACCTCCACAGCACATAAAAGTAATTAATATGAGCACAGACCAGACTGGAAACCAATTTATTAGGAAACCATGGTCTGAAAATCTCTGATGATCACTGCAATGTGGAAACAAAAATGAATGGGAAAAGAAACAGAGGAGCAAATATAATTAATGTTATTAATGAATATAGGGGTGACCTATAGTGCACTTTTTTTTTTTCAACTCAAGGCAATCAACTTAATTATATGACAGGCTATGAGCAGTAAGTATCAATTAAATCTAACTGGATATCTCAATATTGACATCTCCTCAAAGGTAAGGAACCATCAAAGAGTCAAACTGTTTGGTTCACAAGTACTAAAGTCACAGAACAGCAGCACAGAAACAGCACTGAATTTAGAAAAGAACCTATTAGAGTAGATTAATGATGTTTCCAGTTCCCCATTTAGTGTAAGAATTACTGACTTCAGAGATGGAAAGACAGATATTTTTCATATTTGCATTATGTTTGAAATATCTTTTGAGAAAATTTATTATATTCAGACTTAGAAAATGTAAGGGCAATTTTATTATTTCTTTCCCTGTAAGATTTGCAGATATTTGGAAGTGTAATTAATAACAGTCCCCAAAAATACCAAACTGGATAAGCTTCATGTATGGTAGCACAGCTGTGCTTGCCATGAACCAAGTATGTCTGGTGTTTCTCACCAATGTTTAAAGATGGCTTCACCACCTCTAACTACCAGAAACTGCACACAATGCTACACTTTAAATACCAGATATTATCATAGCTGAGAACACACAGAAAATGGTCCATAAGTAACTAAATGATGACTCTGTTTGCATGGTAAGCACACACAAAGTTAGGACTTTGGACAAGTTTGAGAGTTGTGTCACTGTGACTGGGGGACGTTCACTTGGTCTACACTGGCACAACAGTATTTCAGTTTCTAGACCACTCTCTACTCTGATAAAGCATTCAAAACCACTGAAGACATGAACTTCCATTTCCACACACTGAAAATGCAAAACACACTGATTACTCCTCTTACTGCCCTCCAAACGATACAGTGGATAATCAGATGTGCTATTAGACAATAGGACAGATGTGTACTACAGGATGGTAGCAAAACCTTTCTCCACATGATTTTCTAACTTGAAAAGATGTACTCATACATGTTCAGCTCTATATAAGGAGGGCACAACACAAAGCAGACAGGAGACCTGTTTACCACTTATGGGAGCAATAGCAAAACCCCAGCCCTACAGAAGACATCACTTCTGTCTCAAATGCCAACACTGGATTATAGAGAAACATTAATAGATTCTGAACTGATTCAAGCCATGTGTCACTCAGTTTCATCAGAAAAGCAAAACAATTAGAACAAGACAACAAAAATCAAAACAAAGATCTGCTCGAAGTGGAAGTTTAAGTATCAAGCTGTGACTGAGCAAACAAATATCTGGTGCTGAAAATTGCTGAAATTGGGGACACAGTTAGAAGACAGGTCTGTGCAGGATGAGGGCACAGGTCTATAGCTACATACCAAATAAAAAGCTTTGAAGCACTCACTGAACTCTTGCCTGGTCATAGATGACACTACTAACTATAAAGTTGTTATATATGTATGCACTGGAAGCTGCCAGACACCAAACCCTTTAAAATTGTTTATTTACCCACTGTCTGAAATTGATTATTTCATTGTAAAATATGCAATAACACATTTACTACTTTTTATCTATATTTGTCTATACATTTATCTATCTATATTTATATATTTAAGCCATAGAAACCAGGAATAGAACTGCATTTAAAAGCTTTTAAATAAAATTTTACAAGTGTCTGTGGAGTAGGAATATTTATAGAGCAGCATTAAATAATAACTATATGGCCAGAATAATCAGTAACATACAAGTTCTTATCCTAGTTATACTCTAAAAGTCTATAGCTAATTTTTTATATACTAGACAGAGGGCAATGAATGCATGTATTTTCAAGACACAAAACTGAGGTCCTTTGGTTAGCTAGCCTGAGACTAACTTACAAATTTAGGCAACAGCATCTAGGCCAATATTGCCATGCCAATATAGGTTTACACTCGAGGGTTTGTATTTTTCAATCAATTTTCATTTTTATATTTCATGTCGATAAGGAGAAAACCCAAAAATTGTTTTATTTTAAGTTTTAGAGTGGATGAACAGAACACAGAACTGGAAGGGAAATAGAAGTCATCAGTCCAGCAGTCTAACCATAGGCAGAGTTCAAACATATCAAAATAGCTCCAGGCTAATGTATGTCTAAGCTGCTCTCTAAAACCTCCCAGGATGGAAAAGCTAGAGTCTTCCCAGAGGATCTATTTTTCTTGCTATGTTGTCTTTGCTCCATTGGTTACACAAACAAACAAACAGACCATATCTGCATTTTCACAGGTGATGCAACAGAGAAGATAATGATGGGACTTGCTTGATGCCACACTAAAGAATAGCAGGTAAAGGGATCTAATAGCTTATTCTCAAACTGTCTCATTGTACTGCATGATCTTCATCCTGCAACACTCTAAAGTACCTTGGTTCTACGGCTTGCTCACACCCACTGCTAATTTACAGTCACCTTTGGGGTCTAATGTAACAAGTGTTGAAAAGGAGTTCAACACTGTTTTGTGTGACAGGAGAAAGAGATTATTCTACCATAGGAAAACATAACTACTCCAGTATGGAATTTAATCAGAACAGTAGAGACAAACACTACTCTTTAAAGTTATAGTAGTCTTGTTAATGTATAAGAATTAAAAAATCACAGTAATTTGAAAGACAGTTCTCTAAGTGCTCTTAACACAGTATATGCAGAGATAATTGGCACCCACTCAGAAAATACTATCACCTGCTGGAGGTGCCACCTGAAACTGCTTCAATATCTGCAGCACTCTTGGATTTTCACAAAAAGAAAGAGGCTCAGTTCTATTTAGCTTGTGACAGACATCTAGCCTACACCCAAAAATGGAATAAGAGGAGCTTCACTGCTTTAACACATTTACTGAGTAGTTTAGGCAACATGAAAGAAAAACTATAAATAAAGAGGTAGTTAAGTTCTCAAACTACAGCTGGAGGGGATAGAAGATATGGGACTTGCCTTTGAGATGCTACTCCTCTCTCCTATTTCAAGAGATTAATAAAGATATTACAAGGAAGGGAAGCAAGGGAAAGGGAGAAGTTTGTAAGGCAAAGGAAGGAAATTAAGTACCTGTAATTTGTCAGAGACAAAGCAGAAAGTTTGTGCGCACATGCGAACAGGTTATGCTGTTAGCAAATTCCAGTGATAAGTTATATACATCAAGACTATAAAAAGTATATGGAAAAGACAAAAGCCTATTAGATCCCAGGAGCGAAAAGTAGAAGTTGATTGTGGGGGTTTCTCCCCGAGGGCGAGCAGAGTGTCAACAGTCTTTCGAATGTGACGAATATCCGACTGCAGGATGTCATACGGAGAGCAGAGGTCAGCCTATCCCGAAGGGCAGCCATTAGAACAGAAAAAGAGTGCAAAAAATTAAAAATACAAAAATAGAAATATACTGATAAATAAATTATCACAATATTCTAGCATAAACATGTAGGAATAGTTGCTTCCTAGTATTGCCTTAGTCGCTAGACATCCCAGCTTTCTTTTATTTCCTCTAAATACTGAAGCTATCATGTAATATCAGAATGTTAAGATAGAAGAGCTCAGGCCTTCTAATCCTTCCAAAATTATGCCCAAGTTCAAAAGGGTGAGGAAGTATGTATGAACCACTCCAATGAGGTCTGCACACCTTTGTCCATCTGGACCTTATTCAAATGCTTAAATGAAACCAGCTGAAAAACTAACTTATAAAATAGCAAACAGTGGGTTAGAAAGCTGTTAAAAGCACAAGCAGCAGCAATATGAAGTCTCAAGAAAAAGTACTTACAGAAATCATTAGAAGTATGAAAAATTATCAAATATAATAATCTAAAACTTGGTATTCAAATATCACCTCAAATGATAGCCTGGGATAGAAACTTTAGAAGTCACTGTAGCACTAACTATATTTAATTTTAATAAAGTTTCTAAATGGAAGAATTGGGACACTAAATTCCTTATGTAGCATTTTTAAAATTATTAGGAGGTTAGATTCCCATACCTTTTTTGGAAAGTATCAATGACTTGATGTGGCAACTTACTCTAGACCAGGTATACATTATGAAGTGTAATACTGAAGTGAATATGTAATACTATCAATATGTTCACACAAATATTTAACATTTAAATCAAATCAAGGACACTAGTACTTTTAAAAAGCAATCTAAGATACACCATTTTACATTGCAAATAAGGCCTTACTGAGATAATGAATACTTACTGAACAAAATTACATGCAGTAAGAGTTTGAGAGAACACTGTTCCTGTGGAAGCTTTTCAGTCTCACTTCCTTAATAACTGACAGTACACCAAATAAACCAAGACATGGAAGTTCAATGTCTGTTTTCTGTTAGTTTCAAGATCCAGTTTGAAATAAACTAAACTTTAAAATATTTTAAATGTCTTTCTATCCTGAAAAGTGGCTAGTAAAACTGGAAGTCAAAACTGTAGTTAACACAAAATTTAAATAGTGACACTTTTATTTTTTTTTTCCTTTATCATGACTGATTCTAGCTTTACCAGGAGTCAAAAGCTGCAAAATTTTGTTACTTAGGCCAGCAGATACAGAGCAGGGAACCTGTCTGCCTAGCAACAACACTTTTTTTGCAGTCATTTTTCAGAACTTTTTAACTCAAAATTCTAATGTGATGACAAAGTTCAATGCAATTCTATTAGCTTTTAGAGTATGAAAACTCACAGCACAAAACATGCTGATCTTGTTTAAAAATGGGATAGAAGTAGTACTGCATTTGAGAACACCTACATTCACAAGCTGCTTACCACAGAAACAAGTTTTAGTGCAAACTATTCGTGACTCCCAACTACATAATATATTGTATTTATACCAAAGACACCAATAAAGCCAGTAAATGATGGATTAATTTTGGAACAACATCCAAAACTCAATTCCTAATTACTGCAAATACATACCAAAAGTATCTAAGATACATTCAACTTATATTTTAAAAAGAAAATGCCAGAACTTTATAACAAAGACTTTTTAAAATTTTTGTCCAGAAAAACCCCCAAAACAATGCCAATAGTCCCTACTGTAGTCAAATGCAGAAGGGAATAATTTCAGAGTTTTGGGACTGAGAGCTGGTAATAGGTTGACTTTTTACAAATACTGATGAAGTTGCTAACCCAATATTGACATCCTAAGCAGCATAAAGAGAAGCCAAAGCATATAAAAACAGCCAACACATGCAGAAAAACTTTCTACAGAAACTACCATGATGTGTTTTAGTTAAATTCAGTGAAACCTGGAGAAGGCCTTAGGAATGTCTATTTTTGTGTATTCTATGACAATGGATAATTTGGTATTATACTCACATCTTATAATGTAAAATATTTATACTTTATGTATTTTGGATTTCTGTAATGCAATTGTAGATGAAAAATACATAGCTCTTCTGTAACGGTAGAAGTATTTCCACTTATTGCACTGATACAGTGCAATAAAAATACAAAACTAAAACATGACATCATGAAATAGTGACAAAGCACATGACCCCCACACAAAATCTTGAAGATAATCACCCATCCATCTATGACGAACATTGCCCTCTGATTTAGGGGACTGAAATTATTGCTAGTAAAAACTACAAAGATACACCTATTTAATCATTACATTTATAGACTGACATTTTACATCTAGGAAGCTGTGTGATTAAATCATACAGCTGTCAATCATGCACACAGAATAAACACAGTAAGACAGAAATGGGACAGCAAAAGCATAACCAGCTGTTTGTGTGCACAAACCACCCTCATTCTGCATGCCCCTGCAGTGACTGAAAACAGACAGGATTTCAGAACTGACCTCCTTTGACTTACACTCTGGGAAGTTTGCAGAAGTGCATTAAACAAAGAAATCTGTAGTGCATATGCACTACACTCAAAACACAAATGAAAGGAACCTCAGAACTCTGCTTTCAGGACAGTAATTGGGAGTGTATTGAACCACTTAACTCCATATATAGGCCAAACAGTGTCCACTACTGAGTCCAGAGGGAAAAGATGGAGAAAAGAGTCATACCTGATAAAACTTACTGCAACTTCATGGATGTCTCATGATGAAACTATGGAGAAGTAACTGATTATGTGAAGTGATTAGAAAACAAGCATAAGTGGCAATGATAACATACCTTGCATTAAACTGAAAACATGATTACCAGTTGAACTAACAGGTGGATAGAAGGTAAAACACTTTACAGTCACTGCCTGGCTGCCTCCTTTACTTTGTTTTGCTACATTTTTAGAATACGAAAGCTTCCTGTTTCGTTTTTATTACTATTTTACTTAATTTGCAATTCCTACACTAACTCAAGTCACACTGATTTTTAGAATTATTCTGTCTGACATTGCCACGCAGTGGATCTCATTAGCAGAGGAGAGGTTGAAACACAGTATTAGTTAGGTCCCATTTGCAGGACTCAAAAGTCACTCAGAAGGGGCACAGCTAAACCCTTCATAGTCTGCATCTTTGTACGATGACTTAAGATTCAAAAAGCCATTCCTTATCATCACCCTCTTT
Organism: Cichladusa arquata; assembly: GCA_026413545.1. Taxonomy (NCBI): domain Eukaryota; kingdom Metazoa; phylum Chordata; class Aves; order Passeriformes; family Muscicapidae; genus Cichladusa; species Cichladusa arquata. The sequence goes on along the minus strand of JAOTQP010000001.1, from coordinate 61,601,165 downwards.
TCTGCTCAACATGTTTACACAATGTAAACGACTGAAAATTTAAGAGATATGGCAGAAGTCTCTCATTCCTACCCAAGATCTTTATCCCACTAAATCATGCTGCATCATTGCTGAGGTACTGGCATACAGACACTTGGTAAACCTGCTGGAACATTTGGCTGTGAAAGATTTCATTTTATCACTGCCTTTTATCAATAGAAATTACCATTCTAGTACTAATCATGATACTGAACTTCACGAACTTCATGAACTTCAGCCTTTTTTTTTTTAAGCTGTGTAAGAATCAACACAGTATGTTATGTGGGGAAAGTCTTTGTTTCCTTTTATAAAAGATAAATCTGATTTCCCTGATCTGACTCTGTAAAGGATCAAAATATGCTCAAGTGCCTAAACTGTTAAGATATTACATTAGTGCAAGCTGCATACCACAAAAATTAATTTCTGTCTTTGTAAAAAGCTAATTTCACAGACATTGAAAATCCTTTATTTTAGTTTTCAAAAAATGCTTAGAAGATCCTACTTCTGATATCCCTTATTTGTTCATAACTGAGAACCAGAAAAAATGCAGACCAAACTCGTAACTTTCGTCTTTCAAATATATTGCATGTATAGCTTTGCTTTGGTCTAAATCTTACTTGTAGTAAAGTATCATTCAACCCACCACAAATCAATTATTTTTAACTTTGGAAAGGAGTATTGGCAAACATTACTGAAATTGCATAATACCCTGTAATATGGATTACCAGGAATAGCTACCAAGAATAAAAACTCAAGTTTAATTAAGTTATTAATTTGCAGGTTAATATAGGAAATTCCTTGTCCTTGCCTCTAGTACAAATACTGATTTGGCAGTGACAAGTTGAAAAAATGTGCACGAACATTTTTGCCTTTATTTCCATACATTGTTACTGGTTTTATGAAAGAGCAGTTGTAAACAAAATCCTTCCATAAATTCAAATACAAGGTAATGTGATAATTCACTCTTCTGACAACTTTTAATATCTCTGGGATGAGATGTCACTAGGAAGAGTAATATTGCAATAGAATCATTACATTTGACACTTTGGGGGTCACACTTCCACACAAAAGAGAAGTAAAAAAATCCAGCTTTATTTTTCAAACCCACAAAGTATGAGAGGGTGGGTGCAACATGGATGAACTGAGTAAGCAGTGAGGGTGGTATTATTTGTGGGTTCAGGTGACATTAACAATGTAAGTCCAGTGAATGGCACCATCCAAGTATTGCAAGACACTGAAAAATTCAGCAAGACCTCAGCCCTGCTTGTCCCACATCTACTGCCACTTGCTTGCTCAATCTGTATCAGCCAAAAAGTAGGAATGCTTGTTACTGTCGCTACTATAGAGGAAACTAGGTAGTTTGATGGGTTTTAGTTAATAATGCAAAATAAAGTATTTAGCAATTTTCTAAGAGAGAAAGATTGCACCTTTTTGTCATACAACTCCTGAGGGGCACAGCAGACATCTTCTGAATCTTCATGCTTTCAGATACTTACCTGAAAACATCCTTTTCTCAAATCAAACAAAAACATTGCATTGTCTCAAAAAGTCACCTAAAGGTTCTCTGATAAGGTGCTACAGCAAAGCCTAGAGGCAAAACCGGACACAATTTGATTGTCCCACAATTCTTACACTTTTCACAACCTCCTGGTACAGCCAGAGCACTGCTATTTAGTTTCTTATTAAGGGTCAGACTTCAAACTTCCCTTTTGCATGTGATCCAGCAAGTTCCTTCTGCATGCAATCAGGAGCATCATGTGGCTGTTAACAGAAATGGATTTCAATGTGTCCCGCACTGAACTGGAATTCTCACCTGACAGGTAATAGGCTTTCAGAGTCATCTACATACTCATTATAAAGAGACACTGATGTTCCTGAATTTTGTATTTGCAATTCTTTGGTCAAGATGCCAACTCCTGATACTCACTGTAACATGTTTAGATAGCAGCTGCATTGTTCTACATTTGTATGAAATTTCCCAGGTTCATTCTGGGAAAGTAAAATTTTGATCCAAGAATTGAATGCTGAAAACCACAGAAGTAAGAGACCATGCACATCAGCACAACACAGCAATTACTTAACTATTTTCTTATTTTCACTTTACATAACTAAACAGGAAATTATTCCAAACCTGTGGAGTTCAAGAAACAGTGCATACTCCATTCATTAAATAACTGAGAACAAACCAACACAAATTATGACCATTTTAAATCCTTTTCAAACCTATACAGCAGAATTTCAAGTGAATTCTCAGGAACTAGACACGGGCATAAGTACCACAGAAAAAGCCCAACACCTACAGGTGCAAGGACCCAAAAGTAGAACCCATTACTCCCACATAAGGTGCTTGTTTTAAAAAAGAAGTAATTCACTGCACTCCTTTTCCTGGTTTCTCCAGAGATAGTTAAGCACTGCACAACTCATCAATCTGCAGCAGCATGAGCATACCATCTGTAGTTCTTTAAAAACTTTGACAGCTGACTGTCATACTCACTATTACACAACTTTGCATTCCTAATCCACGTCCCTGCAACACACAGCAAAGTTCTAGCATCTACCAGCTAGTTCCACAACATGATGTGATTTCACATAATGTAGAAATACACATTTGCAAATTACTGACAGCTAATCAAACAGAATATCCTCAGAGTACTTAAAACCTACTGTAAGTTTACAATGGCAAGCAATTAATTTAATGCTTAAGTGAAAGAGATTTTCCCTTCAAGAGAAGTTAGTGCTTATTTAGATACATAAAGATGCTTAGTTTACAAATGAGACTGGTAA
>JAOTQP010000001.1:61532847-61598263 GCA_026413545.1 Cichladusa arquata | reverse complement strand
GAACAAGTGGGATTCTGCCTGGTCAATTTTGTCATCATTCCTGCCTCCTGGGGCCATTCTGCCTTGGCAGTGTTTTGGTGCCCAAACCTCCATGCAACTCTCCAACAAAAACTTTAATAAAATTTTTAAAAATCTTAAAGAATTCAACACTAATTTTGATGGAAGTATTAAAAAGGAGGGGTAATAAAAATATATATGGAAATGTCTATTCACAAAATACCAAAAAGATATTTCTCCAAAGAGCTTACTTATAGAAATACAAAATCAAAAAGAAGGAAAGATTTCTGAAAAATCCCACAACTGCAACGAAAACAGATCTTAGCCTTGTCTTTCCCAAAAGGCTACAGCCAGGAAAATCTGACCTGTATTCTATTCATTGAGAATTTATAATGCAACAGAAGAATTTTGGGGCAGCTTAACAAATACTCCATGTCTAGAAGTCCACAACAATGAGATTTTCATCTTCTCTGAAGTGAAATCTTACCTTTAATATGAAATAATTCTAACATAATAAATTACATAACTAGAAGAACTAAATGAACCATTACAACTTAAGAGACCCAGCCATTACACTGAATTGTCAAATTAAATATATGATGAACCATTCATTGAAACTGTAAGAAAGTCTCCCCCTCAAAATTCCTACAAATAGCAAAAATGATCTGTCACTTTTGCTGTTCTCCAAATCAAGTGTTAAAATATAGATAAAACAAAGAATTCTTTCCCAATGTGAAATCTTTGCATTACCATCTGCTCCCCAAGGGGATGGTGATGGAAATCACAGAAAATATCTTTTCAATTCAGCATTCTTGAAACAGACTAAAAAGAACTCAGCCTTCATTATACTGTCATATGTAGGCACCAGTGAAAATACATATTGCAATTTTCCTGTGTTCAGTTTAAAATGATCTTATATAATCCTTTACCTTCTTCTGAGGTTCATGTATTGAAAATTTAACTTTTTCTTAATAGGTTTTTCTAAACCATAAGGGAGTCTTTGAAATAATCCCAATGCAACTCCAATATTCATTACATTAGTTACGAAGATGAGAATAAATTACATGACAATTGATACCATTCTTACATGAAAATCAGAAAACACCAAGCACTGTAATTTCCCTGTTTTCAACTAATAAAATACTTATAACTACATTAGAGAATATTACATATACATGCTTTCCATACTTCACATGCAATGCTTTTCTTCAAATCATTGCAGAAACGTTTCAATACAAGAGATGAGTCTGTTATTAGTCACCAATGCACAGAGTACTTAACATTGTAAAAAAAGGAAATATTGCAAAAAAAGAAAAAAATTAAAAGAATGAAGTTCATATTCTAAAAGCATGAGGTAAAAATGCAGTTATGTTGTGAAATGAAAAAATTAGCAAACTTTTGGCTACTTACATAATATATTATCATAATTTCTTATTTATTTTCCATGGCAAAGAAAGAGATATTAGAGATAATAGTGAATTACTCTTTTGAGACAACACTTGCAATTTTTAAGTGCTACGAAATAAGCCATTTAAATGCACTACAGTAGTATTAAACCACACTATTTAGCTCAATTTTTAAATTCTGTGTCTATTGCTAAAAACCTGTAGTTCATAAAGTTATCCTTCAGCTTTCATGTAATTAATGTGTTTTCATGTTTGAACATCTAGAATTGACAGACTTAGTTAAATTACCTCTGGTATCCCCAGTTTTCTACATGCATCCAAAAAGTTTTCCACGTTTCTCCTGCATTTGGCCATGCTAAGTTTAGGCTGTAGAACAGAAAAAAAAATAGTCTATGGCAAAAGAAGTCATGAAGAACAAACTTAACTGTAATTAACAGGCTCACTTCTTTTAAATTTTTTATGTACCCACAAATTTATAGTAGCTATACACAATATTAATATGTCTGAAGAATCAATGTCCTATTGCTCTAGAATCTCAAACGCTTCTATAATTTGTCTCACTCAGGAATATTCACCCAATACTTATAGAAGCATCATGTTACTGAAAAGAAAAACCAAACCCAAACTCCTCACTATTCTAGTTTTTCAATATCAGATGTGAAACAACAGTAATTCCTGAATAACCACTTAAACCAAGAATTCACTGTAGTATCAAGGAATTTTCCAGGCTAAAGTAACTTGAAGGCTGTTTCAAGGAAGAGAACACCAATATAAAGTAGAAACAAAATGAAAAAATAAATTAAAATATGTGTATTTTGTTACAGAAAACACCATAAGATACTTATTTTAAAAAACATCAGCATGGGAAGTTTTTACCCTAGAAATTCAAGTTTGCATATTTTGGCAATGTCATATTTTTACCAAAGATAGAAATTATTTTAAGTCAGGGAATAGCAAAAGAAATTCCACTAGAATATCTGAGAAAATATATTTTTCTCAAATCTGTGTTCTTGGAATTTCTTACAGATTGCCTCCGAAATCCACATGGTGTTCTCAGAACTGAGTATCAGGGTATACATGGCAAAATTTACCAAAATGCACATTAAATGCACAAAAGAAAAAGGCAAATAGTCTGAAAACATACAAAACCTCTTCAGAAGCAGACTGTTACCAGAAATCTGGAATAATTATCTATTCAAGAAATAGACAGAGAAAACACAATGGTGTTTTCCTAAGTTTCAAGAAGTACACACAGAGTGTTTATGAAATCTTCAGGTCCTTAGATTTAGGCAAGCCTATATTAAATCACTACAGTGCAAGTTTCTGTTCTGTCTGCAGGTACATTGAACTCAATAGGACAAATATGCTTATAAGTGTTTTAAGAGCTTTAGTAATATCACATCTGCAAAGCCATACATTGCTCACTGAAGTCAACCTCACATTTTTTCAATCAACAAAGGAGGGTCTAGTTTTCTTTTTTAAGAGTGTACTAGAATAAAAATTTCATACTGTTCTGAACAGAAATGCCATTATGAAAACACCTGATCTTGATGCTAGGTCAGGGACAAAGCAGGATAATTTTGTTCATTTATAGATGTGCTTGTATATATACACATATACCTAGACCATATATATAAATGTATCATGTATAAAAGTTAATGAACATTTGAATTTGCAATCATATACATGTTGCCTGTAGCAGAAAACATCATTCATTGAGCAGTAACACTGTTTATGTACCCAAATATCACTTGGGAATGAAACAGTAATCAATAAAACATTTCAGTGCAGCAAGAAACATGCAACTTACTACTGCTGGTGAGGGTACATGAATACTCCCAACAGACCGAGGGCGAACATGATTTACTAAATGGCACAGAACGACACCATCCATCAGAGCCGAGCCCAGGTCTTCAGGCAAACAAATCTTTAGTCTTGTTTCTATGTTCTGCAAAGAAAGAATGCAGGCATACTTTGATACAGAAATGGATGAATGGGGCAAAAAGGGAATAAATACTCCCATCGCCTATGATGTAAGCACATAGGCAGATTTGGAGATTTTTATTAAAAAAAACCACTATTCCTTTATATAACTAATTCTTCAGAAGCTAAACCTTATGCTGGTCACTGAACAATATAAAATTCCTTAAAAGAACTCAATGCTGCTGCATTGATGCACAATATGCATCTATTTTCATATCAAGAGGTACAAAAACACATCTGCATGCCATTAGTCATGTGACTGAACTGCACGCGGCTCCTTCCTTTCACCATTCCCCCAAGTCTTCTTATCCATCTTAAAATTTCTTTACCAGCAGCACATTGAAACAGAACTACATTGTGTTAATGACTGTACAAGCAGAGAATAAAAGGCAATCTTTCCCTAGCCTAAAAATTACTCAGAAAGCATTAGAGTGATCAGAAAAACAGGTAAAGGAAGGCAAAACATTCAGACATAAAAGAGAAATTCTGGACACCTGTTAAGAAAAACAGGAGTCTCAAAGAACAGAATTTAATAATGCAAAATAAAATACTTTTGAAAATATTTAAGAATTAAAAAAACACCAAACCAAATAGATTGTTATATATGATATGTTTCCTGAATTGTGCTCCAATCTTGAAAATATTCCAACACTACACTCAGAGCTAATTACTCCCATTATCTTTAAATAGATATTTCTTAGGTGAACCTCTTAATGTCATTAGTCTCTATTAATATGCTACTTCAACCTATACTGGTTGAATATTAATATCTATTAATAGATAATTCCTTTTAGAATAAAAGAAGTAGGTTGGAAGGGATTTTTGGAGGTCACAGTCTAACAAATTTGAAGTTACACCAGAGCCCTGGTTAGTTAAGTTGTGGATATCTGCAAGGACAGAGAGCCCTCCAAATCTCCAAGCAACTTTATTCAGTGTTTCACTGCCCTTATGACAAAGACTTTTCTCCTTATAACTACTTGAAATGTCTTTCTCTGCAATTTGTGCCACTGTTTTTCATGGGTTCGCTGTGAATCTGAAAAGCCTGGCTTTACATCTTCTCTTTTACTACCCTTCAGTCACATTCTAGCACTCTAAAGCAAGAAATCCAGCTCTTCACTTCTTCCTCATACATCCTTTTTTGGATGGAATCACTATGAAATAGTCTCCACTGAAGCACTCTGGTGTTTCATTATGTTTTCACTTTTTTCTTTTACTAGCAACACTGCTCAAGTATTGCCATGTAGGTTTCACAAGCTGCAAACAGGAGAGTACATGTTCACTAATATAACCTTTTGCTTTCACCTTGGTTTAATTTACAAATCAGAAAATATTTTTGGTATATAAGTATATAAAAAAATACGTTTTGAGACTGTTTTTCCAAAACCTGTTACAAAAAGATTTATATAAATTAATAAATTAAAAATTTATTTGTTAGAACACTAATTTGTCTGTTGGGAGACTATTCAGCATAGATCAGGGTACACTTTATAGGAGCACAGTGCATCTACAATACCAACTCATGCTGGAGTTCATGGCTCTATGGAGTCTCACTAAATGCTAACTTACCATTAAAACAATACAAAAGCAAAATTTACTAATATATATATTTATTGAATAAAGTACAAACTTAATGACTTATGTGTTCTGGGCTATTTTCTTGTGCAGTACAGAACCAAATGCTCTGGTGGTTACCAATGTCACTGAAGAACCCAGCATATCTAAAAAGTTTTATTAATTTGAAAATCTCACTTTATGTTTTCAAACATGGTCAGTCTTCTAGCTCACTGACTTGTAATCAAACTTCTCACACGAACCAAAATTATTTGCATTCCAGGACATGATATTTCAGGGTGAGAGCAAGGAAGGATAGTGCATGGAGATGAAGGTCAGTAACACATTAAACCAGCATGACTGGTAACACCTAACACTGCATAGAGACATCCTTATCACTTTTCCACAATCATGCGTGACATGGTGAATAACCTTGTTCTACTTTTCACTGTGAGGATTAACTGAACTAGTGCACAAGGCAGGAATCTTGCTGAAATTATCTATGATTATTTTCAGGAACTTGGAGACTTGTTACACACTTGTGGTAACTCTTCAAAGAAATGTTAAAAAGCTCTATCGATGCTGCTGAACAGACCAGGCTCAGAATAACTAAAAACTACTGCAGTTTATTACTGCTACTTTCCCATTACTACATTTTCTTCCCCATTACCAATAAATCTGTCTCATCTAATTCCTGCATCTTGTCCTTTTGGCATCATTCAAGTTTAGAATTGATAATATACTACATTCTATCAACTATGTTAAATCTTCAACAAGACCAGTTCTGTTAAAAAAAAGCCCCAAGTCTGCAGGGCAAAGTTAGGTTAGTTCATACTTAGAATAGGTGAGGGCCTGAGGCAAGACAATGCAAATCTAGAAGTCCACATAGCTCTACATAAAAAATCTCACCTTTTAATCACTTTTTGGTAAACAGAAAAAGGTGAACCCTGTTGCTTTAAAATTGAATAGTATCAGATATGTTATTTAAAACAAACTAATAATTTTTCAATTAGCCATTCCTGAACAAATAATCTTGTAATTCAGCTGTGAAGTGAAAATTACCTATCACTTTCAGGATTTGCAATAATACCCTCTGTTCTGTTACTGGGATATAACTGGAAACCTTCACAGGTTCAGGCTTGTAACATTCCTTGCAGCAAAGGTTGTCATCTCTTATTTTTTAAGCACAATTAGGTGTCACACAAACATCGCAACCAAAGTATTAGTTGTGTAACACAAATCCTATGCACTAAATTTTCCATCAGGCTCTAGCATTCAAGACAATGTATCAGGAAATCACCTTCTGAAAAATCTGTTTCAGATTTTCCACTGGTGAAAAATTGATTTAATTTCTAAGAAAGCTCTTTCAAGTATTAGTTATCTACTTTCAGCTTTAACTAATAAATTTCACTATACCCTTTTACATGCAAAACGGAAGATTTTTCCAGTTGTCTGGAAATAGTTCCAACACCTCTCTCTCTCAAGTGCTCACTTCATCCTTTCTGATTAAATTAAATAAATCATTAATTCCATCAGTGCAAGGCATGCTGATTAACTGGATGTTATTCAGGTAACTCCCATTACTATTTCTCATTTTTACAAAATCTTTCCTGAAGTACAGACATCCTATTGTGATTAAGAACTTCAGCAATAGTTTCATCAATGTGATTTGCAGAAGTATAATTGCCTCATTTAATCTTTCTTATATTTCCCTCCTTAGGCAACTTTTCCAAAGAAACATTAAAAAAGGATATTCCATCAGCATTAATTAATTCTACCAAGACTCACATACCTCACGTAGCTGTTCCACAAGCTCTCTCTCTTCTCTCATCTGCTCCATTTTCCTTCGAATTGTGAACTGTGGATCTATTGATTCCAAATTTCTTTGTGGCCTTAAGAACACTGTTATTTTTAAAAAGAGAGATTTTAGTTTAAGAACAAACACTTTGATTTATTTATTTATTTCTAAATTAAGCAAAATCCTTAAGAACTGTCTCCAGCAAAAACAGTTAGAAATTTTTTTTGTCCTCAGGAGGACAGAAAAATCTGATCTTGGATTACAGTTAAGAATGGCTGCTTTTTGGATATTGCTCTGGACAGTGTCCTGAGGCATCAATAGTGCGGACAATTTATCATCCAAATCCTAATCTCAACAGGCAAATTTTGTCACATGATTAAGCACCAGCAGTGTCCCTTAGACAGTCTGATCTGTACAACACTTTGTATTTAACACGGCAGGAAACACCTCTTAAGTAGAACTCTCTCCTAACAAGATGTTGAATTGTGTAAAAAGCTGTGACAAGCCTCCTACACAGAACAAAATGCTTACTAGATAAGGTTATGCTAAAAAAACCAAAAAAAACCAAACAACCCACCAAACAAAGACAAATGTAGGAAGACTCAACCATCCAGTGAGAGCCTATACAAAGAAATTGTATTGCAAACGTAGAACAAACTCTTGGCAGTTCTCCTTCCCACCAGTCCTGTCGACTCTTATTGCTTTGCCCACAATGGAGTTCCTTGAAATCATTACATTTCTGCAAATATGCACCTCTACCCTTCCATTTCTGTGATCACTGACTGCATTGAATGGTTCAGAAGAACAAGATGTACAGCCAAAATGCAACTGTCCCTGTTTGTGACTTGGTTTGCCATCTCACACCAGTGTAGTCATGAATCCCAACTGTGTGCAGGCTCAGCTGTGTGCAGGCTGTTTAAGTAATGAGATGATTGACCTAAGTTACTTCTCTAGCCAAAGGGACAGACAGGCAGCACCTATGGCACCTCAGCTAAAAGGCAGAGTTCTTTCTCCTAGTTACTATAAAAAGCTTAAGGCAACAAACTCCTTGCATATCTTTCATCTATTCAACTGAAGCATCAACCATGGCCAGTTACTTCAGCAAGGAACTTGCTTCTTTCCACTACTTGACTCCTACAGTCCTAATTTACTTTTTCTCAGGGAACTGGAATTTGCTACATTGCTGTTAAATCACTGATTTCTGGAATGCCATATTAATGCTATTTGTTAAACAGAACCACTTTTAAATAGGACACTTAACAATACAGTTCTATATTAGTAAACTCTATTCTTCATAATGTCATCAGAAATCCCAGGAGCAGAAGGGGAGAGCATCCTGTAGAGAATGTGCAGGACTGAGAAATACAGAGAATGACTGCAGCTCAGTTCCCTTCTCCAGATGGACAACATATCTTCATCAGTGCCACCATTCAGAAGGATCTACACAGAGGTGCACACATCATAAATAAAAACATTCCTCATGCTGACCTGCCACACAATGCATGAGAATAGCAGACCCACACCTTCAGATGCAAAAGGTCCACAGTTTTATTGAGAATTAGTATTTCACTTTGTAGAAAGCAAACTGGACACTTGGAATTGAATTCTATATCCAAAGTAGAGTGTATAAACAGATCCATGCTTCCTAACATTTTGTAGAAAGGTAACACGTGATTATGCCCAAAAACACAGAGGCTGTTAGAACACTGATATCTGGTGAAAAATACCTAAAATGTTACCTATGAATCGTATCATTTAAGATGGATACAACAACAACAAAAAAATCTAATCCCAAGTTTTTCAAGAGCAGAAACTCTTATCAAGGACTTCTATTAACTCCAGGCCTGTACTGTATTAAAATTTCTGCATTAGCAACTCTGTAATAATTTACTGAAGACTGTTTCTAAATTTTTAAGAGGTGAAATAAAAATGTCCTATCACATTAATTAAAAACAGTAGCTGCAATTACTAAGATTTTCTAGTTCATTGTACAAGTCTAACAATTGAGCTTTGCTGCCTATTACAGATGAAATACTGAGATAAAAATCCTTCTTGAAAAGTAAAACCATGGTTTAAATGGTACTTAAAAGCTACTATAGCTTTATTAGCAGTAGCAACATTTCAAACAATTATCTACAGAAACAGTAGTATAGAATTATGTTAAATTTTCATAGAATTAGAGTATTATTATGGTCTTCATTCAGTTTGGCCACAGCAATTCTTTTTTAGGCCTTTGTGAAGTCAAAGTTCCAAGATTTACTTCCTTCCAATTTTAGATTGCAAGTGTTCCTTACTGAAAGGTATCAGCATTACTTCGTCAATGCCACCACAGGAAAAAGGCAGGCTAATCTCAGGCAGTGAGATACTACAATTAGAAGCCTTTCAATAAAATAAGTTTAATTGATTAATAAACAAAATTTAAAAACCTCCATACTCTAAAGCATTAACAACAAAAGTTTTAGTTATGTAGTGAATTTTTTAAAAAAGTGTTCCCACAGAGGAAGTTTTGGCAGTCCTAAGTGCTGTTTGCTCCTCAGCATTACCCACAATCTCCAGCAAGGGGAGCCCATACCTCACACACACCTGAATGTCTACTTTTCACTCTTTCAAAGAGTTTCTGCTTTTTGAATCCATGCTCAAGCCAGGAGTAGCACTTAAGTAGTACTTGTTCCAATAATTTTTTTAAAAGTATTTTGCACAAATGTCAACAAGTTGGATGAGTAACAGTTAATAAAATAGTATGTACTCAACATACTACTGTCAAGGACAAAACTCCTGGTGAAAATTTTCATTTCTGCACTGAATTTCAATGCACATTTGGGCACTATTAATTGCACAGGAAGAAATTTAGTGTACTGGGTACTTAGTGTGACAACATCATCCTTCAGGCAAACCACAAAATGATTTAACCCGAGTCTAAAAATAACAGACAAAAAGAAGGTTGGACTATAACAGGCAGAGATGAAGTCAGGAGGAAAGTTTATAGTTACATTTCTCTTGGATTGACTCATTCTGTCTAAATTTAAGTAACAGAAATGCAATAGTCCCAACTTAAAAAACTGTAGTTGTAAAAGCAATTTCTGCTGTAATACTCCAAGATAATAAATGCTAACATTTGCTTCTGGCTTAAGATTTGAGTGGCAGGAAGCCTCTATCTATCCCAAACACACAAGCTAGTCTGTGCCACCCCTCCATTCAGAAGATTGAAATACTAACAAATATAGGTTAACACAGATCAAATTCTGCACCAATAGAAGAAGCATCTCTAGGCTTCTCTGTTACAATATTCATGAGTGAAATGTTAACTTAGCTTCACACCATTCTGAACTAAATTCAGTTTTTTCAACTTACCAGTATCTGAATTCTTATATTCCTCACTAATTTCCCTTATGGAGCTGTTTCCTTATGTATGCTACCTTTTATGGTTTTATAACCAAGAACACTGAGGGCAAATAGGAAATACTCTCAACTAAAGAACTGGACTAAGAATGAAACACCCCCTGTGAAGGGGCTTCAGTCCTGAAGTCTTGGGTAGTACAAGTGTGACTTCCAGAGTGACATCTGGATAGTCAGACAGGAAAGCTTCCTTAACAGTAAGCTAAATGTTTGCATTTATTATGCAATATTTGTGGTCATGGTTTCAATCTGATGCTTTTGAGAGTTTTGCTACCTTTGAATACCTAAACACCTTCCTACTTTAGGGCAACTGGCAAAACATGGCCTACTTTGCATATTAGTGCTGTGTCTCAGTGTATTATGACAATAAAACACTGGAGAAAAACAAAACAAAAGCAGCAATAACAGAAGTCCATTAATGTACCTGACCTTCACTGTGAACAGCTTATTAACAGTTTCTATTGGACAGAAATCACTATTTTTGCTTAGCTGATTGTTTCAGCTTTGTTTCTTTATGGATTCTTGTATGTTAGTTATGCACCTGCACCAATAAATGCAGATGGAAGCAGGATATTTTAATAGTCAGTAACTTCCAAAAAATAACAAATAAAAAATGTAGAAGAGAGAGTGGCAAAATTAACTGCTGTTTGAGTACAACTTTTACAACTCTTAAAAATATACCAAGTAAATAAACCGACACTGAAAATAGTTCTTGAAATTAGTATCATGGGAAAAGCTGATTTGCCAGAGTAGAAAAGAGTGAAACTTCACTCATTGACTTTTGACACTACATATTCCAGAGCAAATTAAAGTGCATCCTCTGAGGAATTTAGCCTTATAAACATTCCCTGGAGAGTACTGTCTTTTGCCCTTAGCCATGTAGGGCATTCACCACATATTCATGTTTCTGAAAACAGAAAATTAAGTAAATTATATATGGAACACCTACCATTGTCACTGTCTCCTTCAGATGGGATACTGTAGCTAAAGTTGTCCCATGTTTGTGCCTGTGTAAGTGTGTTGAAGGACATAGGAGGAAAACTGAGGGATGGGTCTGCTGGAGGGGAGTGATAACCAGTCCAACCATGGCGGTAATAAGGACCGGAGTGGGGATAAAAGTGGGCAGCAGCATTTCATATATGGCATCAGGATTGTATGGTAATGGCAAAGATGTAATTCAAAGGTGATTAATACAAAATGTATAAATTTTGAGAAAAGAATGAGAGATGGTGCAGAATAAAAAGAACGAGAAGTTAAATGTTAGTACTTGCAAATCATACATTATATGTGCAGTTAAGGCTGTTAAGTTTAGCAAGATCATTGTAACCATAGCACTTCACACAACTCATTAAAACCAAGTTTTAAGAAAAAGTACCCATAGATTTTATATTATAGCCTGATAAAAACCTTGACTCAGAATCAGAAGATAAATATACCAGCCATGAAGTTTCAAGAAGGAAACTTTCACAGAATAAGATTTTTTTATATATTTGTGTAACTACATAATAAGAACCTTTCTCACAAAGAAAATTTACATCCATATGAAAATATAATTACAATTTCCTAGCTGATCTTGAAAGTAGCAACTACATTATTACTTGGATTCTCATATTGTTGAAGGATCTGCAGTAAGTACATGTACCACAGATGTTTTCCTTCCATTTTAATTCATTTAATAATAAATTAAGAGCTAACTTTTTTTCGTGCTAACTCCCCCAGCAATAAATTCAAATCTACAATGGGTCCACCACACTATGTAAATACTGGTCCTCCACAACTTTTACAGGCTTCCCAGGGACATGACCAGGCATAGAATACCCCCCAAAGTCTGATACTGAGTTTGTTACAGCTTCTGTGTAAATGTACAGCTTTGTGTACTTCAGGGACCTCAGTCGAATAATTGATGACTTGTGATTGTTGGAAGACTGTGATGCAAGTTTGCCAAAGCTTGTTGCACAGTCTGCAGACTATTCACCAGATGACTGTAAAAGCATGTCATGCCTACAGTTCATGGCTACCATGAACTCATTATGAAGCTAAATTGGGGCAGCAATACAGCCCCTCTTCTCCCTAACCATTCTGCCTTCTCTCCTTTAACTAGTCACACCACCACCACTTACTGATCCTCAGATCCTTCTGTGGAAAGTTTTATTCTTTCCTTACCACATCTACTCTGTGCTTCTGTCTTGATTGTGGCAAGGATTTCCACCTTAGCTTTCCTCAAACCTCCATTCTACAGTGTTTCAGAACTGGATACTGACACTCTTAAAATATCTCCTTCCTGAATCTCTTCAGTGTATCATCCACTCTTTCAAAGCTTCACACTGCTTTCCTATTTTCTGACAGAGATTCAAATCTCTTTTCTGCCTTTCACAGTGATGTTGTTCCTTAATGAATCCTTCCTCTGCCTGATCACAATGTTCCTTACCACTCCTGTAAAAAAAATTAATTCACTCATTTCTTGTTTTGCTACATGTATCTCCACATTCATCTACTGAATCCTAAACACAGGCAACATTCATGTTCCTTAGACCAAACTAGAGACTATAAACTACCTCTGCTCTAAATGCTAAACCATAAACACAAATCAATTTAAGATTGCTGTGTAGATCTAAAAGCAACCAAAACCACTTAACCACAAAGTAAAGCTTCAGTAAGCACAGAAAGTCTTCTCTACCATTCCAAACTAATATTCAGAAGGAACTTAATCATGCAAAATTTCTCCTTCCCACAATTTTGGAATCTGTATTAACATGATAATAATTCAGACAGTGTCACCTTAAACTTCTTTTCAGAGTTCCACAGCTCTCTCTCTTTAAACTTTCCCAAGGCTGGGTCACTGCTTCTGGCTATTGGGACACCAGATCAGCTAAACTTGAGAATCAGCATAATTTAAACTCCATGTCAACACAGGGTAACAGAACACAGATTTACGGCAAAAGATAAACAGTTTGACTCTGGTAGCAATTGGGATTCTCAACTATTTTCTGAAGTACACAGATAATGCAGCTAGGGAAGAAAAAAAATGGAAGGAATAAATATCCAGAGACAGAAAAAGAGTAGTGAGCACTCATATGAGAGAAAAAATACTTTCAAGTGTCAATGATCATTTTATGTTCCAACTAATCTGAAATACAAGCATGTCTACCATAGATACTTACACTTTGCTTCAAGCTCTCTACAAGTCACCCAAATTGAAGGCACTAGATTCACAGTAGTGTTATGCTATGTGAGCAGTTGCAAGAGAACAACTTCTCACTTCAGAATACAAAATGCTTTGTGACTTCAAGGTTTGTCAGTGCTTTAGTCTCTGACAGTAGAAGTTTTTTTGTCTGTGTTTCTGTCACTGTGTTCAGCAGAAACTAAGAAACACAGTGACCTAGAAATGGCACAACACGAAAGGAAAAACAACTCTTGATTGCAAGATGTATTAGAAGCTGTTCAGATTTGAAGGTCTGGCACATTAAAGATACCACAAGACCTTGGCAACCCTCAACTTCAACAATTAGCACCCCTTTGAACATTTTAATCAATTAATGGATGAAGGAGGGAGAATTTAAATTTATTTGCTATGTTGAGTGATTGCTTTTCAGAGAGCTAATGCACTTCCCAAGAGGAAAACTACAGCTCTAAGAAAATTGTTTCTGTTCAATGGTATTTTTTTAAGGTTTTCAAAATTAATGTGAATTTGAAAGTCCATACTCCCTGAAAATATTTCAAATACAGAAGGAAATAATCTGAAAAATTTAAAAATCTCCCCTGTTTTTACATTCAATGTAAACTTCTGACCCTTGGAAAAAATCGTTCAAGAAATGTAAACACATTTATTACCTTTCAAAACATTTTCTTTGGGTACTTTGGGTTCTGTAAGCCATCAGATATGAATTTTCCCAATGTTTTGCCTAGCTTAAAAATCAAAGTATAAAAGGACCTTCAGTCCTGAACACATATCAGTATGTACTAATACAGAAGTTTAAGCCACTGTGGTTTATCCTCTGGAAGCACTTACATTTGTGTGTGTACTTCAAAAAACTGGAATCTTTACCAGAAGTCTAGAACAGTTTACTTTCACCTTTCCAAGAGACATAAACCATTATGAAATGATGAGGAGGACAGAAAGTCAAATAGAAAGCAACATTCATTTTAAATAGATGAAAATAAACACAGTGAAAATAAACTCTCAAATTTCAGAAAAAAATACAGTTGCATATATTTTCATTGAAAATTTGCCACTATTTTTTCCACCAAGCATGGTGGAAAAAAGATGGACACCTTTTAGCTAGAACACTTCAATGTTCTTTAATGCTGCACTTGGATTTAAGAGATTTATAGAACCAACTAATTCAAATGTAAGCTCTAACAAAGTTAAATAGTTAAAAGTCTTTAAGACTATTTACATTCATTAGAGCTTACATTTCCAGTAACTTTTAACATTTCCCCTAAGGCCATTAAGAACTGAAATGAAAAAACTATTAAAATACACTACAAACTAAGCTCAAAAACTTTCCTGGGTCACAGAAATGCTGGACCTCTGCACTAGCTCAGGTCTATGACAGTAAAGCAGTATATGATTAACAATTACAAATTCCAACCAGTGATAGAGTGATTGAAATGCACTGGATCTGTACAAAGTTTTAAAGGAAATACAATGAAGAAACTACAGACCTGCCAAACAAACCAGCTTTAAAAGAAAAAACCCGCAGACTTCACAAACGTGCCAATATTTTCAGTCATGTACTACTTCTATCTGTAAATATTTCTTATGCGTTAGCAAAACAGCAGAAGATGAAACAATAGGAAGCTTTACTATGCCTTTGCAAGGTTTCATTTTGCTACATGATGCTACATAACTAATATACTGTATTTTTATCTGAAACTGCATGTAAAGTTTTATATTGCCAAGTTCCCCTATCTTACTGTGGTATAAATTTATGGCAAGATGATTGAAACTAGACATGATCAGGTGAGAAACTGTGCAGTAATGGATCTTAGTGTCTGCAGTTTCTCATATGGAAAACAAAATAAAGTCACATTATCAAGTTTAATGCAATCATAACGTTACCAAAAGACATTACAGTATTGGCAAAGCTTTTAAAATAAATGAACTTCAATTAGTACAGTGCAGAAAATCAGCAGGTTCCAATCAGCTGACTTTGGTATTCAATGAGGTTATACACAGCTGCAATACAATCAAGGGATGAACTGTAGGACTTGTGCACATCTGGTCTTGAATCACGTGACTTGGAGGTTTTGTTGCAAAGGACTGCAAACATTGCAAACAGTCTTTCTAGAAATTCTCTCAAAAAAGGAGCCACTAGGCTATTTTGCCTGGTCCTATTCTAGTCATTAAGTATAAGAAACTCAGGCATGGTATGCCAAGACTCAGAAGTGCATGTTAGGCAAACACTTGAACAAGAAGTCACAGCCTTGCATGTTTTTCCACAAAGCAGCTTCCAGTCCCCAGCAGCAGATTTCACTGTGGGCTCAGAACACAGCCCACATCCTGTGAAAGCAGCAACATGGCCTGGGCCCCTTTGCTTTCACACATCTTTCTTCTGACACTGATACTGCAATACTGCCACTGGACTATGCAATATTACTCAATGTGTAATTTTCAACAGATCCTGGAAGGACCCATTTGCTCATCATTTAACCCATATTTTAAATTTATGTAGAAATACCAACACTTCTAAATCATCAGGAACAAGACGGACCCAGCGTTTAACATTCTAACAACCAAAGAAATCCAGCTGAACAGATCTAACTGTGTATCACAACTACATGATAAAATTAAAATATCTTCCTTCACAAAAACAGCTAACACTAAAACAAACCAACAAAAACCAGCTAAATCTATGGGTACAATTTCATAAATATTTTCGCAATGTTTCACCAGCAGTTTCACAAACTGCTGCCATTATTACCAAGTATTTTGTTATGGAAACTACAAGTTTGTAGGGGTTTACCATCTCTCGATTAAAAGCATTTGTGGTGAATGAGAGAAACCAGAACTATGGTCTTAGTATGCTGAAACATACTGAAAACCTACAGCTACTCATTAAAAGTGACATGGCATGACTTAATATTGACTACCTCAGCACAGAGAAGACAAAAACTGAATTAAATCATGTAGCCAATCCAGTTTTTAAAGGAAGCTGTTATCCAAGCCCTCAAATACTTCTCCAAGTTTGGGAGATTTTTTGTTGTTACTTGCTTTTAGGTTTAGTTTGTTTGTTTTCAAATAAACTGCTGCTTGTTAAAAGACTGGTGGTTATGCAGATATAGTGCATTGCAAATTCAGTTGCTGGCAGAAGTAAAGACTGTAACCTTTCCATAATGCTCCATGTTTACTCAAGCATAACTAGTGACAGACTCAATAAAGTGAAAAATTTTCAGACACAAATATTTTCCAAAATAGCCTAATTATTCACATATGTTATTCAACAAAATCTAAACTCTATCAACACACACCGATCAAGCAAAATGACATACTAATTATTTCAATTAGTATCTAAGCACAGATGATACATACATATATGCATATAAAATATGTGTAGTTATATTCAAACACATATTTTTAATATACATAACTTTATAAAACACCCAATTTACTAGTAATGGATGAAAATTGATCCATATATAATGTGCCAAATAAATACTTCTTACAAATTCAAAACTAGAGAACCTTAAAATGTTCAAAGCCTCTATTAACTGTTATACAGAAAATGTTACATTGCTGACTACTTAAGGAGAAAAAATAGAAGTATCTAATAATAATAATAGAGATGTAAAAAACCCCAAACCAGTACACACAAACTGGTCTCCCACATTACCTGATCGTGGCTTCAGACCAAAAGGGATTGTAGTGCTTGTAGTAGGAGACATTGTTGGACTTTTATCCTTATTCTGTATAATTCAAAAACATATATCAAAGTCAGAATTACACCCAGAATATATCTCAGCATATCTGACCATGCAAAATGCAAAAGTTAACAATACTGCATGCTATAACTATTCCACCATAATCTGATCACAATATAGTCCCAAACCTATGATAATCTTTTTTATTGCACCCTATTTCTCTGCTAGAAAAGATGAGTTTCTGACAAAAGATAGCAAGATATTCCCCCTAGTTATAAATAAGCTCAAGTATTTCTCAGTAATGTCCCATGTCATCACTTGGTTCCATCAAACATACATTCTGGGGCAAAATACATTTAAAAAAACAAAGCAAAGGCATGTTTTTTCTTCAGACACATTTGTTTCTTTCACAGAATTAATTATGATTCTGCATGGTATCTTCCATTCCACACTGAATTTCTACATTAAAAACAGAAAAGAGGAAATTAAGCTTATGCCTAAGAGCAGGATCTCCCCTAACCCTGAACTAGGCTGAGAGTTTAGTTTTCTTGCAGCAGGAAGAATGGAGCAGCAACATACAGGAGAGGGGGAGGTATAATCATTGTATCACCAATGGCAACACAGAAAGAGTCCTAAGACCAAAATCCATAACAGGAACTTCATTTAAAAAGTGATTCCACTGGGAGCTGGGAAGTGCAGAAGTCTCATGACCAACACTGGTGGATGGTGGCTGGGTGCTCACAAATTTGCAAGATGTTTATTCCCAATGCAATACAAACAGAGAAGCCCCATCTTTGCATAAAAAAAAATATGATGGTAAATCTCCATAAGGAGCTCCATATGGTTTTTACTTTTTTGACCTTCCAATGAGATTTGCACGAGAAAGCTACAGGATCAATAGTCAGATTCCTCTCTGAAAACTGATCAAGGACATGACACAACCGTGCAAAAAGAAACTGCCCTGAAATCAATAGGAAATCTTGTTGAACAAGGAAGACTTAAGAAAAAATTAAAAGTGTGTCTGAATGGAGAAAATGTAAAAAAATTGGATGTTCTATACTAAACTGCATAACTCTGAAAAAAGTTGATCAGAAAGTGTATTTTTATAACCTAGTAAATCTCTGAGCTGACAAGATTAAACCACATGCCAAGCAAACCACAATAATTTCTAATTAAAATCACAGTCATAGGTTCTGTGGAATTCAGTTATGTTTCATTTTGTCTATGAAACATTCATATAAAACATGTAAGACACAAACAAATGGCATTTTACCTCACGGTGAGATGTTTGCCCACTTGTGTTCCAAACAATTAGATCATTCTGCATTGGAAAGAAGAAAAAAAAAATAGAAGAAGAAAAAGACAAAAACATTTCAGAGCCTATATTAGTGATACACTGCAATGGGACATTTTACTAATTATAGTCAGATACACATTAATACCTAATTCTTTTTTTCACTGAAACTATTAATTTGCATGAATCATAAATACTTCTATTGCTAGCCGAATAACTCTTTAAAATGCATGTGGAAACTATTCACACAGACTTGTCATTAACTTTTTTGCTTCAGTACTAAGGGATTATAACTGCATTTATGAGATTTTAATGTTTGTCCATTAAAATGCAGCACATTTTTTTAATTAAACTATCACGAAGATTTCATTTGCAAAACAGATTTTCAATACAGATTTGAAGAGAGAAGTATTCTGTAAACAATTAAATTTATAATTGCAACGTAACATACCTTTTGTTACCATTTCTGTAGTACATAGGAAACATGTACACCATATTGATAAATATGAAATAAAATCATTAATTCATCAGCAGTATAACTCAACAGAAAGACAGCAGTAACAGTATATTATATTTCAATCCAAAAAAATTTCCCTAGGGCAATTTTTTTTTAATTGACAAAAAATGGAAACAAAAGAGAGCACTTGGAACACCAGGTCCCAACAATCACAGAGCTTTCCAAAAGTTAGCAAGATGGGAAGGAAGATGACACATCCCATTTTGCTTCATGACCTTTCTTGGCCACTTTACAAGACTAAAAAATATTCTCCAGCCTTAGACATCTTTCATAATATCAGCTGAACTACTGTCTTAACCTAGAATAAACAGGGAGAAATCTTACCCATCTGATCTCAGCCAGTTCTCCCTGGGGACTTGTATGCTTGAGCACTTCTATTTTGTTCTAGTCAGAATTTTGCATTTATGCTGAACTGAATTAATTTAGCAACACAAGAGCTTACTGTACTACACAGAACAGAGCATGATTAGAAACTTGCTCTTGCAGGACATGTTTCCATTTCACAATGTGCTAGTATTTTCACCTAGTATTTTCGCATAAGACAGTCCAGATCAGACCCCCACAAGTGTTCAGGAAGATTTTGCCTCTTTTGGAGAGCTCAGTTAATGGTGTATCTTTGCTAAACAGTCCATGAAAATACAGAGACCAGTGTGACACTGAATTAGCCTTATCTGTTAATCTCAACAATGAAGTAAGAGCTGTTCCAAATAAAGTGTGGTAAATCCAATGTACAATAATGTAACAAAGGAAATTAACCAACTCCATTTTTTGATGTTTTAAAGAAAAAGCAAAGACAAAATTAGGTTAACAAAGTCACAAGTTTATCACAGGAGAGTTTGATATTACGATGATGATTATTGTGCATAAGAATATTTGAAAAGCATCAAGATAAACCAAAAAAATACCCCTATTTCTGGATAGAACAGACAATATTAAGGTACTGCAAATATAGACAGCATCCTCTGTAATTTTGTTCTCACAATCTGCTTGCAAAGTGCAATTAAAAAATCCCTATACAGCAAGTTCTGTAGTAATAACATATGCCCCAAATATTTAATTTTTTTTGGTAGTTCTACATTTCTGGATCATTACAGTGCACAAATCTTAAAATATTTTTGAAACTTTAAAAATTATCATCTCAACCTATATACAGTCTGCTTGCAATATTAAATACAATAAAAAACTGGCTGTTAACATAAACTTAGAAACTTATATAACTACAATAATTTTTGGGGTAAGCGGAGAAAGAGGTCAGGTACTACATTTTCTTGAAAATCTAACTTTGAGATGACATTTTTTCCAGGGGAATTCAACCTCTGTAACTATTATCCTTTTATTGGAAATATTTATTATTTAAGTTCTTTCCAAAGGGGTAGGTCCTAATCAACTTCCCTTTTACAGTCAAACTTTGAGATTCATGCTAAGGCAAAAAAGAAAGCCCAATCCCCACACTGGGTCTAAACCCATTATCCCCACACACAAATTGACAGAATGCCATGATCCGTTCCAAATGTTTCCACATTTATTGCATCTGGACACCTCCATACCTGGCTCAGTGGCCATTTTTCACCCTGTTCACAAGTTCTAGCTTCAGGCTTTGCTTGCTCCATAATCAACTCCCTCCTTCTCTGGAATTCCAGTTCCTCTTCAGCATTTTCTCTCTGTAAAATAAATAACTCTGTAAATAAATAAATAAATAAATAAAACGTTTTTTCTTCTTTTTGCATAAAATTACCTTGAAGTACTTCTTACAAATACTGTGACGAAAAACAGACAGAGAAGTAAGCAGATACTGTACAAGTGCAGTTCTAATACTAAGAGTGGATAAGAGTAAATCTAAACCAACTATTTCATAAAAAACATCAATTCACCAGACAGGATACACAACAAATAAAAAGCAACACATATCACATTGTAAAACTCAAAACCCATACTTCACCTATACTCTCTGTAACTATAGTGACAGTACTCTGGGAAAATACGAACTTTTATTTTACAAAATATTCTGGGGTTATCCTTAATGAATATACTATTTTCCTACAACAAAAGGTGGAGATAGGGGGGTCAAATGGTAGAAGATGATGCATAGCTGAACTGGCATACAGGGATACAGGGTGGAGGTACTAAAATTAAAAAGTAACAGATAAGCACATAAAATTTACATATACAGACAAACACAGACAAAAACAAACAAGTCCCACAAAAATTCCATAAATACTTTAAAGAAGAATTAGTTTTGCCCTTCAGCCTACTTACTTTTTACCTTCCCTACTTGGCAGATTACTAAATGGTGAAATCATGGGCTCATTTTCTGTCTTTTCCCGCCTCAGAATACTTTGTAATTATATACTCATTAACATACCTGATCAAGAGAAGACATGTCCATCTGTATTTGACCACTATGTATAAAGACAAAGGCAAACATGTAATTCATTGTGTAGCAACTTGAACATGATGCATCTAAAAAATTATTTTTTTTTCTAAAGAAGGTATATAAACTCCTTCTAAAGAAGGTACTATAAACTCCTGAAATTCTAAAACACTTGCTGATTCTGTGGGATACAGACTCATAGCACTGCTCTCTGAAATATCTCTTGCTTAATCTGCAAGGTTGGAAATAAAAACATTGCACTGTGCTATCGCTTTGGTAACACTCTGTTCAATATTTAATTTCAAACAAGTATATATATGAAATACTCTTATAATTATCAATTTAACTTGTCCAGTGTCATCTCTTAAGAGCTTTTGGAAATGTCTCCTGATACTTCAGTTCAGTCTGAAGCATCATTCATGGTTTTATCCACAAAGTACCACTCTGAGCAATGGCGTGTATCAAAACAAAAGGACCTGTTTACTACCAACAACCATGTTGTTACCCAAAAGCCTACAGATTTCTGTATCTAACCTCTAGAACCCAGTGTTCAAATGGAAGTCACAGCCCTGCCTAGATATTTCCACTTAATTTACAGTGGCTGAAAATAAAACAGTGAAACAGAAAATGAAAGAAAGCAGGAAATATAGGAAAGCAAATATAGAAATACAATGCAAACATATTGAAAATATTGAGAAAGGTTGAATCTGAAATCTTTCTTCCCAGAAATGAAATGCTGCCTATGTCTAACGTCTATGTCTTTGTCTAACAGAGTATGTAGATTTTAAATTCTGCAGAACACTAAACCAACAGTAACTGGACAAACATCTTACAAGTTTATTAATCACACCCACTACAAAAAACAGCTTGAAAGAATTCCTGTCCGTGCACATTAGGTATACTAGCATCAACAACTGCTTCAGCCCTGACAGTGTTTTCTCCTAAAGGGCCTTCAGTGTGAGGTAAGGATGGTCCTGGGTAGAGTTAGTTATTTCAATTAGGTTACCTCGACTAGGCCACCAGTTATATGAATGCACAAAGGAAACTGGAAAACGTTACAACGTTTGACATGCTCTAGGTTTAAGTTAAAAGCAAATGCCAGCTTTGTGCATCTAAAACTAAAGAGCAACAGAAGCATTTATATTCCTTTCAGGATCTGGATAGACACAAAAACTCTTGAGTATGAAAAAACATTTCTCACACTGTTTTTTATAAAGCAAGTATATAAAAAATGCCATAAAATCCAGTAATTATTTAAAAAAAGAAATTATGAGGAACCTATGGCTCAGAGGACTGGAAGTCTATAGCATCATTTTACAAGTACTGGGCACTCAGATGTATCTTGCTGCTTAGGTCTGGATGTTAATATACAGGAGGTGTATATTGAAAAGCCTATATGGCACTCAGAGAATTAAACATAAATGATCATATTTTAAGCTTAGAAAAAGAAAATGTAGCCAAAAACCTCCCAACATGCTGTAAAAACAACAGTAGAGAAATACAGACATACTTGACATTATTAGCCACTTCTGAAGGTGATTTTTGAAATTTACTGTAGTGTTACTAATAAAAGCATATCTGTATGTAAACAAAGAACAGATTTTATGTATTTTATTCACCCTCTTAATTTAATTGAAGTACCTAAGTATGTAGGAAATATTAGGGCAATGTCTGGAAACAAAAAAACAAAAAGACAAAATTTATCAGGCTAACAACTGAAATATTTTTGCTGGTGTTTTTTCCAAAACAAACATTTTCCTTTTTTAACTACAACACTCTTCTGCCAAAGTAATAAGCCTCATATGAGATACAAAAGCAATGGTACCAGGAAGCTAAAGGAACTAAAGAGATTTCCTAATTGTCTATTTCCTAATTTTACAACATTTTATTAAATAAAAATATTTTTGATTCAAGTATTTAGTGTATGATTCAAGAACTCAAGTATTCTTTACATGACACAAAATAAAGCCAGCTGTCTCTCTAGAAATACTAACAGGAATCGATTTCTGTCCTAAAAGTACAAAAGTCTGCTCGGTGAAAAAGCAGTTCAAAATAGGCATTTAAAGTAAAGAACAGTGTAGTCACAAAAGCAAACAGCTATCAAGGGAGGAAAGAGAACTTAAGGCTGAAGTGACAAGGTTTCTATTCTTCAGAGAAATGAAGCTGTAAACCAGCTACCTCACAGAAGTAAGAATTAAAATGAGTTTTGAAATGAACTTGATTTCTGGAGGTGATTACACTGAGAAAAGCAATAGCAAGCATCTGGACAGAGAGAACTACAGGCACCGCTACTGTCATACTTTTCCAGGAGGGCAAGCACTTGTTTTCTTTTAAATACTTCTTCTTTTGTTTAGCCACAGTTCCAGAGCCATTCTATGTGACTCCAGCCACTTAAAATGGGCATCTAAATTATAAAAGCTTGCCTTCTATAGTCAGGGGAAACCTAAATAACTTTCTTTGCCTCTTTTTCTTTCTCCTTTGGATTTCAGAAAACTAAAGAAACTCCACCATTAATTCAGGCACTTCCTTTATGTGCATCATTGAATTGGCATGAAGATGGGCCAGAAGCCCTTCTCATTCCAACAACATATACCAAGCATGAGTAAGAGGAAAATTTATAGTCCCTAAAAGAAATGTGAGAATCCTAGACAAAATCTCCAATAATCACATTGGTGTACATGAGATGAATGGTTAAGGGGTGTCCGCACCTCTGAGTTTAGGTTTCTTTTATAACTTCTTAATTTACTGGGAATCTTGTCTAGGAATGTGAGTTTCCTTCTTAACTACCTTGCACACATTGGTATGCTAACAAAGCACTTGGTAACTCCAGAGAGCTTTCAGTTGTCAGTTAAAAGAGAACTCTAATCTAATTTACAAAAAACTTGAAAATACTTTATGTTATTATTGTATTATTAAATCAGCTATTGTAAGCATACCTGTTGGAATCTTGTAATAAATCTACAGCTTCTCTTAGTTGTTCTATCATTGCTATATCAATAGTTTGCTCTTCTGATAAATTTATTCTATAACAGAAAACAAAAACATTCAAAAAAACACACAACACCAATTATCAAGGGTAGTCTGAATTTCAATGTGCGAGCTTCACCTTCCAACTGGCATGCAAATACAGGGGGAAAAACAGCCTCTGCACACTGGGATGTGCTGAATTTATGGAAAGAGCTGCTTCTGAAAAAATCTCTCCAACATTTTGTCCTCGACAAAGCCCCCCAGCCTAATACATAGATAAATAAAAGGGATGAAGTAAAACTTTTGGCATTCAATTAAACAGAATAATTTCTAAAACTGAAAATTAATTTACCAATATCTGACAAAGGCACTCATCCCATGTATTGTTTCAGTACTAACAGTAAATACAATGAATTTTTATAAGGGCCAGCTTGCTTTCTTTTGCTCTTCAATATTTATCATTCTTTTTTGATAGAAGAAATATAACCTCCCATTAGTTCTGCCAGTAAGGCTCTTTCAGAAAGTACTCATTCTTTCCTCCCTTCAGGTTTGGGTATTTTTTTTTTTTTTTTAATATATCTTATAGGACTACACTGTTCTGATGAGTGACAACTTCACAGTACAGTCATGTTGAATTCTCTTTCCTTATGCACCTATCTCAGCAACTGATGTTCACTTGTTCTATTCTGGAATGAATACCTATAAACTAATGATTGCTTCAAGGTTAAAATTATGACAAGTGATTAAAAAAAAGATTTGTTTTTGAATTAAATTGTAACATCCACTATTCAGCAATAAAATATAAAACACTGAGCACACACAAAGTGCAAGGTTATGCTATTGTCATGCCTCCAAACCTACAAAATTATTAAACAGCAAAGTCATACCAGTCCTGGTCAAACTAAATGACATAGCTAATTATTAATAGATACATAAAAAATACTCACATTTCGTCTGCTGGCCATTGCGTGTCCTCTTCTATTCTCAATAATTCATCACACTCTGCTGCTCTGCTCTGTAAGCAGACAAAAGTGATAATGAGAACAGAACTTTGCAATTAAGTAGGCAGATAAATTTTGCTTTCTGACTCAGCACTGACCTAATTTATGTAACATTTTAGGTTGGCTGGTTGAAGCAATCCAACACTGCTGCTCCATTCCTCACTCTACCCCCTTTTAAGATACTGATTACAAGATCTTCTATTCAGAAGATTTTATTGAGGTCAACAGCCCTTACCCTGCTTTAACTGTAAAAAGAAAGTCAAGCAGCATAAGAATTCTTTGTTCTATGCCCCGGATTCCATTTGTGACTTTCTGACTTATAGAAACAATGCTTCAATTAACCATGACGCCAAGTCCCCTCCTACTTGCTCTCCTACTGCAGCCAGATTTGTTTACAAAGCAAGGAAATTCCAAACATACAAACAGTGGCAATTATGTACTTCATGCGTAACTACTAAAGGGATTCATATTTGACAATTTTGACAGTCATGAATAATTTCTTTTTTAAAAGGAACAAATTGGAACAAAAGTTGCATCCAGGAATTCATATCAGTCAGCCAGTTATTTTGGGTTCAGTGTAGTCATAAACTGGATCCTCCACACCTATAAAAACGAAGTGTTACTTATTTGAAAACTTGAATCTCTTTTATGCTTCCACTTGGTGTTTTGTAACTCTTTCATCTCAGACAGGCAAGAGCACTGAAGTAGTTCAGCTGCCAGTAAAGACAGAAGCTCTCAGAATAAGTGTGTATTTGTACTTGTAGAGAAGCAATAGCAGAAAACAGAGGCTTATCCTCTTTCGTGTCATGTGTTTGGCACATCAGTTGCATCATCCTGTACCAATAAATCCTACCCAATTCTGGTTTATGTGACACTGAAGAGTGTACCAGCTTCTCTAACACTCTCTAATGATAGCTCATTTCCCAGTGACAATCCCCAGCAGAATGAATAAAGCCATTCTTTTTCATCTTTCTTCACTTACAGAAATAAAGACCATGATGTTTTCCTACAATAAGGGTACCTACCATAAGACAACAAAAATGTAGCACTTATTCTAGGAGGTGACTTGATATAAATTGTCTTTAAGAATCTCTCAACTGCTACTATAATGTTTAAAAAATAAAGAAAATGTATTTTAATACCACAGCATTACTTCAACATCACTTTAGCCACCACAGTTAGCATAAAGTCATCTCAGGTTTTAGCGATGTAACAAACACAATATATTGCTCAATTCAAAATATAAAGCAAATAGCACAGAACAAATCTGCCATTTCTCTTAAAGCTTTAAACACAGTTAAAGGGTAACTTTTACATATCCTAAATAGAGTTCTGGGCAAGTTGTCCTAGATCAATTGTAATAATTTTAAACCATCTACTTATTTTTGCTTTCTGTATATTTTCAGAACAATAAATATCAGCTGCAGTCTCTTATTCCTTAAAATATCTGCTGTTTATCATTCCTATTTGCTCTGCACTTATAAAAGTAGAGGCCATATTTGCTCCGCTTAACATTGTCACAAACTTGCCTTAATGTAGCTCATAAATTCAGTAGTAAGAGTATCAGATTCATCAAACTGGTTTCCTGTTTCTTGTGAGGTATCATTGATAAACACATGTGAAGATCCTTGATGGAATTCCACTAGGAGCAGCAATGAAAAAAAAAAGATAGAAGAATGATTTCAAAAACAAAGTTTAAATTCACATTAAAAAATTCAAACAGGTTAAGATCTCGTCATTGTAAACAGCGATGCCAATCAGTTTCTAAGTTGCAATAAATCCATTCTTGGTCATATACAATTGCATATCAGAAGCACCACAGCAGGCATTGATGGAGCCAGTTTTGAACTACACCAAATCTGTCTTGCTAGTACCAATACAAGAACACAGCCGGACAACTGTGTAGTGTTTTAAGACATTCCGATGTCTTAGGCAGTGACTTGCAATTGAATGCAACTTCAGAATTACTGTGCTGCAACAACCATCCAACGGTCACAAAATTATTCAGAGCCTGTCCCAATCTCCTGCCTACGTATACTAATTCCAAGGACATGATCCCTCTCCAGTTTGCTAATAAACACTGTAGGATATAATCCTGTTACATCTCTTAATATTCTACCAAATTCCGGTGAGTAACTCAACTGAAGTTCATTAAAGTGAGTAACACTGAGGGTATGCCATCTCCTATTTATGTGGTTTCCATATGTAACTTTCTGACTCCATCCTGCCATTTACTAGTAGTATGTGCAGAACTTGGAGAACCATTGTTCATCAGTATGTAGTGTAATTTAGAAAAATATAAGTTACTTTTAAAAAATTGGATAAAATTAGACCTCTCACAAATACAAAGAGATTTACTTGTTTCCAGAGGTGATGCTGACTGACTAAAAAAAGCTTTATATACACACTAAGTCCAGCTATAGAAATAGACTCCATTATTGCACTTTGCTAAATTACTGAACATTGGTATTAGTTGTTGGATAGCACAGCTCAAACCAACTTTTTTCTTCCCAAAGTCAGAATCAGATCTTATTAACTCTTGAGACAAGGTACAGCAAGTTTTTTGGAAGCAGAAAATTACTAGACAGACTCAAATCAGTATAGTAAAGATTTTCTAAGTAGCATACTTTTTTCATTTTTACACAACTGCATATGCATGCCCAAAACCTTCTGGGTAAGTAGGTAGGCATGGAATCAACAACAGAATTTCTCTGTATTTAACCTGCATGTTTTTTACATTCCAACCTTTTCTTGAGTTAGCATGGTGACCTGAATCATCCTTTATAATATGATCTTCTTCCACAATATCCGACATTGGAACATTAAAGCTGATAGTATCTTCATCAGATGGCTAGGAAAAAATAAGAGAAACACTGGTCCCAGCTCAAACCAAGAATGATAAAAACGTACATGTTAACAAGAGTGCTCACTAAAGAGCTGTAAATTAATGTGGGACAGGATACCAGAGCATCTAACACGACCACATCCTGTTGTAAGAAGTTGTAGTCATGCTGAATACATCTTCACAAGAGGTTTCCCAAGTAGAACAATTCACATCTTCTTTTCCTGTCTTACTCACTGCACTAGTCCTCTCCTTGCACTGACACCACTGCACTGTGCTGCTCTCTGTACTTCCCTGGGCAGGTGAAAACAGGGCTTCCTTGTAGCCACCAAACACTGTGGAAGAAACACTGAGCCTGATATCACAGCCCTTCTTTTCTTTCCCTCCACGACTCTTCTTCCCTGCTTTACCATGCAGCTTCTGAACTAAATGCCTAGAGCAAGCAAGATCAACATCAAGCACGATAACATCTTTAATTGTATTCACTGACAGAGCTGGGGGAAAAAAAAAAAAAAAAAAAAAAAGCACAGACACTCAAGTACACTAGCTTTTGACTTAAAAAGCTCACCCATTTTTCCAGCTGTATTAGCTGGTACACTAAAACACATGACTTGTATCTACAAGCCTGTCCTGTCTATGGTTTCACAGATAGCAGCTGCACAAGGAAGCAGACTCAATTCTGTACCTGGCCAGTATGGCTCTATTTCTCTGCAGGGCCAGCAGTGACCTGCTCAAGTGGGACCAGCTCACATCCCCTCCTGAGGTGAGCTAGAGCAAAACCACAGATCGCAGAAGAGGCCAAGTTTTTATTCTTGCTCCCCTGAGACAGAGAACTTACCATTACAACAGTCTCAGAACCTTGCAAGTACTTTTTCCAGTAAACCCATGGGTGTTGCTCATTCTTTAAATGCTCTGTGTTTCTGTAACTTGCTACTCTGCATATATTTTCCATACATGTATTCTGCAATTGTAACTGCTATAATACATATAGCCCTTTGTTCCATATCCTTGAAGAATATATTTTTTAGGGAAATCATATTCCCCATTTTATCAATTCAGACTACTGTAACAAAAAAGATCTGCAAGGAAATGTGTTACACATAATCAATTATTTAATTCTAGCCAGCTTCTAGTAGAAGTCTGCCATTCTTGCTACTTTTATATGTTCATAATCTATGTAGAAAGTATTTTTTCTAACTCCCAAAGCTAAAGTTGATAAAGGATGGAGCAAATCCACCTTGCTCTTAAAAACTCTATAAAAAATACATTATTCCTATTTTCCAAGGATACCTTGGACTCAAAACAAACTGTAAATGTGGATCACGATGAATTTTCTTTCTGATTAATAAACTGCATGTTATTAACTCCATGAATTCACTGGCTGTATTCTTTGGCTTAAGGAGAAAAAAACTCAAAAGGGTGTTCAGGTGCTTCATAAAGCCTTTTCAAAATAAATTTTAAATCCTAAAATTAATGATATTTTAAAATTAAACTAATTAGTAACTCCAACAGAAAATAAACGACACTCCAAGTACCCCAAGCACAAGAGTCTTTTAGATCTGAAGCAATGACAATCCAACACCTTAAAAAAAAATTATAAAAAAAAGACAGGTACAATATAAATTCATTCAGACAACCAAGGTTACAGTGAAGTTCCTTCTCTTTCAGGTTGTATCTCATATGACTTTTAAATACTAAGTTTAATTATTTTAGATCAAAGTTCATGTTGCATTAAATTTTCAACTATCCTTTGAAAATACTACAGTAAAATGTCCCTATATACACTATTAGAAGTTCTAGATCTGAAACAGGTACTTTTCTTTTTTTCTCAGCAGAGTAACACACACTTCGAGGAAAGTAATTTGGGGTGTTGGTATAAAAAAAGGAACAGACCATTCAACTTGGAAACAAATAATACTCCTTTAACAGACTACGTCTCACTTTCAGGATCTACAGAATTCTGCAATTAATTTTCCAGGTGTTTCCTGCCACTATACTATGAAACAAAAACTATCCAAAGTAGCCTTGGATAATACAAAAACATCATTCCTTCACAGGTAGAATACTGTATCCAACTTCCTTCTTCCATAGTTTTTTTTTTTTTTCAAACAGCAACAGAAGACAATAGACATATAAGAATCAAAAATACCTAACATTATCCTAAGAGAGAATTGAGATGATGCACTTTGAAAGATTTTTCATATATATTCCTGCTGGTACTAATGCATCACTCATATGGGTAATAAAGTCCAGACATCATCCTAATATAATTCTAATGAATTTTAACAAAAGGAAAAATAAGGCCAAATGAAGGGGGAAAATTAATCTAAATGCTGTATTTTTCCTAAAAGATGAGATAGATGGTATATTGCCTTAAGGCAGAATTTGCCTTCGAACTGCAATGATCAGTTTTACAGTAACGCTACAAG
Organism: Cichladusa arquata; assembly: GCA_026413545.1. Taxonomy (NCBI): domain Eukaryota; kingdom Metazoa; phylum Chordata; class Aves; order Passeriformes; family Muscicapidae; genus Cichladusa; species Cichladusa arquata. The sequence continues at coordinate 61,567,850 of JAOTQP010000001.1, read as the reverse complement.
ATATCTTTCACTTGAAATGCCTGAGATGGCTATAGCTGGGAAAACTGATGCTGTAAGGACCCTACCAAGTCTGAGAGAGATACATACACAGTTCATTTCATCAAGTACTCCCTCCTCTGTGTATTCACTCAAAGTCAATTAGCAAGCTTCCTAATACCTACATTAGTGTTCAAACAAGTGGTTCATTTCTGTTACATGGACATGAAAAATGACATTGTAGTATTTCCTGTAAAAAAACAGAAATTCAATAGCCACTACCCTCCAGACTAAACAGTAGTTTATATTAATTAAAAAAACCCAAAAACCCAGAAACATGTTTTAATGATTGCTTTATAACTGATCACTTAATGTTTATCCCATGTTTGGATGTAACTTTTGGACTAATTAACAACACATGTGAACCTGTATTTGCACCATGCTAATATTTCTTGCACAATTCCCATATATTACACAGATATTAAAGGTCACATCAGAAAGAAAGTGAATGGTAAACTTACTACCAAATGCATTTGGGGTTACTGACCTCAGCATCTATTTTTCCTTAAAAGTAGAGTAGCAGCCAGGTGGGGATTAAATGAGTAAATCGTTCTCACAGAAAAAAGCTTTGTGCTATTAAAAATTTATTGGTTCATTGTTGGTAGTCTTCAAAATAATTTTTTGCAGCATTTCAATTGCTATATTTTGATTACAGGTAACATGACCTATTTTCTAAAGGTGATATTTATAGCTAAAGAGGAAATTCTGGAATAACAGTTTCATCAACAAGCCAATGGAGCTTCAGGAAGTGTAAGACTGGAAAAACAGTTTGTAAGTGTCTCTGAACAGACTGAATGCTCTTACAGCTAGAGGTAAACCATTAGAGAGTCAGCTAGAAATCATAACAATTCTGCTTCACTTCCATCTACCAAGAAACTTGCCCAAACACTTGGAAATTCTTGTGGGGTTTTTTAAAGTACTATTGTATATAAAGGACCCATCAGTGAGTAAGTGGATTCACGTTGTGTAACTATAAATTCAGTACCCAAGCTTGATTCTTCCTACATTTGTTTCAAAAGAAACAAAATCGCTTTTCCTCAAAGACGGAGAAAAACACTAAAGAATCCGTGTAAAACTATTTTAAGTAGCAAGAAGGTCATCCTTTTATGACAAGGCATTTCCCATTAGGTCAGACCACAAATCCCATTATTGTACGTTTCAGAAAGATCATCATCACACACCTATACTGCTAATTATTTACTTATTTGTCATTATCTATCCAGTTCAACTCCACATAGATTTAGTGCCCTGTTCGGCTAAGCAGTGCCCCAGAAAAAAACCTCTGTGAATCAGTTCTAACTGCATAGGACAACACTAGACTCACAAAGCTATCCTTTCTCTTTGCTCAGCCCTACTGCAAAGTTCAGGAAAACATCTGAAGGTTTATTTTCAGCATTGCCTAGCTGCCAGAATATTTAAACACATGAAAATCTGCAAAGTTTCTAAAACTTTCTACACTATAGCAATCTGCCATAACCACATCACGGAACATATTGGGGCTGGGCACTGTAAATTCCCAACAGGAAAGAGTAATCAGGCAAAGAGAGAAATATGTGAAAAGTCACCAGCTTGTAACCTGTTAGCACATTTACTTTGTTGAAAACAGCAGACTTGAATTCTGGTTTGTTTCTCATTCCCTAGATTATGTAAACTGCCAGAAAAGTGTACAGAATTTTCACTATTGTTAAGTCTGTAACCATTTGGAAACAAGTATCTCACTGCACACCTAGACCAAAAAAAAATGAAAAAATAAAAAAGCCCAGTCTCCTTTTATCTTTGTTTCAGCCATTTCTTAGCGTAAAATTCATGTCAAGGTTGCATAGTTTTTAAGTCTAAAATCCTTTCACATTATTACCCAACTTAAAACAGTCAAAGTAAGTGTGCTGGGAGGTGAGTTTGATACAAAAGGCAGGTGACTTACCTCTGTTGCTGACAAACGTTTATCACCATTATCACTACCAACACCTGAATCTGAGTCCTTTTTACTTGGGTAGATGTCATCAATGCTAGATGTGAATAATAAAAATTAAAAATCAGTAAAAAGCTATCATAATGTTCACATTCCAATTCTGTTCTGGTTTCACCTAACTCTGAGCAAATGTCAAACTATTCTTAATGGCAGGTGGTGAAACAGCCTAATACAGTAAAATACTAAACATTTATAATCTGGTGATGGTAAAATAGATCAGATTGAATGGCTAGTTAACCTAAGGATCAATGAAACAACAGAAATCATCTGCTATCAGCTTGCTTTTGTCTATACACTAGGCAAAACTGCTTAGTTACTACCTAAGCAGCACAGGACTGAAGCAATTTAGCCATGGGAGAAGAAACAAAAATAGTAAAACTCAAAGCGCAGTCAACTGATTTAATTGTAACCATTGATCCATTAAAACAGAACTCATATCTCCCTCAAGCTTGAAGTAATTATTAACACAGAAACCCTCTTTTGGAGCCTTAAAATAGACTTTGGAATTTAGGTTTTCGAGAAAATTACTGTAATAACAGCAAATGCTCTCTATTCTGGTTTCATTACCCAGTATGACCTCTACTCATTTTAAAGTGCACTATTAGATGCAATACTCTCATCATGTAACTTTTTTTTTAATATACCTTATTATCCCTTTATTTGCTATCCTGAAAGCTGTGATACTGAAATCAGATTGACACAACAATTTAAGAAAGGAGCTTTATCTGTCTTCACATGAATAAGGTATCTGATTCATTAATCCAAATTACCTCTCATGAGTAAGCACTGAAGATTGTTTTGCAGAAATTGCCTTCAGAAATCTACTCTGTACCATCCCCTTACCCTAACCTGTATTCTTCAATACTAACAAAATACCAGACAGGACATGACATTCCTGTCAATTTTCTTGCATACTAAAAGAACAAACAGGAAAACCAGTAGGTTTTTCCCAAATGGAACATCTACTCATCATCCTGGATTCTTCTCACCTTTGACTTTTATCTGATTGAAATTCACAAAGGGATCTCCAAATGTACATGGAGGAAAACAATTTGATTCAATCTTACTGAGATGACTGAAAGGGAGATTCCATAACAGCTTGGTTTTTTTCCCCCCAGGGTTTTAGCAGTAACATCTCTACTGCTATTCATATCAACACTGTTTTGATTGAGTACTTCTCTTCAAAGATATCACACTTTCTCTGATTGGTTGTATTACACTGCCCTTGTTAGCAAAGAAAGACTGGGCTAAAAGCTGGTTTCCAACCAGCTATGGAGATTCTCATAGAAAGGAGCTGCTTTTATCTGGCTCCTGTCCTTAAAACATGGTACAAGATGCCATTTCCTACAAGTCTGATGCAAGACACAGAAGATTTTGCCTCAATTTGCTAACAAATCAGCACACTTCATTTTAAAAAGTATCTCAACATTCGTGCACTTCTCTTTGACAGATGACTTTGAATGAATTAAAAAAGATTAAGATGTCACAAATGTGTAAACATACAAATCACATAAATCATAAAACATAAATCACAAAACAACACACAAAATTAAAAATTATTTAACATGTAGATAGATAGATCAAGTCAACACCTAATGTAACTACCATCTGATTGTATTCAATGCCTTCCAGGAGTCCACTAGAAAGAGGAGAAATTTAAACTAAGGTTCACTTTTAAACTCTTAACTAATGTGCTGCTATTTTAATCAGAATTGATTTTTAATTTTCTGAACTCTTATGGGGAATTTCATTAGAATAAAAGCAAATTAAATCTCTGTGTAAAAAAGATACTATACTCCAAACAGTATCTAAAGAAACAAAACTGTGGAACCTAAAGATAAATACTATTCTATTGTTAGTAAGCATTACATGAAAAAAACAAGTGAGACTTTCATACATACCTCTCTTCCACAGGTTGTGGCAAATGCTGTGGTTCTATGGCATTAAGATACAGCGAGTCTGCTGTTTTAATCTGACAGGCTTGTACAGTCAGATATTTGAATATATGCACCTTACCCTTTGTACAAATCTGTGGGACAAGAAAAAAAATAGGTTTATAATTAGTAAAAAAAAAAGTAATCTATCCCAAGTGTCACTTAGTGCAAACCTCCCTGAAGTTCAACTAATATTATATATTTCACTAGAAGGAAAAATAGATTATATTCTTTTTTAAATTACTAATACTTTAATTATCTACTCAATTACTTGTGTGTACTAATATAAATACCCTTAGAGACTAAGACAGAAAACAAGAAAATAATGTATTCTGCTTTAAAAAAATTCAAATGAGTTTCTAACTCAAAAAAATTACATTAAAATACACGGTATGGCCTATTACTAAATAGAAATTGAGTAACTATTTTTTTCAAAATTAGTGTGCAATGACATTTCATCAACCAGCGTGCTCTTTACATTCTTGGTCACATTGTTTTTAGTAGTGTCCAAGCATACTTATGATGCAATTCATATTCATTTTAGAATTCTCTTTAAGTCCACTCTTCAATTTGCTTTGTATTTTTTTAGACTAAATGCATCATTATTGATTATGAAAAGCATTTCTCTAGTGTAATAAAATTTCTTAAGTATTTCAACAGCTGTTGATCTAAAACAATTATAGATTTCAGAGATGCAGTTTGAACCTACTGTCCAATAAGCTAACAACAACAAAATTGTCCTTAAGCAGCAAACACAGGCTGCATTCATTTATCTTTATTACTCAGAGTGGCCTACAGTTCCAAAGAGGAATTTTATTTCTTTGTGTATCACAATCTATAAACTTACACTATAAAGTAAGATAAATTTCACAGGGATTGTGTTTTAGACCATCTGCATATCTTTTACGTTAAAGTTAGCAAATCACTATAGATTTCTAGAACTTCTAGAACTGGATTCTTTTTAACAGAAAGAAAAATTAACCACTAAATTTATCACTACTCTTTTTCAAAATTATACACATATTCCAATATTAACTTTCATATGCAGACAGAAATCACAAAAATAAACAGTGAACAGAAAGGACATCTTCTAGACGTGTGTTGGTTTAAGTGCTGTACAAATTCACACTGAGAACAGAGGATAATTTTTATGTCTTATTTAGATACATCCTACGTCTTATTTACATATCAACAACTACAAACAGTCTGTGATGACACCAATTCAGAAGCCTGCAATTGTAGAATGTGACATTTTATACTCTAAAATGTGTTAGCAGCCATCCAATATTAAGGTACAACTTAAATTAGCTGTTACTTACTTGTGCTGGTGGAGATTGCAAAGGATTATTCTCAAGCAATAATACTTGTAAGTGCACCATCTTTCTAAAACAAATTGGAATCACAAGCACTTTATTGCAGGAAAAGTCAAACTTTACCAAGGGAAGCTGTACTAGTTCTAAAAGTAACAAAAAGGAGAGAAGGTGTTACATCTGTTTTTATTTTTGGCATAAAAAAATAAAATATTTCTGAATAACCATTCTTTTGCATTCAGGAAAAATACAAACTCAGGGAGGAATAAGATCAACATTTACTCCATTTTATACTGGGAAATAAGAGAGCATTGTTGTTACACAAGTGACAATAAATTCTAAAACAAATACTTGGAATTTTTTTTTCCTGAAACTCAGCTGACACTTCCCATACTGCATTCAGACACTTGCTCAACTTAAAAGTTGCCTAGAATCATAAAGATACATTGAAGAAACTTCAGACACTGTTCTTCAGTGGATACCATTGAATGTTTTATTCTGCAGACTCAAATGGAATAAATTTGAACACAATGTAATAGCTACTTTTTAAACATATCTATTTGTATGATTAAAAATACTTTCAAAATTATAATAAGAAGAGCTACTGCAAAGATATTTTTTTGCTCATTTGCTTTTACCTTGGGGTAAAACTTCGAGGTAATTTCTTCTGACATTCAGCTCTTTTAAAGATTTCAGCTGGCCTATCTGCTGTGGCAAAGCTGTGATTTCATTACAGCTGACATCCTATGGTAGAACAGTAATAACAAATAATAATTAACTTTCAGCACCTACATGTTCCATAATACAAACATAGCTAATTTGCTATATTATTTTGACATTTTATTAACCTTAAAAAATGCAACCATCTGTGTCCTGTAGTCACAATGAAAAATAAAGATACATGAGAAAATATTTGCACATTACTTAAAATCAGACCAAATTCTTATTTGAAGAACAAAGTAATTTTGAAAGTTAATTTAATTTCTATAGAAACTATTTATTTAAGCAGTTCTAATTTTTTGCTCTTTTCTTCACATGAAGAAAAGACACACAGTGCAGTGATTATGTAACCAAATATGTTACGATGAAAGGTAAAAATCCTAGTGTGTGGATCTGAGTTTTTAAAAAATGTTCTTGTTCTTCTAAATGGAATATTTAAACAAAATAAAATAATAACAATAATAGTAATACAGCAAGAGCATTCTGTAATGGTGCTCAGTAAAGGCATATATTTGATCATCATAGCACATAGTAGGCCATAATGAAAAGGGACAGATCTTGCTTAGCATTACTTAACTATTTCAAGCAAGAAACTGCTATTAACGTGTGAAGGATCAACTTCTTGGATTAAGTCAGTCTGCAATGAGACAATTATTAAATACTAGCTGTCATTTTTGCTGCCAAATAGACACTGAAACCTCTGCTTACATCCCAGGCAACCTGCAAATTTGAGAAATGTCCCAATTATGCTGTCATTTCTGTACTAAAAGAAGGAAACAATATTTCACAGTAGGAAAGCTAAATGGGATAATGCTCAATCTTCCTGAAAAACCAGCAGAATAGTCCTACTCTCTCAATTGTTTCAAATGGATTTATAAAGTATCTGGGAGCTCTTAGACTATAGAAGTTTGAGAAGTCAGATTTCCAAGTCATGTCTTTGAAGATGCTTGTTTTAATAATAGTCAAAACCATTATATTAACTCCCTATCTTTGAGCCTAGAATTTAGTTAACAAAAAAATGATAGTAAAACCAAACTGTGATCTAACAGTGCTGTTCCCTGTATCTGACAAGTTTATTCTTGTTACAGAATCTTATTGTTGCCAAGACTTCTTTCACTTCTCAAAACAGAGTCAGGAAATTACTGTAGCTTTTAGACAAGGAAATTAAAAATTCCAGTTAATGAGTGCATTTTTGCCTAGAGTTGTCACAAAGTTTGGTTAATTGCACTGTTCCCTGATCATTTATTTTTAAAGCTTTACTGTCCTATTTTTAATTTACTTCATAATTAGGTATTTCATTTTTAGAGGACAGAATTTAAAGTCACCTTGTGGCAAAGAAACTCTAGACCAAGTGTACTTAGGCATACACATCAGAACAAGTCAGGGAAAGAGACAGAGAATTCTAGAGGAAGTGCAAAAAAAAAACCAACTGGCAGTGTGTAAGCTCAAAAACAAAGTCCACCTCCACCTACAGCCTTTCAAAACATCCTCAATAAGACTGATCTGTTGTGACAGCATGTCAGCATTCACAAGATCTCTAGAGACAGCAGTATCCTTTATCCTACTAAGCACTGTAGTCCAACTTGCCTTTTTTTATTACTTTGTTTGAATAGCCACAAAGACCTATAACATTAATTCACAGTTATGCTCTTGACTTGTTATTGGACTTGATGAGTGTGTGACAGAGACAGTGTTAAACTTTGCCATTACTTTGGCAGTAATGGAAGCAATAGTATCAAACACCTATGGTTTCCAATACAGCAATTTTTTAAGGAATTATGCAACCAGCAGTTTGGAACTTGGGTTCAGGGACATTTGCAGGTAACTGAAGTGCAAATGCTTAAGTTCCATGGGGAACTAGTATTTGCTGAGGTCAGACTTGTATTAATTCTACTTTCTTCTCACCAGATAGGCCATGTCCTGTCATGACAAGGCAATCTGTCAAAATCAGAGAAATGTACACTTTCTATTTAACATTTATCCAATTAGGGAAATTTAACATTAATTTCTGTGGCATGAAAGCAAAATCATCAACTGTTTCCCTTTGTTTATGGCCTTAAACCAATCAAATTCAGCATGTATGTTCAGCAAGATAAACAGAAAAAACAATAAGGTATTCTGACTTCATACTAACATGGAAGTTTATCCAAACCATTCAAATTGAGGTGAACTTCCTCCTTGCATAACTTTAAACTCAGGACTCCTGACTGAGCCATTATTCCTAAAAAGCACCTGGGTTCAGTCAGAGCTTGTGACATAGAAGCCATACAGAACAGTAAAAAGAAGCTACACTGTATGTGAGCACATGGACCCTTTTAGGAAACAACAGGCAGAAAGTCCCACATGGTCAGGATGCTGTCTCTGACTAGATGAATGAGGACATAAATCCCAGATGAGAAATTTGAAGGTTTCCAACATGAGACAGGAGCATCCCAGAGATGGAGAAGGCTGTTATCTGAAGAAGGCAGAAGTGCAATACTGCCTGATAGGATGGAGAACAGAATTTTACTGTATATCTGATAGTTTTGGGTACAATTACTGAGCCATCTCTGCCTAATTACTTTTCCTTGGCAAAAAGTAAGTTCCAAATTATCTTCACATTAATTTTGTGCTCTCCTGGCTGACAGGAGAGGCATGGTTAAGTTAAAGATTATTTTGCAGCAAATAAAAGTAAATTTCCCAACCAAATTTTTTGCCAAATAATGGCAATGTATTCTGCAGGGAGAAAAAGCACCAAAGTTAGCTGTCAGAAGCCTAAATTTAAAAGAATATCTGAAAGTTTTCTGCATGTAATATTAATTCTATGCCACAGGTATGAAATTCATAAAAATACATAGCTGTAATAGCCATTACCTACCCCATTTTGGAGGATAGAAGGGAAAATGCAGTTTATTGGAAAGATCTAATTTGCAGCAAATTATGCTTGTATCATTCTACAGTGACTATAGGGGTAAATTTTGTATTAAAAAGGTAGATAAAAAGAACACTTTGCTATGGACACTCAGATCTCACTGCATGCAGCTTGTGAAATATTTGGGGAACCTGAGGTTGCTAGAAATGTCCTATTGATCTGAGAACTGCATGGAGCCAGGTGGTATCTCGGGGTCTATCCCCTGGCCCAGGCAGCAAGAGCACAGTGTACACACCAAACAGCACTCCCTGCCAGAGGGCTTGGTGATGCTGCTGCTTGAACCCCACACTATTCAGGCTGGCATTGCTCTCACACAGCTGAATTTTTTGTGTAACAACTGCAATATGACTTAATGTTTTTTGTTTGTTTCTTGTACTCATTTTAGAACAATGATCACCTTATTATCTAAAGTGCTTTATATTATACATGCCAGCACAGATCCCCACTCTCAATGCTACCACTATTTGCTTCAGCCAATACATCACAGTTATGTCATTTCCAATTAAACAGTGCAACTCATTTCACTAGAAATGTACCAAACACACATGGTGGTATCAAACTGTGTAATCAGGTCATCTGAACAGACTCATGCTCAATTTAAGAAAAACCTGTTTTTCATTCAGCCCCCCCTTCCCAATGCCTAAATCACAAAGAACATGCATCAGACCTTTTTCAATTTTCATACATCTTCTAGGCTACCAAAGTGACATGTAGCTAGGGCCCTCGTATTAAATACTTTTAGAGCAAGAATTGTTTTGCTCTTCATAACAAACAGTAACACTGAAACTATAATATAACTGGAAAGCAATATTAAAATCCAGAATTCCAGAATTTAAACACATGATATGCTTCAACTAAACAAACTCAATATGCTTTGGGTATAATCAACATTGATTTCAAGCTTTTAGTTTTTACTAAACTTCTTACTAAATTTAACTTAAATTATTTATAAAACTGGAACCATCACCTTTTATTCTGTCTATTTTAAGCACAACAAAAACAGTGCTATAACCTAACACATTTTTAAGAATAATTAAATCAGAACCATCTGTGTAAATCTCACTAAACCCATCACACACAAAAAAATTAGAGTATTTGATAAGATAAATTAATAATGCTCACCAAACAAAACAAACTTGATAGTCTTGAACTCAGTCATAACTCAGAAAGGAAAAGGTAACTACTACCTCCACCATCCTCATCAACAGCCACATTAATTATCATATATATCAGAAGCCTGATACCACAGCAGGCTGTTCAAGAGTATCAAAAGGAAAAAGCTCCACAGTTGCCACTTCATACCACCTATGAAGAATCAATAGCAGGGCTGGGGACTCAAGCAAGATTATTAATTTCTGTAACATAATTTACTGGAGGAACTACTATCATAAAAACAACACTATGATATTAAGACACTTTCAGGTACAGAAAAGGTGTGCAAGGCAACTGCTGTCAGTGGAGATACCAGCAGCTGGAAGGAAGTTCAAACCAGGTCTTTACTATGCATAAATAAGCAGTGTCAAAATGCAGTTTATTTGTCAATTTGTATCTCAAAAGGTCAAAATCAACAGAAATAGCCAAAAGACACTTTTGTCATAAAGAATTCAGAATCTCAGTTTACAGTATATAGTAGAGGAAGATAAAGGGAGAGAAAGGGAAACATTCTCTCATATGTATTTTCTACAAAGACACAATTAAATTAATTTTATGCAAAGGTACCAAATAAGTTTTGCTTTTTCAGACTCTCATTGACTGGACAATATATTCTAAATGATGGACTGCTTGTAGAAACAGTATTTGTGTGGACAGTTTTAAAAACAAGAAGAGTATAATCATTTTGTAGATCTGTTTAGGTGGGTGTTCCAGGAAAGGAAGGCTGGATGACAAATGTAGTGAAATAAAATGAAAATAAACTGATCAGACCAGTATCATGAGTGGAATGCAGAGTGGTAAGCAGACAGTAACAACGCAGAAAGGAAGCAGGAGGAGAGGATGCTACAGGGGGTACAACCTTGCAGAGCCAGCACTTAGGAACTTGATGCAGTGAAACAGGGAGCCAGGGCAGGCAGTGAGCAAAAACGGTGAAGATTAGAAACTTTGAGTTTTGAATGAACTGAAGGCAGTGATGTTATTTAAAAGAGACCTGAAGAACATAAAGCAAATTCTTATTTTGTTGCTAGCCAACACACTTGAGAAGTTAAAAAGTCACATTTTGCAGACTACATTTTACTATTAAGCAGTTGTTCAAATATATGCGAAAAGTGAATTTTACTGTTTCTATTTAAACTCAAAAGAAGTAAAAATAAAAAGTGAAAAAAAAAGATCAGTAACATACCAATTCCATCAACTGTTTTAGCTGACCTATCTCTTCTGGAAGGGAACCTAGCTTATTGTTACTTGCAATTAAGACTTTTAGAGGAAGACCACACAGGCAAGCTGGCAAAGAAGAAAGCTGATTTCGACTGCAATGAAACAAAACAAAAATATTAAAACCATCAGCGATGTTCTACTGTATATTCACAGAAACTCTGAGAGCTGCAAAATGTCTTCATTTTCATGGGTCATATTTTATGCAAATAAAATTGAAATTTTCAAATGGCAATCATTAAGAAGACATTTGCACATCAGAAATAAATTATTATTGACTAACAATATTGAGGAATTTACCACTCTGGAAAAAATGCCTTGTATCAGTTTAACAACATTGCAACAAATCTCTAAGTCACACAAAGAACAGCTGTTTCCCCTCTTAATGAATACAGGAAAGTCAACTGAGACAGTATTTTGCAAGTATTTAAACATTCCTGTGGTTTTATGTGCCATTAAAATGGATGCCTTTTGTTATAGCTGAAAGACAAATATATAAATCACAGACAAAATGGTTATTTTCTCAATTAATTTAAAGCACATTTGTAGTTGAAGATTACTTGGTACATCTTGTTCTCTGGCTCTGTGCTATTAACCCAGGTAAATACAACAAAAATTCCTGTAATTACTAGTGGTTCATTTTTTCCCAAGATTCATAAGCTAGAGCTTAAAAATGACAAATGTCATGACCCTTTGTGATGTCCACAAGACTAAAAATAGTAATTTGTGGCTCAATTCCCAGAAGAAATTTTATGCTCATCAGAATAACAATAGTAATTACTCTCTCCTAGAATACTTAAAAGTTTTCTTAAAATATAATTCTTATGTTTTCTTATGATTACCAACCTGTACTAAAACAATGAATAGTAACTTAAAGTGGCACCCCAGTATAAACCATTTTAATTAGCTCCTTCCTACATGTTAAGGCTTCAGAAAGCAAAGGCAGATGACTGAACTTTGGTAACACGTGGTAAAAATTGTCTGGTGTAATTTCAGTAGGAGTTGCAATATTAAGGTGAAACAAAAACAAACAAAAATCCGAATTCCACAAGTTGCAAAGCATTTCTTCAACTGCCAATCCAGCAGTGTGCTACAAAGCTGCATACAGAGATGCATATTCATGCTCCACACAACAGTCTGAAAATGTTGTACAAAGCAAACTACCATCACATCTCTGTTTGCACACAACAGGATACAGACAGATATCAATATCCCAAAGAAAATAAAAATGAGAAATCCAATTACTAACCAGTAGCAGCTGAAAAAAGTATCATTGCTTATTTTGGACCCAGGTTTCTTAATTCTAGTGTCCTTACAGAAGACCAAGACACAACTTTTTCAAAAAATTACTTAGAAATATTTTTTCAAGTTCTAAAGAAATCAAATTGAGGAACCTTAGGCTCTAAACAGTAACCCTATGCCACAGATCAGACACAGATAAAAAATAAATAAAAATAATTTTTAAGCTCCACAGAACTCAGAAGCAACCCACTAAGAGATAAGGAACAGAACATAACCAGGGCAAGTGAGTAATAAGCCATCATTAGTTTCAAAGGAATTTATTTAAATAAAAAATAAACAGTATCTACCAAGGCCCAAAGACTAAAAATAGATCTCTTGGCATTACTTTCTAATGCTATTCAACATAAGGGTTCTGCTGGTAACAGGCAGAAAGATATGCAATTTAAATCTATTATGTATTTCTTGCCAAGAAACAACGTGGTTAGAAAGTCAAGAATGTATTTCCTTGTTCAGGCTGTTCACTATGTCCAGCTAACATAGGGAAGGGCACATTCAAGTGAAGAGGGGATTTTAAACTGAGAGAAATGCCAGTTACTTAATCAAATGAAAAAATTCCTTTTATTTTATTACTGTCATATGTGATATAAAATCTACTATAGTTTTGTGATGACTCAAACAGATTCTATCACTATACAGAGTTCTAATTCACGGTTTCATTAAGTTCTAACCAAGTAAATTCTAATTCCTAAATTTACCAAGATGTTTTATACATATTTCATAACTTAATCCAGCTTTTAAATTCTTTATGTATATCTAACAAACACTAATTCAGAATCTCAAGTCCTATTTTTTGTGTGCAGATACTCAAGACACATTATTCCACTTCAATTTTTAGAGCCCAAATAGTGTTCCACAGTGGCCAAAACTGCAGTACCGTAGTAATACAGACTTGAGAAAGATCCTCAGTGTTGATAAAACTGATGATCAAACCTTCATTCCCTGAATTTAAAAAGACCAAGAACCACTTCACCACCTATTCAGACCTCATTCTTGCAAAGACCAGACTGTTAGATCTTCATTATTACAGCTTTTACCCAGTTAACTGCAAAGAAAACTTCACACCTTGCTCCAACTGAAAAAGAATTCACCTGCCCTCCATCAAGAGCACAAGTGCATTCAACTGCACTTGAACTAACAGCAGTTCTCCGTACTGATAGTACTCATAGAGATCTTGCCTGGAAAGGAGGCAAAGATCTCTAATTCTTTGCCACTTAATCCTAAAAAAGCTGTAGCTAGATTTCTTTCATAATATGACTATGCTAGTGATAGACATAGTATCACACTCCTCCACTCCATTCCATTTCCCATGGAGAAAAATAGAAATTCTCTGTCTCTCCATCTTCCTAACTGCAAAATATAAGTCAAGCTTTACAAAATTTGTCATCAGAAGTGAATTAAAAGAATACAACTGTGTGGATGTGATGAGCATTCTGGATTTGTTAGAAGATTGAGGGACAGAACTGGATTAATATTGCTTGGTTTTCTTTTAATAATTATTTTTACATTTTGGCATTTATGATGCCTTCATACAGAGCCGTCTCTGCAGCCAGTGAGTTTTTGCACTACCATTTCCAGTAATGTGAAAAAATGCAGTCAGTGGAGACAAAGTGGAGACAAGAAAAAGCTTTACATATCTGCAAATAAACAAAAAGTGGCAAAGATAAACTTACCTCAAATTTAAGTAAGTTAGCATTTGCAAGTTTACTATGGCATCTGGTATAACTTTAATACAATTGTGGTAGAGATTTAGTGTTTCCAGTGACACAAAATGGCACAACTCTGTAGGAACTTCAGTTAACCGATTCTTGGATAAATCTGAAAAGAGGAAAAAGAGAGAAGGTACATTTTTGAGCCATTAGAAAAGCTGCATTTTATTAAAGTAAGTGAATAAATACAATTTACATGGAGACAGCAAATTAGATCAGTATCTTTATTATGCAAAGTAAAGCTAGTGCGAACTTTTACAGTTTTGAAATGGAACAGGCTGCATATAAAAGAGCAAACGTTCAATTAGGATTTATTTGGTCTAATAAAAAGTAATTATTCGCAGGACCCAATATGCTGAGGAAATAGCTGCAAACAGATTCCAAAGCTAATAGAATATACCCAAAGATCTAGCCAATACACAGTTAGACATCTGCAAACAATGATAGCATCAAGAGAAAACAAGCAACCAGGATTACATCTTTAATTTCTTTAAATAAATAAATAATTCAGGTAATTCTTCCAACTATTTCCTGGCTCTAAACCATTTATAAATGAATACTAACTAAAGAAACATTAAAGGTCTTCAAGAATGGATTTTATATAAGTACATACAAGACAACAATGATGGATTACTATCCTCCAAGCCACTGCTTGTACCCACAGAACAAAAGCTTCTGACTTTTGATCAGTTATTCGTTCTTCATTTCCCATTTTAAGCACACAGACACAGGAAAATAAGGAGGAAAAAAATGTTACTGAGCTTTGTTACTTAACTACCACTGTATGAAGAATGAGATATCCTAATACTGATGTGAGCTCAAGTCATAAAATAATAGTGCATACCAGTATTCAAGTGAATCAGCTGGGTTGAAATCATTGTTTAAATGGTGCTGCAGAACAAATATCTTATCCTCAGAAACGAAACAAATGCAACCTCTTATGTCACCAGTCAGATAACCTGATCTGAAGAATGGTCACCTGAAGAATGTTAAGTGGAAGGAACAGGAATGTCCCTACGCAAAAAGTGAAATGTCTGATCATAAGGAAAAAAAATAGAACTTAATGATCTCCTCACGCCACTGCTGCTATTTTTAGCCTAGTGCCTCATCCTTCAAAACTTATTTCAAAGCTTACTTAAACTTAATAGGAAAAAGCAGCTAAAATACGGATTATTTCCACAGTCCTGATGATCTGTCTCCTATCATTAGGGCCATAAATAATATTTTTTCTTTTTGTGAACAAACAGGTTGAAGACTGAAGAATTTTTTAACATCCTTAGAAGTTTGTGGTGCAGAAGCACAGCTTGAATTCAAACCTATCACCAGTCAGAAGGACTTACTAGCTTTGTTCTTGTCTCCTGCAACGAAAGCTGAAATTCAGCACATTCTATTCTTGTCAGCCTCCACTTTGCTTCATCTCATTGCTTCCAACAAGAAGTTGATTTCATTATTCCATCCCCTACCAAGACAATTGTGATGGCTTACAGGCGCAGTAACTGAGAGCAGCTCTGCTGACCCTAATGGTAGCACAATTGAATTGAGCACCTCAACCAAAATTATTCACTTCTAAGTTACTACACAACAGCAACCCCAATTGCTCTGCTTCCTCTTACGAGGCTTTGACGGTGGGTTGATATGGCATTACCTCAGCTTCTGCTTCCCTTCATTTCTGACATCAAACATACAGCATTTCCTGTTCAGTGACTCTTACCACTGTTTCAAAGCAGTAGAAAGCTCTCCATTGTTCCTCTTGTTTAGTGCTTTAATTCTCTACTGTTTTCTATTTATCCTGAGAGCACTTTTTTACCAGCACTGCCCTCCAAAAGAATTCTGCTGCCTTTCTAGTTATGTTTATTATCAGATATTAACAGAAGACTGCCATGAAGTAACTTTTTGAATCATGCAGGGGCTATTAATATTTTACAATTCAATTGCAAAGAAAACCTCACTCTTTTTAAATCATGCTTTTCTGTGGTGACATTGCCAGGAACATCCTGCTCACTTTCTCCTTCAAAGTGGAAGGATCAGCAAAATCCAGATGAGTGAACTCTCCGTCTAGGGTGAAAACAACTTGTATGGCACTAGATGGAGAGTAACAACCCATCCTTCTCCTGATCCCTCCCCAGTGATGCACAGATCAAACCCTGTGAACACTAAAATGTTACTTTTGCTCAAGCTCCCAAACCCACAGCCTGCCACCTTAACTCCCTCTTCATGTCTGTTCTCATTTATCTTCACATCAAGTAGAAGACTGCTGCCACAATATTTTATTCACTCTTGAAAAATTCTAGTATCTCAAAAAAGCAAAATAGCAACTAGATTGACCCCATTCCTAAAACAGACATTACTAACAGTTAAATGCCTTTAATATTTTTTTTCATTATTTAGTGCTATCTTTTGTTTTCAAGGTTTTAACTCTCTTAAACTGATGAAAGAAAAACAAAAACCACACAGATCATAACAGACAAATCCCTTCCTGTCATCCACAGGACCATGGGTTATAGGACACACTACATGCACAACAAGGGAAGTCAATTTTTTTTTGCTGTCTAGTTATCACAGTAAGATAATTTCAACACTTACATCTACTGTTGTTTCCTAAATAATGATTATGATGACAATAAAAATAATTTTTAAAAATCTAATCTATCCACAGTATAAGGCAGAGGAAGAAAAACTGCACATATGATTTACATTGTTGTAACATAACAGGAAAAGCAGAAGCTTGTCACTATAATTCACTGATAGAAGGTATCACTAATAGGAAATCTGAATGCCTTTGTGGAACATAGTACTGGAATGGAATCTGACATACAGAATGCCCATCACCTTTTTAACTAGTGGTATAACTTTTGCCAAAAACTAGACCTCCCTGATCATACCGAAGTTGAAGAAGAAAACATATTTCTTTTATACAATCCTAGATAGAATGTGAGCCTCTGAACACGATGCAGCTGTGAAGAAGGTTTAGCAGCTTTCTGAAAATTCCACACAGGAAAGCACATGCTGTAAGGAACTTAAAGGAAAACGGCCTGCCTAACAGTTTATACCGTACCTTATAAGCCCACACAAACATGCAGAGAAACCTCTGAAATTTACATACTTATTTTGATACCACTTTATATGAAGGTACTTTTGCCTCAAATTTCCACATCTTGCAGTCTGTTTAAAACTCAGAGTTAATCTTAAAAACAAGTTCTGGAATAAAATACAAGGGTCAAGACTTTAGGAAATTGCAGAACCTTTTGAACATACTGAGAAAAACAGTATGCACGTATCTTGGTTTTGTCACCATTCATAAACTTTCTGAAAAATATTTTGCAAAAGCATTCTTGGGTTATTTAGGGAAAAGGAAGAATGCAGAAACTACACTTTTCAACAACTTGTGAAAATACTTTAAAAGTACAGAAACAACTAGCTGGCAAACCTTTAGTTTCTTCCTGCAATTCTTTAACTCTACACTTCCCAAACTGCTAAGCTACACATCCCCCTTACATCAATAATTTGAAGAATAACACTTCATGGTAATTACTAATAATGAAGTTACTGCACAGACTGGCTTGTGCTACAGAAATGAAAACAAACATGGGGTGAATTTGCTGGTGTTTAATAGAATTTGGAATAATTTGCTTATACTATGCAACACAAGTGAGATCAAACAAATTAATGAATCAATAATAGCAGAAGGACGTTTCATGGTGGCCCAAGACAGTACAGGTAGGTTTTACCTGAGGTCACTACTTCCTGTACCTTCCATTATGAAATAGGTGACACAAATATGAAACAATGGGGCAGGGGGAGTCCAAGCAATGGAGTGAGCTTCCTGTTTCAAATTAAATACCCCATTCATTCATTATTTTTGACACCAAGACATTTTTAAACTACATCTGGCTTCACTTCATCTTTCCCTGCCAAGAACAAGTTTCTTAGGATTCCAAAATAAAGTAACAGAACACAAAAAAATAAGCAAGCCAGTTTAGAAAAATATTAGGTGAAATCTTGATCTTTAAAAGAGTCAGCAGAATTCTGGCATGACATGGCTTTTGTATGAGAAAAGTTACTATGTTGGAAGCCAGACAGGAACTACACAAAATAAGCACTTCCTTAGCTGGGAGCAAACAATAAAAAGCAAAAAAGTTCACGCTGGTAAATAAGCCTTTAAAAGAAGACTCCAAGCCTTGCTTGGTGACAGGCACACTGAATGGCCAGAGTCACGCTCCCATTACAGCAGTAATTATCAGCTCCCATCCCTGCAGCAAAACCTTTTCATTCCTACATTCCTTCCTTCCACAACGAAGGGCCACCACTGAGTAGGACCTTCCTGACTTCACACTTTGCAGCCAGACAATCAAGTGCCACTATACATATATATACTATATATAAAAAACTGCACTGCAGAAACCAAAATAGTTTTGTCAAAAATATCCAAAATAACATTAGAAGTCAAATAGTTACATTTCTTTCACTAAAGTTATTAAAGTGCTCCAATTTTACTACTTTCCAGTGATTAATATATTATTAAATATCAGTTATTAGTACTTTATTACATTAAAATTGCATTATATTCATTGGAGAACTAAACAACTTAAGAATTTAAATTGTAAAATTAATTCCTTAAACAAATATGCACATACACTACTACATCATAAATCTTGACAAAGAACTTTAAAGAAAGCAGTTAATTAAAAAGAAGTGATTTACACATTTCAGATGTTAGCCA
This sequence comes from Cichladusa arquata, assembly GCA_026413545.1. Lineage (NCBI taxonomy): Eukaryota > Metazoa > Chordata > Aves > Passeriformes > Muscicapidae > Cichladusa > Cichladusa arquata. The sequence continues at coordinate 61,548,875 of JAOTQP010000001.1, read as the reverse complement.
AATTCACTGTTTATGTTTCTAGCACACAAACCTGCAATAGACAAAAAACTGAAATTGTGCTATAAGCATCTATCTACCATTGAACAGGAAGACATTTTAAAAAATATATAAAATATCTGTATTTGCTATGAAGTTCTGAAATCAAGACACTGAAAGGGAAAAAAGCTGCCCAAACAACCTTAATTCCAGCCCACTAAGTTCCTTTTTTCTGTAGGATTCAGCACTTACTGAAAAAAGACAGGAATCGTTTTGAAGAAGCTATTTGCATTTGCACTAAGATATCATTCAAAGTATTCAAATTAGATGTCTGATGCATTTGACAAGGAATTCAAACAATTCACAGTAAAAGGAAAAAAAATTAAGTTCAAGCCTAATTTCATAATGCAAATATGAACATTAGAAAATACATAAAGAAGTCTATAAAGGCATAACCACATGGAGCTCTTCCTGTTATACTGTAAGCTCCCCATAGTTTATCAGGCTTTGAGAAAGCCTGCATTTCCTCATTAGCAAGGTACATCTTCATTGGGAACTGAAACCACAACATGGCACTTGATCTTGGACACCTTTTGGAATACCTACTTAAAGTGCTCTTCAGATCTTTGACAATGCTGTCCCCCACTTTGGCAAAGAAGGTAAGTCATCTACGGTCAATGTAATTGCACCTGCGAGAATCAATCAAATGTCAATGCTCCCTAATGAAGCAATTACTTTGTTCTAGCCTTCCCCCTAAATGGTAGGAAAATCCACCATTCTAGAGACAAATGCTATTCATTTTTCATGAAAACACTAATGGAACTATGAAGTGCTACATACTTTTAAGACATGCCCTACAAGTTGTCATTACCCCCATACTCATGGTACAATACCTACTTGTCCTCTCCCTCCACCGGAATTTATGAATAATATCCTGGGTGTACAGCCAGCCTTTAATGCATTCAGCAACTTCTAGGACAGTGATGTTACATGAGTGAAAAAGAGGCAGCAAAGATCTCTACCGCCTCTGGCATCAAATGCATTCTGCTTTACTCATGATAACTATGCCAAAAAAATGCATGGCATTTCTTCACTAAGAGACATTTCTATTTCAGTTATTTAGCAAACAGAATAACAAATAACAGAAGACAAAGAACATCCAGTAAAGTAAAATAACAAACTTCTTCCCTATTAGAAAAAAACTTGACACATTAATGCATAGGCTCAAAGTTTTCCTTTCTGAAAATACAACTTGTATCAGATTTAAAGAAGGGTAGCTCTAATGTTGATTCCTAGCAAAGTCATCATTACTGATCCCATAGTATGCAACAATAACATCTGAACATTGATCAACACTCAGTCCAGATGGACAGCTGCTGACTCAAAAAATGTAGAAAGTGCACCTGTCTCAGGAAGAAAGATATAAAAACATACAAACCTTGCAAGAGAAGTATTTTGAAGAGATTATGAAGCAACTCTGCCATCTCATACACTTGGTAAACACTACTTTTGAGCACTGTCAGCATGTTGTCAATTTCCATCTGTCTCCCATTCATTAACTTAAGAAAGAACATTAAAAATCTCCACCTCAAAGCCACAGTTAAATTAAGATTAAACTAGAGATGCAGGAAATGTCGAAGTGATTATACATATACTTTTGTATCCTTTTTTTTTAATCACTAGATTTAACACATCAAAAATTTTTCCTTTATCACTGTGTATAATAAGTGGGCAAGTTAAAGGACTAATACAAAGAGGAACTAAATGTGGGATTTAGAGGAAAGGGGGAAAAAACTCGGACCGAATAAAAACAAGGTGAGAGCAGCAAATCGTAGAGCCTGGCAGAGATGCACCACTAGAGGGGGCCCCGATCTCACAGACTTGGCCACCACGCTGCAAGGACTTCTTTTAGAGACCATCCCCAGCGGATGAAGGGGGCAGAAACAGGAAGGTTCACTTTAGAACCACCTCTGGGCACTCCTGTGAACCTGTCACCCACCACAGTTTTCAAAACATTACAAATGTGGCTGTTCAGTTGCAAGCCTTACAGCAGGAAGCAAATACAGACACGAATTTCCAACAGGGCTAAGCCCTTGACAAGAAAGCCCATTCTGAAATAGTCACATTGAAGTACTTTTCCCAGTTTTCATTCAGATGATGCAAGAATGTAAGGCATCCTTGAACCCTCTGTAGTACTGCAAGAGCAACGTTTGGCCAAAATGATGATACATTTGACAAAGACCCTGCCTGCATTCCACCCCAGCAATCTGTATTTACTCTATTCCATCCATCACTCCACAATGGAATATACAGCTTACTTTTCCACAGTGACCTGCCATAAAGTACAGCCAAATGCAAGAAATATGCATCCCATGTTTTTTTCTCAGATAATGCACTAACTAGCCCTGAGTAACCCAGCAGCACAAATTGGCACTTCCAGTGATCCCAAACCTTTGTGCAAATATCACTTCAGGGTTTTTTGTTTCCTCTGTGTGAAATAAGAGGGGAAGGAGGGAGCAAAAGGCTAGCATATTCTCATTATCTCCATGGCACACTCCAGTTCCAAGAACACAAAAGGAAATTTCTCTGCAAGAAACATGTTCGAAAGAGTATCACAAGTCTGAAGGATCAAAAAAAATGAAGGTTACTATAGTACCCTGCCTCATTATTGCACCTGCTTTTAGGTGACAACATATAACATCTAAATGTCTCCTTTATCTTCTATTTCTTCCTCTATAGGACAACAATGGTTTGGGGTTAAGATTATCAGAAAAAAAACCTGTTGGGAGATGAATCTGGTATGAAAGTGCATAAGATTCCCTAAAAATATACAGTTAGACAACAGGATTATTCCTGCAGACCTCCATGTGGGTGCAAACAGATGTGGACTGTGGTGGATTGATCCTGGCTGGCCACCAGGTGCCCACCCAGCGGCTCTATGGCTCTATCACTCCCATCCTCAGCAGGACAGAGGGAGAAAACGCAAAGCAAAAGCTCATAGATCAAGATAAGGACAGGAGAGACCACTCACTGTCATGGGCAAAATACAGACTCAGCTTGAGGAATTTGATTTACTGCCAATAAATAAGAGAGTAGGGTAATGAGAAACAGTAACAACTAAAGTCACCTTTCCCTTATACCCCTTTTCCAGACTAAACCTCTCTAATGATTCTCCTATTTCTCTCCAAACCTCCACATCCCTCAGAGGTGTAGGGGAACAGGGAATGGGAGTTGTGATCAGTCCACAAACACTTTGTTTCTGCCACTCCTTCCTCCTCTTCCCCAGCTCCAGGACGGGTTCATTCCATTGGTTACAGTCCTTCTTCCACTTCTCCAACACAGGTCCTTCCCACAGGCTGTAGTACTTCAAGAACTGTGGGTCCTCTTGCCATGTGAAGCCCATACAGGCACCCAAACACCTGTATTATCAGATGGAAAAAAAGTATCTGGCAACAAACATGTTCTATCAACACAACAACCATCAATAACATGTGGTATGAAACCACTTCATAGCCCGTGAAGAATTCCTTCTTCTCCCACGCCTTCCTCACAAGAGGGAGGATATAAGTCATTAATTTTCATTCCTCAATAAACAACCAGCCCTAAGAAGGATCCACAGATTGTATTGTGCCACTATTGTACACATCAACCTGAGCAGGACAAATATTTCAGGCGTTTTCTCAGACACAGTAGCAGCAAGAAGAAATCTTCAAACAACTCTAAAAACTTTAAAATCTGCCATCTATCTCCCGTTTTTAGCCTTTATAGTAGATTGATTCAGAGCACTGGAGAAAATACCTGAAGTGTTTACATCACACACAATCCAGCTGAATTCCTTTACTGTATGGAACTACATTTCCATCATCAGTCTGAACTGCTCCTATTGGCACATGAAAGAAAATTTCACAGTGAACACCCACTAACGAGGGCGGGGCTTTCCCTGCCTTCTCTTTGGAAACAAAAAGTATATCTCGATACTGAAAAGTCCTCATGATTAGTTTCTGCCACCAGAGATACACTTTAATTATTAGCATGGAATCACGAGAGATCAGGTAAAACTGCAGGCTATAAGGGGACTTCCAGCTATATTAGACATGTCTAATAGAACTAAGACTTGGATTATGAAATTCTTGTCTGCAATAAGAACAGTGACCACTACTTTCATCAAATTCTAAAGAAAAGTTGAAAAATACATAAATTTAATTTGCATGTATATAGATGTGCAGGCACACAAGCTTATCACATTCAAGCAACTTCTACCTATCGGAGAACTGGAAAAGATGTGAAATAAACAAGGAATTGCATTCTATCTCAAAGAAGGCAGTGGATCCCTGCACAGACATACTCTTTCAATATCTTCTAGTACAAATCTCGTTTCAGCCACAGAGATCTTCTTTCTTAAAGCTGTCTACTTTGGAAGTCAACAGTTTCTATTTCCATGTTCTCAAAACCAGCAGGATGCAATCTAACGGTCTAGAACCTTTTCCAGCCCACAGACAGCACTAAGAAGAAACAAGCTGAATGCAATGTCCAGGTTTGTTTTTCATTCCATTCTCTCTTTTAATAGCTATTAATTACTTTTTCCTCTCAGGGTGTGAAGAGAGGACACTGTTTATGCTATGCACTATTTGCCTCAGTGACCTGCTCAAAAAGGAGTTACCTCACACTTACCATCTGGTATAAGTACCACATAAACCAATTTCTGTGAAGTAGCTCACTTGCCTGCACTTTGAGGATGATTATTTTTCACACCTGACAGACTTAAATACTACATTTGCTTATTTAAAATTAATTTTACACATGAACAGTCTTGCTGTTCAGTGAGAAAATTTGTTACAATCATGGAAACAAACAAAAGTTATTTGATCTTTGAGTATATCAAAGGCATGAGGACAAAGACATGAGTAAGCTACCTGATGCTAATTTACAGTGGCGTGGAAAGCAGAGAATTACTCATCTAATCACTTCCCTTTCTGTCTGCCCATCTCCCGCAGATGTCAGGGTTAATCTCCCTTATCTACATTATTCATGTCCTTCTCCCACAACGGTTCTTTAAGTCAGCACAACATAACTGTAACAGTTTATCAGCACAAATCTGTTTTGTACCATGAAAGCTAACTTACACTATTGAGCACAACCTTAAACAATGAGGTAATTATATGGCTGTTACACAGAAGGTACAACATCTGACAGAATGGCTAAGAAGTATTTCAGACTTCTAAACAGAACAGAAATCCACGAAAACAGCATCAAAAAGTAAGGTATCAAGAAAGAAAAATACCAGAGTAAACAAATTAAGTTGGAATAAATAATCAAAATTCAGATAGCTATTCCTAGATAGAGGAAAAAAAAGAAAAAAATAATAAAAATACTTCCTTGATCTGAAAGCAAAGCGAGCGCAGTACGTATTTTATCCATCCTTTAAAAAACCCCAAACAAACTAAAAACCACATAGCTGGAACCACTAGAACTACAGACTTGTAATTTCTGCACTAAGATTTCCATCCTACATAACTGTTCCCATGGCTCTTTCTTAAGTTCAAGACAATGCTTCTCAACCTTCTAATTTTTCTTTCCTTCATAATCAAAGAACCTTGACTTCTCTGGGGAAAACAAAACCAAAACAGATATCCAGTATGCTGCTTGTCAGTCAGGGAGGGGCTGGATGGGTAACTTATTTTTTAACTTGTTTTAACAAGTCATAGTTTGCAACAGGATTTTAATCTAACATCTTTACAAGATCAGACACATCAGATAGACAGACTCCAAAAAGACTTGGGAGGGGAAAGTAAAATTCACACACATAACCTCTACTTATAAACAACCAATGCCTGCAAAAGCATCTAATGTTTGCCATAATTCTCACTGTGGAATACAAGTGGGAATAAGCCAGCAGGCACCAATGGCATTTGTGGGCAGCCTGATATCACAGGTAAGTATAGTGCTTATTGCTGTGTAACAACTGTGTGGCAATGTATTTTGGACAGACAAAAGAAAGTCTCCTACTGGTCTAATTTCTTCCATTTGGTGTTTTTTTGGGGAGGTACACTTCACAGACAGTCTTCTGAAATGCACAAAATAATTTAATGCTTGTCAGTATAGCCTACTAAGCCTGGCCTACAATGTCTGCTTCTGGTGTAAATTAATTTCTACTTCCTGATTCATTTTCCTTTCAAACTACTTTTCATGAGGTCAAAGTTCCATCTTACAGGCTAAATATTATCATGACATTATTCTATAGGATTGACTTTGGGCTGAGTACTCTTTCTGAAGGAATTTTATTGTGCTTTTGCTTTTATTCGTACCTTACCTCACACATTCCTCTAAGTTTAACAGTTTGTGTGCTCTCACTGTGGTAACACTGGGATATCACAGACACAGAACAGGTTGCATAGAAAGCAGGGAAGGGACAGGAAAGTGTTAATTCACTACGCCATCCTAACAATAAATAAAACAAAATGTAATGAACTACAGACTCGGAGGTCTTATCCTGAAGAGGCTACAACAGCTCATTTATTTATACCCAAATGAGATCCCTGCAGGTCGATAATGAGGAGTCCTGTGAAGAGATGATAGACAGCATTATTTCCCTTCAGTTATCACAGCCTGATGGGTAGACGCAAAATCTAAGCAACATTTAACAGATCAGAGATTTAAGAAGTCCAGTAACTGCAGTGTTATAACACTGTTATATTTTAAAAAAAATGCAAAACCAAAACCACAGCCTTTTAATCGATTTGCTTTCTTCATGGTGATAAAATATAATAATGCTTTAATGAAATAGTTGGGGTTAAATTACCCTTGTCTGAAGATGAATGTCTTCATTATACGAGCTGTGAATCTGCTCAAACCAGTGACAACGTTTTGATACATATGTTGCTGCAAATTCAGGTCGGGTTTTGTGAAAAATAGAATTAGGCTAAAAAGCTTCAGGTCTAGAGCATGAAAGATTTGGGGAATACACCTTAAACTGTGGTAGGAAAAAGTACAAAATATTTTTGCTGGGGGGGGGGAGATTAAGAACTTTCGGGCTTGATTTGTTTATTGAGCGTATACATTTTAAAATCTTTACTATTAGATGAACTGCTAACTTTTAAATTTTCCACCAGAGGAGGTGCTGAACCTGGTTGTTCAGCATGCTGAACCTGTTAAGCTTATACTACCACTACTATTACTCAATGGCTAAACTTCCAGTGATATCATTAATTCCAAATGTACAATTTTGAGTTAATTCAATTTTTAAGTCATTAATGCACTGCAAAACTCACTGATTTAATAACGTACTTTTAATTGTACCCTCTCTATTCTGACTCAATAACTCATATTTCAAATGTACCCCCAACAAGTTCATTAATATACAGGTAAAGAGACCCACTGGTGATTTAAACAATTTTGTGACTTTTCAAACAACATTGAAAGTCATCCTGTCAGGCCTTTGAGTCTTACCAAATCCATTCTCATGACTCAATATCTCAATGCCAAGTAGTTCAGTCATGCCTAGGAAGAAGAGGTTACTGCTACTGAGAAAACTATGGTTTTAATCAAAAAAGTGCCTGGCATTCTCACATTACAATTTCTTTCCTGCATTCAAAAAACAACAGTCTCGCATTTTTATCTCACTCCCAATTCAGTCTGCTTTTACCCAAAAAAAGAAAAAAAGAAAAGGAAAAAAAGAAAGCCAAGAATTCACTAGAGGCTCTAAATTTTCATTTAGACTTATTCCAAAATTGGGTAATCCTTGTGACTGACATATACTCTCCTCAGCTCACATCTCCTCTCCCTCTGTGTCATCAAAACATTTAGATAGGAAATTCATTCTTTTGGGAAGAATGTCTAAAGAGATTCACCAGCAAATGTACAATTATAAATGCATTTTCCTTCAGAAAAAAAAAAAAGAAGCTCTGATTATGCAGAAATTATGAATCATTTCAACCAGAAGTTTTTTCTCTGCAGAGATGACAATACCACATACCTCCATGTGTTTCCTATGCTTACTTAATGAAAGTCTCATCTCTGAAGTTTGTTTATTCCAGATCAGCAGATAGCAGAAAATCAACTCTAACACAAAAAGCTTCTAATGTGGCTTGTGCTGAGCTCTCTGCCAGCACACCTGCAGACATACTGAAGGTGTTATTTGAGACTATTATTCCAGAGTTATACACTCTGTGCAAGATAGAAGACAACTGTTGTGCTATAAACTGTCAGTTGCTCTGTTTTCTGTACACAACAGGATTAGATTTCACAGAAAGCTAATTTTAACCCTTGACTGAGGACAGAAATATCCACTTTTATACCGTGCTCTTGTAACAAGTGGAAAAGGTTAAAAGCTTCTAGAACTTTGTTAAAAGATTAATTTATGCTTTCAAATCAAGCATCTCAAAATTTTAAACTGCCAGGAAGCTTAAGATACACTCTGTCAAGGTCTACTGTATCATCTCAAATATTTTGCCAGAAGCAACTGTGAATAACGAATTCTCCTACAGCTTTTTCCAATGCCTGACATGCAGGAGGCTTTTTTTTTTTATTCTACAGCTCACTTGCTACACAACCACCCACATGCATATGTAACACTAAGGACAAAGACTGTCCTTTTAACAATTCCTCCCCCGACTTTTTCCCAGTGATATTCATGAGAACATTATTTTCTCCCAGTCATTCTTCTAACAACCAAGCTGGCTTCTTCTAGTTTTACCTTGCTGCAGTTTTCCTGACCATCCATGTCCTTTTCTACACCTGTTCCAGTCTCAAGTCATCCTCCTTGAACATGAATGGGACAGAAACCACCATCGAAGTTTTATGTTACACCATTGCCATGCATGAAATCATGAAGAATTTCTAATCTGTATTGAAACACACATTTTGATAAAGTCTCAAGACAAAATCAGATGGTTACTATTTGTCATACTGGTGGCTTGTGACCATCTTTACAAGTATCATATCCAGGCTTTCGCCCTTTACTAATTATCAGTGATGAAATCATAACTTAGAGCAGCCAATTCACTTTGTGACCCTTGAAATTTTCTTCTGGAGCATTTTTCACAGAGCAATGAATGTTTCCAGTGCTAAATGTACCTTGAGTGTTGTCATAAATCAGTGTCCTCACCATAAAGAAGTCAAAGTGCTTAAGAAACACAACACTAGGTGGGGAAAAAAAGCCCCAAACCCTGACACTAGGAAATACTTTCTTTCTATTAACGAAGTTTTAGGTCACAGAACTAAGTTACCGACCTCAGCTGAAATGAAAGAAAAAACAAAACAACCAACACCACAAAAATAAAGAAGGAAAAAATACCACCACCATTTTTGCTCACAAGTAGACTGTAAACCACAGCATTTTCTACTACAAGTTTGTAACAACAAAGCGTTAGGCAAGTATCTCCAAGCATAACTGGCATTACAAATCTCAGTTGTAATTCCAAAGATAAAAGCTATGATCCTTCAGTAAACTATACCAATAGCCATACCAGTGGTTTATCAGTAGATTGTTTGAAAGCCTGTATTACCATTTGTTACTAAGTTTCCCTAGGTCTGCTTTTCTCAAACATCTGAAGAAAATCTTGCCCACGTGCTTCCTTCCCGCTAATACATTGGTCATATCTTAATCATAAAACAAAAAACATGTTCTTGACATTTTCCACTAGCAAAGCCCATTTCAGAGGTTAAATAAACCTATAAAAAAGAAAAAAAATTCATTTAGGCTTACTTTAAGGTTTGTTTTAGATTAAGGGTCTAAAGCAATGTTTATGGAAACAAATCTCTTTCACAACATAAAAAACACTTGAACTAAACATGAACAGCTTAAACTTACTTTAATAAAGTATGCATATGTTATGAAGAAATACTTTTTTATATAAAGCATATATAATTTATAAAACCACTTCCATAAATTAATAACGTGTACTACATACATGATGTGAAGCGACATCAACAACTCAGAGATATGCACTACCATTTCCATTTCATGTTGCATCTTTTCCAACGTGACAGAATCCATGCAAACAACCTCAGCAACTCCCAGCAGGGAAGACTCATTTGCTATCCCACAATTCATTTTTTATTGGTAAAGATGTCTCAAAGAGGCAAGGTAACTTACAAATCTGGACGTTGTAGCCAAATTCCAAGAGCATTATTTATTATTTATGTGCAAGTATTTTACAAAGAGGGAAACAAATACTAGCAGGCACAGAGAAGGAGGGAACTTAGCCTTTCCCTCAGGCACGATGAGCAATGCATCCTTAGTTTCTGTGGCACAGAAACTGGGAAATGTATGCACACCAGCAATTCCCTGAACACAGCAACTGTGGAACAGGACATTGGCAGGAGTGGAGAGAAAGTGGCACAGACCTGGACCAGCACCCCCTTCATCAGGCAACAGTGTAAGAAAAAATATAGCCTAGCCCTGCTGGAGTCCTCTTTGCACACATAGGAAACAAAGCAGGAAGTGGGAATAACAGCACCCAAGATGGAAAACCCTTACTTGCTTAGTTCCAGTGAACAAGCGATCTTCAGCACCATGTAGGATACAATACTTAAAAATATTTCAGGGTTGTGAATCAAAGAATGACTCAGAGTTACAAACAGATCTGTGAGATCATTGCCCTTGACAGAAAGGAAGGCAGAGCCAGAGTTCTGCTGCCTTTCTTTCAGCATGTGAATGGTCAACGTAGACTGTACTCAGAAACTCACTTGCCTTTGTTTTTCCAAGCACACAACAGCAGCGATGATTTTCCCCAATTTTTTTCAAAGGCAGAAGTTAAAAGATAAGAGAGAAGGAGCATTTTCTCCTCTAACTGCAATTCTACTTCAGATGAGTGGTGAATACAGACTACTTGCTTCTGCTACAGTAAGTTGAGTTTATCCTTCTGCATTATTTCATGATACTGATAGTGAAGAGGAAAAATAAAAATTGGTCACTGCCATCTATTTATCAGCTCTTGAATGCTTAAAGACAATGTCAAAGCTGAAAGCAAAATTTTGCTTCTAGGATAATTTATTAGTAATCGGATAGTCTAGATCACAGTGTAAAATGCATCTGGTTTAGGTAAAACCTGAACAAATTAAGAATCCAACACAGACATATGCTTTAGAGGAAATAAAATCCTTCTACTGCATTATTTTAAGGAGATATAAAAAAGGTTGGTCTAAGGTGCGGGTGGTTCTTTAAGCATTGTAATTATCATACTTCCTCAGGAGATATTATCATAGTCTAAATGTAACCAAATGGCTTTGGATTTTTTAAAAAGAAGTAAATTTCAATTCAGACATTGCATGACTATTACAAGAACAATTTGTCATTGACTGGAACAAGAAAATAGGGGAGGAGGAAATTTCAATCCATGCGCATGCTACACTCCTAATCAGCATGGATAAAAAACCCCACTCAAAAGCACCAATGCCACTAACATACTAACTCTTTAGACTATAACAGTCTAAGTTTTATTATTACTACACATGTAACATTATATGTATTTAAGCAATGGCATGGAAAAAATCTCCTTAAGCACAGAAGTAATTACTTGAAGTCTCTTAATACATATTTCATTTCTTTTCTTTTGGCATATGAACATAAAGCAACTGATAAAAAGCATATCACTGAGTTGCCTCAAGCTGCTTCTAGATGTAGACAGGGGAATTTATTGCCAGCAGGAACAGTCTACATTTTTAAAATTGTTTCTGCATTCTCTGTATACAGATTGTCAAATTATTTGCATGTGGTAGACTCATGTCATTTCCAGCTGCTCTTTGGTCCTTACTGTTTTGCACCAACATGTAACAACTTTCAGTACAGCTTATTGAAACTTGGCCACGGAGCAACAATATCTTCCAAAAACCACAACCAAACATGCAAAACCTTTCTCCCAGTCATTAAAAGATAAAACAAACAAGAAATATAGCCTTTCCTTAACAGCCAAAGCAAACAATTCAGTAGCTTTCATTCATTGTGCTTTAGCAGCTTTCACTGCCCAATTCTAACAGGCTAAAAGCCCTTTTTAGGCCTCAAAGTTTGCTTAAAACTAATTAAGCAACAGTGTAAAGTGCCTTTTGAGACTTCCATGAGTCCTTCATATATTTTCAGTAAGTCACATACTGATTTTAAGAATTCTTACAACAAAAAACTTCTATCAAATAAATGAACTCCACTTTCTGTACATAAGACTGCACCACAAAAGCAGCTGGTGAAATTTTATCAGAGCTCTTCAAAATTTATTTCCAGACTTTCATATAAATTTTTTAATTGTTCCTAGAAGTTTTCTGGTCTTAAATACTTTCAAGAAAGTCCAGCTGTACAACAAACTATAAATTCTTTGCCTTCATATGGGTTTCCAATGTCGACTTTGAAACACGACTAATCTTGCACTGACTTAGGAAAATAGTGTTCAAATAACTTGTATACTGATTATAAATCATAATTTTTCAGAGTCCTAAGCTCAGTGGGCTACAAAGTCCACCTAACTCCACTGCAATGGTCAATGAACCATAAAGTTCATTAAGAAGTAAACCAAATCACTGTCTGGGTACTGTACATAGGAGAAGGATCACAGACTGACAGGTAACCCATACAATACCCAGATCATTAATTCAATCAAAAATTCATGAAGCAATGGAGAAAATACTCCTGATTTTAGACTCTGCTTTAAATTACTCTTCTTACAGCATGATAGAGATAAATTGATGATTATCCTCTTTGGAGGAAATGGATGAGGTAAAAAACATTCTAATCAGCAATCCAGTATACTTTAGTCAGAAAGAAAGCATTGTGACTTCTCATTGTCTCTCACAATCAAAAAAGTTTCTTAAATTCAGTTAAACCATCCACAGTATTTCCCATCCAAATTTCTATACAAATCATGTCCAGTTTGCTTTGGCTACATTCCTTGGCTGAACCCTCTTGACTGAGGTTATATGACCCCTAATACTATCCTGCCTTGGCAAATTCCCAAATACACAAGCCAAAGACTTCGATTCCCTAAGATTTTCTTACCAGCTACCTGAACAAGTATTAATACGAGTTAATTACATTTTAATTTCTCACACAACTTTTGGCCTATTTTCTATAGAGAATTACCCATCCTATCAACAAGGAAAATAATATTTTAACATCTTTTATTTAATTATTTGAAGAATTATTTATTTTTTATTTTCTTAACAGGAGTTTTAGGTATGTGCAGTATTAAAAAAAAAAAAAAAAAAACAAACAAATCACCAAATGATTGAAGTAGTTTGGAAAGGCCAAGGAATTGTATAGTTTAAGTTACCATCTTCAAACAATGTGAAGGGCTCACAGGATTTTTTTCTTCATAATTACTTTGTAATTTGGTCTGGAACTCTGGTATGTCCCCAGCATTCAGGGACACACAAACGAGAGCAAGAGGTCACAGGACTTCATCATGCCCTTGGTCTACACAAAACCTACATTTTGATATACATGTGACAGCAAATTACAGCACTCCATTTTCTATTTCTGTTCTGATTCCTCTTCAAGACAGTTTATTAACTCACCAGTGATTACTCAGATATCTTCAACAGAGCAATATAGTCCATGAATATCTTCCTAGAACGTTGCAAACTAATCTAAGTCTGAAAAACCAGAACATTTGCCCAAAATAAGAAATTCAAGAAAAAAAAACAGCATCTTTTCTTCCAGCTTTGACCAGTAAAAATAAAGCTTCAGAAACATGCTATTTTATGGCACCAGAATCAGCTAAATCACAGGCAGATCAAAGTGACTGTCCATATGAACACAATGTACAAAATCCAGGAGGAGTTTAAATGTCTTCACCGTAGATCACAGTCAGTAGCTTGTGACTACCACTAGACAGGAATGAAAACAAGACCATTATGATATGTAGTTTCCAACTTAAACTTCTGAAGTTATCCAAATCTATTCAATGCAGTGAGTTTATGAGGGGAAAGAGCTGCCTGTGCTATTATTAGTAATACTGCAAATACATTTACTCCCAGAATTGAACTATCTCAAATGTTCTTTAAAATGCTTAAGCACATGAACTGTAGCAAACACTTATGGCAAATCAAATCAACATGAGTAAAGACAAGCTCCTGATAACTGCTTAAATTCAGTAGAGACAAAGTGAAAAAAAAGAGAAAAACCACATCCAGAACTCCATATGACACAACAGAAGTTTAGTTTTATTTTATACTGTTGTTTTCACAGTAGTACAATTAATTTAGTAAAGAGTGCTGTGTACATCCAAAATATACTGCATTTTCCCCTACACTGAATAAAGTACTTCTTAAATAAAAACTCTAATGTACTATTATTCCCTATGGAAAACAAACTTCAGTGTACCTACCCTTGCTGTCAGGAGGTGAGAAGTTGTTTAGATATAATACTCACTACAGCTAAACACAGTTGAAAAGATTCACATCACATTGACATCAAACATGCCCAACCATCTAAACTGCTTTAACTGGGAGTCTCAAAAAGAATATCTGAGTTACTATAAATGTCTATGTAAAACAAACAAAACTGAAATTAAAATTAACATCACAGAAATCTAACACAAATTTATCTGCAGAAGTTCAACAATTTAAATCAAGAAATAAAATAAACTTTAAAATAATGTTATGAGAAGAAACTGCATGTATTGCTTTTTCTTACCATTCCACCTTAGTCTGATCTTACAACTAAAGAGTTCGCACCTACATGATTTTCAACAATGTTTTTTACCACTATATTAAAAAGGTTGTTTATTCTTCAGGAATTTAGTTACAGAATTTTTAGAAGTTAGGACAGCCCCAACATACCCTTCTCTGAAATCATTAAAATTGGTAAGAGGCTATTGTGTCCATACATGCAAGCCAGCCAGTAAAAGAGCAGACCACAATGCCTTTGGCTTTATTCCTCTAGCACTACGAGATGAAAAAAGGACATTACAGGAAGGAATGTGAAGAAGGTATGATAAAGTTATCAGGGTCAGATCAAAGCAGCTTTATAAGCTTTTATCTTTCTAAATGAGCTCAGCTTCTAACATTTATTTTGCAAGCTGTAATTCTACCCTGACTAAAGGGAGAAATTGAGAGCAGCTGTTCAAGTACACATACATGTATTTCTCTTTATTCTTGGTAAGTCAATAATGCTGCTTACACTCTGCTAGTCAAACAGTGGCCTGCCAGATCATGACCTAGTTAACCATTCCAACCTCACAGGTGATAATACTACACTTCTCACACCTGCAAAGACAAAGGTCAAATCAAGTGTTGTCAAACAATACAAACACTGTGCAACCAGTGTTACACAGGGAGATGAATGAAGCATAAAAATAATGCATATGGTGGGTGGAAAAATTATTTAACACATCAAATAATAGGATTTAAGACACAGGAAAATAAAATCTTCATCCAATGCAGCGTATTAGAGTGACGTACAAAGTTCCCCAAAAAATACAGAGTACTGATAGAAGACTTGCAGTATTTGAGGTGTGTTTAATACTTTTCCAAACCCTAGAAAGACGCTTTCAGTAAGTAAGCTGGATGACACTTTCGCCCCCTTTTTCTTCACTGTATGTTACTTCAGAGGATAGAGATTTAGAGTGGAATAGGATTATCAAAGAGCAGCACTCAGCAGTGCTCATTATGAATTGTAAAAGTAATTAAAACATTTGGAAAAGCAAGCAAGGAACAATGCATGAACAGACTAAATGCAAACGACTATGTCATCAAATAAATCCACAGAGCTATGGATCTATTTTGAAGACTCCATATGGTGCTAGCAGACTATGTACCAACATGGCCCAAAAAAAAAAAAAAACAAAGAAGAGAAAAAAAAACAATGAAAGTGTTAGAACAATTTCCATGAAAAGGAAGATTGAATTGTTTAAGATTGTTTAGGATGGAGACAACCTGCTGGAAGAGATAAGAGAGTCAAACTCAGGAATGGAACCAACTTAATCAGTAGGGAATAATAATTCAGGTCTCTCTCTCTCTGTAATACAAGGGGGGGGGGGGTGGAAAGCCATGGAATTCCTTACAAGAGTCAACTGGAATTCAAAAAAGACCAACCCAAACAAGCTGAAAGAACCAAATAAACCACA
>JAOTQP010000001.1:61444511-61532747 GCA_026413545.1 Cichladusa arquata | reverse complement strand
AAACGCAGGGAATTCCTTACAAGAGTCTACTGGAATTCAAAAAAGAGCAACACAAACTTGCTGAAAGAAATAGCCACCAAGGACTTAAAGGTAACACTTCTGCCTCATGAAGTCCCTCAATTGCAAATTTTTGAAAATAGGCCATATGCCCTGGGGAGTGCCTGGCTAATCAGTTCCCTTCTCCAGCACACATGGTGGGCCACTGAGATGGGTTCCTGGGCTAAGCAATATCTACTGCTCCAAGCTCTTCCTTCTCATCAGCATATAAAAAGCTCAGATGAAGTTAAAGCCAGCAAAAATTCAGAGCAATGGCTTTGTTAAAACTGCCAATTGACTGGCATACATTACGATTAATGACTCCAGTTCACTGATTTACTGTAGTCCCTTTGCTGCACAACAATGGACAGCAAAGCTATTAGTCTGTTTTACTGCCCAAAACACACTTCTGTCATTTCACTGTGCTATCTGCACTGCAAACCTGCTATACAGCACCTTTTACTTCAATGTCAGTTATTTTCATGTTGAAGTAGGCATTTAATATACCTCAATATACTTCAAGACTTTCAACACCAAGTTCTGTACGCAGAATCTGCTTGATATCTGCTTAATATTTTAAGATGACAGACAAATGAAAACAAGACTTTTAAAGGAAAATGGCTGCAGCCCCTCTGTCACTCTAATGATGGCTTACAAGTTTGAATGGAATATATATGCACTCTTCTAAAAATAGACCAGAAAAGAGCTTCTTCACATCCCAGCAATACATTCATTTAATAAGATCATAAACAGTACTGTTTTAGGGGCACATCAGTATAAAAAACCCTGCAATCTCTACAGAAGAGTTGTTAACTTTATACAAATAATGAACACGTGTTACACAAAGAACAAAATCAATTCTTTTATGAGAACTTATTAAATCTAGACATAGACAACTACATACAGAAGATGTGTAACATACATAAGATTACAGGCAAAGTTGTCAGCAGACCTAAGTTCCACATGAACTAGGCCTTCCAATAATAATTATCCGCATCATACAGCATTTCATTCAGAAGTCACTAAATTGCCCAATATTGGTTTTAACAGCAGACAATTAGAAACATAACCAAAAATAAAAAGAAATGTAAACCACCTGCCTTTCTTCATAAAAACTGGCAGATCCCTGTTAGAATTATTTTTACCGACAGATAAAGGGCAGGCAAAAAAAAAGTGCTAAATAAGACACCTTTCTGATAGGACCTCACATATGACAATAAATGAATCACAGCATCAACTAGGTTGGAAAAGAGCTCTGAGATCATCAAATCCAACCTATGACCGAACATCACTCTGTCAACTAGACCATGGCACTAAGGACCACATTCAGTCTTTCCTCACATAGCAGGGATGAATGTCTCCATCACCTCCCAGAGCGTCCATTCCAATATCTCATCATCCTTTCCCCGAAGAAATTTTTTCTCATGTCCAACCCAAACCTCCCCTGGCACAGTTTAAAACCTTGTCCTCTTGTTCTGTCACTGGTTGCCAGAGAGAAGAGGCCAACCTGGCTGCACCTTCCTTTCAGGCATTTGTAGGGAGTGATAAGGTCCTTCCTGAGCCTCCTCTTCTCCAGGCTGAATATCCCCAGCTCTCCCAGCCCCTCCTCAAAAGGCTCATGAAGTTATATGCTGAAATTGCCAACACTGTGAGATTTCAGAATAGGAGTGAAGGTGAGACAAAAAAAAAATACATTGCTTGAGTCTCTGGCTGAACAGTTAAGATGCTTTCCCCAAAACTCTCCATAAATTATATGTGATAAAGCAAAGCATGCTTTATTCAATTAATCCAGCAATTACTCCTAAGAAGGTGATGAACCTGAATTTAACACTTTTGTGGGCACTGGCTTACAAGCACAGCGGTGACAGTGAGCTTAACAGAGGAAACTGAGTTCCAATGAGGAACCAAAGGTACACTGAATTTATTATGCCAAATATTTGACTCTCAACTACAGTATTTCACAGCAACCACATAATAATATATTCACCATTCTGCAAACATGAGAGAGTTCAAGTGTAACCATTCCCATTTGCTTCCCCCTTCGGCTTGAACATTATGAAAATTTAGTCACACTATGCTCTTCTGTCTAAGAAAATCATGATCTACATAAAATAAACTGGCTAGACAGAAAAAGAGTTGCCTAGTAATTTCAGGCAAAATCAATCTCCGGCAGCAGGTTTTTTTTCCAGCAGCAGGTGACAAAAATGCAAACCTCACAATGCATCTATGACAGGTGATGAATTTTTGTAAAGCTTTTCAAGAAAACAGGGTTGGTAAAAACTTCAATTAAATTCAAGAACAGCTTTCAGCAAGGTCACCTGCTGAGAAGATCTGAAATAATTTAAATTCAATCCTTGTCAAATCTATTTTTATGTAAAATGTTGCCTAGCTTGTACCTATGGTATTAATTTTTATATAGAATTACTTTAATGCAGGCTGATAGAGTAAAACTAATTCTATCTGGAATGGAACTTGATCAACCTGGAAAAAAATAAGTGCAAACTAGATATCAAGTGACTTTTTAGTAAAAAAAAAAATCACATGATGTTGCCTAAGAGATGCAAAAAGAATGTATGTCACATATAAAGACTGATTTTAATAAATGTCAAAACATTTAAAGATATATGCCTAGATACTTTAGGAGACCAAATTCCACCTTCAGTAATTTCAAAGTCTAAAATCACTAAGAAAGCTGGTGCTTTGAAAAAGTCCACCAACATATATAAGCAATTACCATATAAATAACAGTCCAAAAGGCTTTCAAATCAGAGGAAATTCAATTTAACTCAGCATGTCAGAACACTCTGCATATTAAGGCACAGGGGAAGAAAAAGCCCATTAGATTACTTCAGTAATTCATTACCAAACTACAACATTGAAAGGACACAAAAGCAGCGTGCTTGATTAAGACATTCTCTAATCAGTTTGTAGTAAAAGCATTTCTAGAAGAGCAAAGTAGACTAAACCATTTTAACAGAGCCAGAACTATGCTGCAGATTTTACACTACTGAAAATCTTGGATATAAAATAACCACAAGATGGGTGCTTAAAGGGTCATCTTGAAAAGAAGGACAAACATTTGTGCTTTGTTTATAATAGAGGAGAGGAAGAACCACATAGTGGGAAGAGAGAATCACCAAAGCCTGACCAGAGGATGGAGAAATCACCCCACATCCTTCCCAATGCATCACACCCTCCTCAATGCCTTGGGGAGTAGCCTCTCCAGAGTGGCATGGGCAGCCACACTCCAATCAGCACAGTGGCAGCCGGAAGTGGGGGAGTCCATGTCTTAGTGGGCTGTGTGACTTGGGATGGAGAACACACTTTACTGCCAGCCTACAGCTTAGCAGATTGGGTGGCCCTGCCATAAAGCTGGAACGTCCATACTGCCAGGAAGAGGTGTGTGCCACTAGGTGAACACAATCCTGGAAGAACAAGTGCTGCTTGTAACCCACACTGCCCATGGAGCCTAGGTGCCAAAAACTGTGTGGGGCAAGAAGGGGATTAGAACTTTCCATGAAAAGTTATGAGAAGTATTTAGATATTTGTAGATGTTTATTAATTTCTCTAATGGTCTGACACTCCAGTTTATCTGTTGTATTCCTCATATCAATCCCAATACAGTTTCAGATTGCTGTTTACATTGTATTAATAAGTCAGTAAACTGCTTTTTGTAGTTTAAGCTACATGATCTGAGCATTTTTCCCTGCAACAGTAAGCAATACGAGTCATTGAATGTATCAATCCTTACATTAATTTCTACTGTTTCTTAGGAGCTATGCATAGATAATACAGACCAAACGCGCTTTTTTGCAGGAAAAAAGAAAACAACCCAAAACATTTCCTCAGAGATGATTTATTATTCAGCTGCATCCATTTAACTCAACAAGATGCATCTTTCAACTAGACTTAGACCAAGGAACATAACCCAAAAGAGCCTTTTTTTTCAGCCAGCTGGCTGGATAGCAGAGTCACTTCCACAGCAGCACCACAGCTTGTCTTCCACCGGCCATTTCCTAACGTAAGGGTAAGTTTTGGGTGCCAACAACAATCATTGCACCAAGCTGCTTTATAACACTGAGACTATCGCGTCTACATTGGTTTAAGTCATAAGAATTCTGTATCTTTCACTAGTAGTAAATTTTCACACTCTTTATAAAGGAAGAGAAAGTGATGGGACTTCTCAACAACATCAAACAATATTTTAACAGCTCTAGAAGTGGTAAGTGATACAATTCCCTCAATTTTTTATTCAGTCATACAGAGTCTTTCAAAGTCACTGCTAGCACCGGGAAGCACATCCTTTTCACCCAGGAATCAGGACAGCATGCAATACAAACCTAGGCAAACAATCATGCTTCTTGTAGATAAAATGTACCCAAACAATGAAATTACACCCCATATAGAATGGCAGGAACACTGATAATTTCAATTTCTTTGTTTTAAACTGCAAGCAGCAAATAACTGTAAAATTTGCCGTCCCTGCTAGGAGTAGATTTAAATTAGCAGGATACAAGAAAGACATTATGTATCTTGGCACTCAGATACTTCTACAATGTTTCTAGATCACAGTTACTCTCTGCCAAATCCATAACAAACCATGTTTTATGTCTTAACTAGAGCTGGTATAACTCAGGCATCTAGCAACAGTCTTGGCAAAGTTGTAACACTTTGTTTATTACAGAGGATCAAACCTAGAGGGAGAACTCTGATGTCACACATATGACCCTGTCACAAAATGAATGCCTATTCACCAAATGAATATGGAGATGACAAATAAGTTAAACTCTCTTCACTACTGCATGAGAACATAACACTCAGTCAACTAAAGGAAAGTAAACAGTAAAGTGGAGCAGAACAGCCTTACATTTCAAGCTAGAGAAGGAGCAGATGACTAAGAACCAAGTATTCTAAGAATTCAGAACCAGCTTTCTAAGAACACTGGTTGGCATAAAGCTGGCATAACACAAACTGTTCAGGCTTCTGAGATTAAAATCATGTTATAGCAGCTCTCTACTTCAGTCATGGTGTTTATTAACACAATTGACCACAAATCTACCAGGCAGCTTTTGTTAAAATAAAAACAGAACATTACAAACAGCAAAGATTTCTGAAGCTCCCACTACTCTACTTCTAATCAGACCCAGAGGATGGAGGCAAGCTTCTCTCACACAAGCAGTGTCCCCTATTCTCAGTTAAGTTGGCAACAAAAGAAATTAAAGGAAATTATACAGCTGCTGCTTGTTCCTCTTCAAACCAGTATTTAGAGGTGCCCCTGAAAAATCCAACTAGAAAACCATGAAAACCATTAAGAAAACTCACCTCCAAATATATCTTGCAGATTTTCTTTGCACTGACTTTATAAATGGTGCTCCATAAATCAGCTGTATAGCAGATCAGTCCTTTGGATGGCTGAGTTAATCACAGGTAAGTGGCTTCCTTGTGGTAAAAAGGACAACTGAACTGGGATTGCAAGGAAGACAGGCATACTCAACACAAAATTTATTTCGGAAGTTTACACTGGAAATCAAGTTTTATATTAACAGCACTTCAGGAAACATTAGAAAATAAGGGTTAGGAATGGGAGTAATCCTAAAACACACTTAGATACTCATGTTTACGCCTTTACCAGTGTTTCTGTTAAAACAGTTTTGCATAGTTTCTCATATGCTTTTGCATAAAAGTCATTCAATCTCTCTTCCCCACTATTACTTTCTACTTCTTTCTAATAAATAATTTTATAGCAAGAACAGAGGACTACTTTAAAAACCAAACCAGAATACTTAGTTGATGTGCTAAATAACACACTGTACATATAAATGAGTAACAGTGTTTATTGACTGTTATGGAAAGAAACTTGTTAGGACTCTGCAGTCTTTAAAATGCAAAAGTGAAAGTATCCTAACTTTGGGAGGTGATAATCACCCAAAGGGCATATCAAATTCCAAAAGAGTTCAGGGTGTTAAACATTTTTTAACACCAGGCCTCCAACACTGAAAATTTTGTTCTGCGCTGTTAGATGCAATCCTGATACAGAAAATTTGCCTTGAGGGCAGCATCAAACCCTGCAAAGAGAACTAATAACTGAAGCAAAAAGCTTATTTGTTGGGGTAGGCAAACAAGAATACTGAGGGACTCACAGAAGCCCTCCTCTCCTGGCTTGGGGAATAAGAGCTATTGCTCCCAAGCACCTTTCCAAGCATAGGAAGGTGGAGCAGTAATTCCAAAGGGCAGAGAGACACGTTGTAAATAGCACATCTCACCACAAACCCACAAATGAAAAGAAGGGAGCAGGACAGCACTGAACACCTACACAAGCAGAGACACCCCAGACAGACCCATCCTGTTCCTAAGGATCAATACTAAGAGATAAAAACCCGCCACTATTTTCTTGATTAGCTTTTGTCCATCCACTGTCTCTCACTCATTCTACCTGCTGGCAACTCCATCCTGAAGCCTGCTAGAAGATCATGCACAGATCCTATAGACATTCACAAGGCAGGGGAATGGGAAGAGAAAAAGAATTTTTAAAAAGAGTTTCACAGGTTAAGCCATGGTAATAGGGCAACATGGCCTTGCCAGGCAAAAGTACTAGTCTGCTTTAAAATTTAACTATCCCCTTTTATCCCTTCTTTCTCTCCTTTTCCCACACTCCATACTCCCCACTTCACTTGGATCCTTTTCCACTTCTGATTCTTGCCTTAGGTAACCAATATCAGAACTGTACAATCTCAAAATTCTGTTACTCTGTCCCCAGTGCTGCTCTAATACATCTTATGCATCTTTTTCAATAGCCACCCCTCCCCAGTTTGCCTGTCCTTCCAAAGGGCTTCTTCTGAGTGAATCACCTCAGCAGGTTTTGCAACAGGGATAATGGTTTCACTGGCCAACTTCGCTGGCTTTAGGAGCAGCTTAACAGATTAAGTGGCCCAGTTTTCCACTTTACAGCTATTCCTCTGGTCATTATCTGACTACCTGAACAGCCAGTAATCAGATATCATTACACATCTCAAAAAGCAGCAAGCTTTTGAGACAAGTTAGTTACTATTTCACCAACATTTTAGCTTTTTTATTGTATTACCATGCTCTGTTTTTACTTAAAAACATTTTAACATGATTTAACAAATAAGCAAGATTAAATACATATTTTCAGTATACCATAGTTACTGAAAAATAAAGAGGCCAGAAGAAAAACTTCATGACAGCTTATTATAGCCGCAAATTATATCAAACTGTTAAAACAGCTACAAAAACAGTTAAAACTGTTAAAACAGGTGAGGGCAAGTCTTCTCTTTCCTGCTATAGTATAACCCATCTTTCTCCCACTCCTAGCTCCAAAGTTTTGGCCATTTTTCCCTTTTCATTCCAGCACTTGTTCTTGTATCTTGCTGACACACCAATATCTTAGGACTCGTTAAAATGTATCTCTCTTTATTACACTTGCTCTCATACTTCTAGTACAAAAAAATTGCTGCTATGTCTATTTTACAAGGAACTGGAGACACAGTGACTTCTTTGAAATTAGCTTTTCAAAGACACCACACATCACTTGAAGCAAGTGCAGTGGGAGTTGTATTATCCACATTTAATAAGCAACACAAGCTAGCAAAGCCAGACTAATAGAGAAAAGCCAGATTTTTGTGTCTTACCCTAGATGTATGTTCTAAGATGACATCTTAGTTTCCTAAGGGAAAACTTTCAGGCACAGAGGCTGCAAAAAGATTCTGAGGAGTAAAAAAATTGCACAGTAATATTGGTGAAAGCAGCAGAGAGAGAGTGAAAGAGACTCTCCATCTTTACCACACAATTCTAAAAACCAGGAGAGGAAGCCAGCTTTTGCCTGAAGAATCCCAGACACTTTCAGTTTATTTTGTTTTGCTGAAGACTGAAGAGTCCCATTGCCCAGCATTTACTAAATGTAAATGTTAAGATTCAGCAAATATGCCTAAATTGGCAAAGTCCAGATTCCTGGTTTGTGCTGGTGCATTAACAGCAGTAACAGTGCAGACCATAAGCTAGTAGCTTAGTAGCTAGTACAGAAGATAGTTCTGGCATGTCTAATGATATATGTCCTTAAAGGTCTTTTTACCTATGATCCTATAAAAGGATAGAAAAAAATCCTATGATTTTAAGATTGTTACAACCAATCTTAACCATTTTCACAACATTTTTAAATAAGGCACTATTTATTTCAGAATTAAAAAGTGATCTGCAGTGCTTTATATAGAATCAAAGGCTAGGCATTCATTTAAACAGCCAAACACTTTCTTCTCTGCTTTTCTGGTGTGCTCTTACATAGCAACTATATTCAATAATAAAAAGGCTCTGTTCTACTGAGAATTTAAATATCACACAGTAATTGCATGTCAAAAAATGGGTTTATGTTAGCATTTACTATTAATATCATCCAGAAACTGTCTCTATACTGTGGTTATTTAATTATGGCAAACCACAGGCTACTAATTTGCTAAGTTATTTATAGGTTTTCTTATCTTTTTTTATTGTATGGCTTTATTTGCTTCCCCCCTTCACCCAAGTCACATCTTCATTCACATTCATTTCAGACAATTCTGCAAGGAATACATAAGCACTGCCAGTGTCAGGGACCTCAGCATAACTCTTAAGAACCTACATTGTTTCCTACCTCTCTTTTTTTCAAAGCCTTGCAGATTAAGCACATCAACTATAAAAGCACAGAAGAACTCTAATATGGCACAAAAAAAAAAAAAATACAAGCCAGAAGAGGATTTTAAACTTATTTCTAGTTCTCAAATAAAAAATTCATCTGGAATATTCTTAAGTATGTTGTAAAAATATACTATAGTTTTAAATTAACACAGAGTAGTTCTAAACTTTAATATAAACCAGATATTTAAATCAAGGATCTTTTCTGAGTCTAGAATATTCATATAAAATGCAAAAACAATAATACAGAGAGTTGAAGTTGTTACATGAAAAATATTTCCTTTCTAGAATCTCTGGACTAGGTTGCTTAGCTCTCCTTTAGAAAATTGCTTAACACAGAGAATTCTGTTTTGCTTCTGGTTATTGCTTGAATTTTCAGCAGTAATAAGGTAAAGAGGACATTCTTCAGAAAATCCTCAGGTTTCATGTCAAGGATCTCCAAATAGTTTTAATGGGATGCCACTTTCAAGCTTTTATGTAATCAATGTTTTTCAGTTTGGAAACCACTGTTCTAGAGAAACTGTTGAAAGTGAAAAATCAGTACAAGATGCCTTCTGCAGTGAAAAATCAGAACAAGACCTCTTCCATCTCCAATTCCAACAGATCAAAAACACTCAGAAAAAGTCTCTCTGACACAGAATTTTCAGCAATGCAAGTTCTAAGGGAAAGGTTTTCTACACCTTTGTTTCAATAAGAAATTGTAAGTAACATCTGAGTAAATTTTTACACACACTTCAATGTTACATATCTGATAGCATTGTTAGAATACTTTTCCTACCTTAATCTATTCTTTTAAGTCTACATACATCATACATCTTGATTTGACAAAGACATAGGGATGTCCTGGCTGTTACAGTGGTCCCCATTTCTGCAGCTCCAAAGCATCAAGACTGTCTGGTGGCATCATTTACTGACACCACAGTTAGGGACACACCTGTATCAGCACTATATTGCTCTTCTCAGACCCTATGCAATCTTGGAAATAATGATTAAATTTATATGGACATATCCACAGAAATCATAAAATCATGAGTGAAGAGAAGGGTAAAATTTTGTTTTCTTGCTGAACTGTAGCCAGACATACTTAGAAAAACAAGTGCACAAGGACACAAAATTTAAAAGAGTAGGATAGAATTATGAGGTGCTAACACTCTTCTACCACTTACTTTACCTGTAAAAACAGAATAGTGATTTAAAACCAATAATTAGTTATACCCTTTACATAAGATTGCTAAGCAACATTATATAGTTACATAACAAAGTAGCTAATGCTACATTATTACCTAAAGACAACAAAGGGTTTAGATATGAAGAAATTACTGCAAAAATAACAAAGTGTGCATTGTGAGTAGCAACCAAAATCAAAATGAAATATATACTCTTTCTCTGAATAAATTCTGCATAAATCACAAAAACTTTAAACTGATCTTGAAAGGCTCCAGTGGTTACACTAATTACACTAATACTCTAATTTTAAAATTATAGACATAAAAATGTGCCTTTTTTTTCCAGCCACAAGAAAATGAAAGCCCAAATTTTCAGTCCATATGCCTGAAGTGTGTACATATATTTACATCATGTCCCACATGTCTATGAACATGGGCTTGCACATACCTGCAAATAAGAGAATACAATGCACAAAGACTGGAGCAGTTCTTTATTCAAATCCTATTTGCTTGACAAACTGCATCATACAAAACTCTGGTTAGCAGTAATTTTAATAGCCAATATGATTTGAAATATTTTGCCTGCATATACTTATGAAACTCTAAACAGATGTGTCTTTATGTGAGTAGTCACCCTACGGAACAGTCTTTCAGGAAATACATTCTCCTGACTTACCTGTAGTTTTATCTGACAAAAAAATATACCAACCAAGGTATCTTACCTACCCTACCAAGGCTTAGGGAGGCCTATACCCAATGAAGCACTACTAAAAAGGAAAGTGAAGTTCTTAGAGGATGCCCTTTTCAAGTTGTTCCACTTCAGATTTTGTTTTTCTGCAAAAAGAGAAGTGAGCTCAATCTCCTCTTCCCCTCATTTTTACTTTATATCAGAGGGAGGCCATACAGTATTTGCACCAAGACTCAACTTTTCAGTGGGCAAGCTGGTTTTATCACTGTAAAATGAGGTTAAAGCAAGAGGGGAAAAAAAAATTTCCAAGTGTTATCCTAAAATTCAGTATTGTCATCTTACTCTCATATACAGTACAGCTCTATTCATTCTGCCACTCCAAGTTAGCTACTAAAACACTGTGCAAAACAATAAATTCATGCTACATAACTTATAAATTTTCCAAACTAGCAAACTGCATGAGAATGGCTAAAAGTGTAAAGGTAGCTCAGTGCTTAAAGGTAGCTCAGTGCTTACATAGTAGTTTTATAAGACCAGAAGTCAAAGCTTCTTTAACAACAACAACAAAAAAAAAAAAAACAACCTGCAGTCTAAAAAATTACCTTTGACCACAGTAGAAATCCAGTGGAAAGCCCCTAAAAAATCTATAGATGAAACAGTCAAACAGTATTATATTTAAACACTAACTTCCTCCAGTTAATTTACTGCCAGGTACACTAAGTTTTAAACATTTTAAATGAAAATTGAGGAACACAGAACAATCCCCCAAAGAAAATATGTACATGCTATTGAACTGTAGAAATACAGCATAGTGGGATATAAGCTCAGTTATTACACTCCCTGTACTTCCTTCTGCTTTAAAGCTTACTACATTCATGAGAACAATACAAGAGGCAGTTTCTGATTTAATCACACACAAGTTCAAAACCATTCAATGCACCTAAGACAGTAAAACTGTAACTTTATTTGCTATTATTTTGTCTAATAGTTACTCCTTGTTTCTTTACCTTTAGCTATAAAGGTTAACAGCACCAAAACCCAAACAACAACCAGTCAAACAAAAAAATAAGCATTCAGAGGGCTAATATTATTCAAACATTATTTAGAAATTTGTCACTTCCCAATACACGTACTGCCTGCTGCATTCCTCATCAACTTCTCCTGTTACAACAGGAAAATTCTCACTAGTTGAAATGTACTATTTTGAAGGTTTATAGCTCTTGATGGTTGTTATGGAAATAAACAAAAAAAACCAACTCATAAATACTGTTAAATGCTGGCTTAATGTTTTACGAGGAAGAAACATATTGGTAATCATGTTACAAAGTAGAAAATTTAATTAATGGAAGAGAGTTTTGTGAGAAAAACATTGTAAGACATAATTTGATTAAATGTTACTGTTCTTAAAGAAAATACTGTACCAAAAAAACCCCCAAAAAACTAAACAACAACAAATGTAACAAACAACAAATCCAACATAACAAGAGTGATGTCAAATAACACAGTCTTCACTCTATTTCATGACTTCATTAATACATGGCTGAATCATGAAAGTAATCTGGTATCATCTTGCCACAAAACAGTTCTCCTGCAGATTTTCATCTGATTAAATACAAAAAAAACAGGCTCCTTTTAACAACTACAGTTTCTGGTAATTTCTTGAAGAAACTAAAGAGAAGAAACCTAAGAAAAACAGGTAATTGTCACGTATCATAAATTCTGTTCCTCCACCTGTGGGAAGGAGAACTTTCACATCTTAAAACCCTATTTAAGGAAGTTATATAGTAGACCCACTGCATACAATGAAAATATATTGGCAGTTAACATAAATATCAGGAATCATTTTCTAATATTCAGATCCTGGAATATAAGAACAAATTCTCCTAATATTTTACTGTTTACCTTCCTACTGTTGTGGATTCCCCAAGACAGTCAGAAAGAATGAAAACCAAAGTGTAACATGCAAGACCATATACACTATCTAGTGAGCAAGAATAACCATATTCCAACAGCTCTAACTGCATTATGGTCACATTATTTATAGACTTTTACAGTCATGGTGACACGGACACACTCCTGGTGAACTAACTAAACTCAGATGCTGAGAATAGGCCAAGTACAGCAGCATGGCAAGAGACGTTGCCCAGAAAGTAGGTTGAACAAGCCTGTGCTGAGGTTTATGCAGATGAAAGAAGACTGGTAAACTTCCTTACACAGCTATAACTAAGTCTAAAGTATCATTTGTTTGAGAACAGTAGAACAGGGAAAGTCCCACATACATCAGTCAGAAGGGATTTTGCCAGTAACTTCACTCATGCCCACATTTCGTGCTACTCACATTTGCATACCGAATTTTCAAAACAAACAAACCCACCCACAACTTATTTTGCTTTGTTTGCATGTCCAGCTTTTCCTTTACCTAATAAATTCACTATCTCAGCCCACACTTTTAACCCTTCTGACTCATTTCTCCATTACAGTGTGGGGGAGTGAGTGAGCAGCTGTGTGGGTCTTAGCTGCCTACTGAGCTTAACCCAGTGTAAATAAGTAAAATTTACTGTCATACAACTTTAAACAGTTTAGTAATTCTAAACACAGGCATTCCACAGCCACCATCAGAACTTAACAGGAAAAAACCACCACACACTATCTCAACACATGCAAGCCTGTGTCTCTGAATATTTTTACTGAGAACTGCAGTCTTGAGTGCTACAAGCTCCTCATGAACATCTTTCTAATGGAGAAACTTCAACATTCATCGAATAGGATTTAAAACTAAGACCACATCACATTCTCTTCTAAAGTGTTGTAAAAGCACTTCCAAAATGCATTTACCTAGGTCCTCTCTTCAGTATTTCCTTAACAGACACTAAGAGTCTACATTTAGTAATACAGATGCAAAGCATGTCAGAATTTATGTCAATGCATAACTGGAGCAAAACTCTACAAGTAGGTCTGTGGATAAATACGTCAGCAAACAAAAGATGTCTGAATAGTGTATTTTGCATAGCTGCAATGCAAAGTTATAAAACAAATCTAATCACCTTGGGTATTCTTTCACCACAAAAATATTGGAAATTCATAACAGAAGGAGTACCTGGGTCTTCAAGATACTTGGGAATGTCTCAGCTAAATGAAATATGCTTCAGCTGGCAGGAACAGATTGAACAAGTTGAGACTTGACCCAGCTTGGCACTGGTGGTTGGACTAGATGACCTACAGGGGTCCCTTCAACAGCATCTTAGGTCCCTTTATAGTCTATCCTGTGATCCTATAAAATTTAGATGCAAAGTTAGAATAAAGCTTTTATTAAAATAACTGTATATTGTAACTGATACTTACCATTTATTTACAAACAAATATTCTCTTAAAGAAGCTATTTTCCTGTAGTTGTAATTAGATCTTAACCAAAAGTTTTTAAAAGGACAACTCAAATGTCAGTGGAACTAAAATTATCACAAGTGAGAGAAAAACACGTATAAGAGATCCAAAACAAGTGAACAACACAGCTCTGCCATACAAGAAAGGCAGTTGGAGGGTTATGTTTTAGATCACAAAATTACCTGGAACCTATACTGCAATTATTTATAGTATTTTAAATGGAATAAGTAAAAATTCAAAGCACCTACTACTCTATTGCCTTAGATCTGATCACCTGGACATCTTTACCATCAATTCACCTTAAATAGTAAGACTGCTTAGAATGCAATTCCTTTTATGTCACTGACACTTCTAAAGTTGGTCTTTCTGTATCCATAGTACCAGTACATAAAAAATTCTGATGTCATCTGCATTCCACCAAGGGTGGAGGCAGGCAAACACTTTCTCAAAATGAGTTCCCAAGAAATGCACATTCATAAAACCAAAACATCCTGTTTCTATAAATGGAATTGACAAGCAATCCATTCTAGGATAGATACTCAGAGAGGAATGCTTAATTATCAAGCCATTTTACCTGTATTTGATCTAAAACCTTCCTCAGTACTACACATAACCTTCATTTTTATGTTCCTAATTCATATTGCAAAATATGAAAGGAAATGCAAGTGAAAAATTATCACAAGAAAAGTCCACTTTGGGATTTTTAAAAAGACATAGTCATAAGCTAGAATTTGTACACTATTGAAACAAATAATATTCTACAACCTCATACAAATATACTACCTACTAGAAGAGATTTCTTATTCGCTCACACCAGAAGATCAGTCATTTTTATGTGGCTGTAGAATGTTAATCCAATACCTACCCAGAGAAAATGAACAATACTCTCAAGGAAATCATTAAGTGTCTCATACAAGAAATTAGTTTTTTTCTTCACAGCCCAGCACCAATCGGGATTTTCAAGACTTTCCTCCCTAGTATACAAAGCCATTGCTGATAAAATCTGTGAGTGATTGCTGGTAATGGTGCTATAAGCACCAGCAAGGCCAAGGTACAGATACATAGGGACCTGGAGTACATGGCAGGCCAGACATAATCAAGATCATATTTAACTCTGTCATATGAAAATGTAAAAAAACAACAAGGAAGAACGTGATCATAGAATCACAGTCTTGGCAAGTGACAGCATAAGCCTGCAACAATGACAATCATGAGCTCCCACTAAGTCTAAGGTGCAAATTACTAAAATGAAAGTTGAGAGCATTAACAGTGACTATTGAGAAATAAGCTGAACATATACATTACCCCAAGAAAGGTATTTACAAAGCAATTCACAAATTGCTAAGTCCAATTGTTAATAACAAAATAAAAGACAATAAAACTGTTAAAGTACCCCAAAACCTCTAAGGTTTTGTGAAACTGCAAGATTTGGGATCTGAAATCATATTTCACAGCAGAACACCAAAGGTTCATCTGTTTAGGACTGTCTCACAAGCCCTTGCAACATTTAGTACAGCAATGTGAGATAGGAGCAGCCTCAACTCTGTCCCCCACTGCTGTGAGGGTGGTTTCCTTTCCAAGAATAGGCACAGCAGGTGAAATTATGTGCCAGCTCCTTAATGCCACAATTCAAAGCCTGTCCCAGTAGTTTAAATCCACCATCATCACCATTTAGGTCACCACACTATTTACATGGGCAGCAGCTTTCAGTAGGAAGCTAGATGGACAATTGCAGTGGCATCCTAAATTACTGTAACTGGAATTATCCCTCATTAATCAAATACCTAAGTTTATTAAATACAAAAATAAAAAATAATGTATAAACAACTGCAGAGAAGTAAAAGTCTGCTACTGTGTATTAGATGATCTAGTGAAGAAAAAAGAATAAATGACCAGAAATTGAAGCTAAAATACAAAATTGCTGTGTAATCTCTTTTATTTGTTTCCAAAGGAAATATATAATCCATCATACTATTATCACTGGCATACTTTAAAATAGAGACAGTACACATGAGCCATAGATTTCTGATCTAGATACACAGACTCAGTCAGGGAAATTGCTGGCCAGCATTAGGCAGAGGGACAAACTGTATGAACATAAAAGTCTCTTTTATAAAGACAAATCAATTGCATCAACATATTTCAGCAAGGATAGTCCACTAGCATCAGAATGTAAACAGCAGCATAAAATAAGGTGAGACATCTGGTAAAGAAAACAGGACTGACTAAATACTCTTTGAATATTGCTCTAAAAGCAAGCAGCTTCTGTTAATCAAGCAAAAACCCTGACAGCTTACTACCCTCTACCATTTTCTTTTTTGCAAGACTGCTTCCCAAAGATTTATTTACATTTTCCACAGGAAAAACAAAGTTGTTATGTTCACATAACCTTAATTTAATAACTTCATCATAATAATTACCAATAAAGTAATATATTTCTCCCTATGTTCAGGTTTTTTCACACATATTCATTCGGTTATCCTCATGTTATCACTATTTCATACACCAAGGAAGGGTTTAGAAACATACGAAAAAGTAAAGCTATCATGCATAAAGTGGAGCAGGTGAAAGACTTTTATATATATAATACACTCAATATATTTAACACACATAATGACATAATGTAAATGCACTAAGACTGAGCACAAGCAATACTTGCTTTTTTCCAAGCTGAATCAATTACAAGCAGAAGAATACCTCCTAACTGCAAATATTTCTATTTCTATGATGAGAACATTGAAAAACAAGATGGTTCTGTTAAGAGATAAAGAAGAAAAAATTTTAGACAGAGACTAATTCTTTCAAATACTGTTAATCAAGAATGCAATTTATCTTCAATAAGTACCTTAACAAAAAATAACTTTTAAAAATAGCAAACATTCTATAAAACTATTTGGCTAAAGGCTACAAGCAAGAAATGCAACCAGCATATAGTACATAGCCATCAAAACACAAAACAAAAGCTTCTGTTTCACAGGGACACCTGCATTTAGGAAACTGGCAAGGTTTTTGCTTAGTCCAGTAAGCAAAACTCAAGCCTTCTGCAGACTGAGCACAGATATTCTATAGAAGCAGATCTGGATTTACTCTTTTTTATAAATTGTTTAGAACAAGAGGATTTGTATGTTAGAAACCATAATTTTGGAGATAAATAACTCTCTGAAATGCTCGTGCTTCACTACCCCAATACCAATACCATGATTTATTTATTCATTTTAGAGTCTTAACACCAATAACAAAATCTGATAACTGTTTTGAAAAGCTATTGACTAGACCGATCATCTCAAATTTGTGTGACCACAAGTTTGATCAGAATTCATTTTATTTTGGGCATATTTCCAGATTACTGTGTTAACAAAGCCTTGCATTGCAAAGTTACAACACAAAAAACCTAATACTGATTTCTTGGATGATTTTAAAATGACAGCTCCATGGATGTTTACGAGCTATGCCTAGAAAAACTCTGATTCTTATGAAGAATCTATCCATGTTGACTTCACATTTAAAAAAAAAAAAAAGCTTTAAAAAAAGTGGGGTTTTTTTAAATTAATTCTGTTTCTGGAAACTTTACTTTCTTGCAGCACCATACATTATTCCTATTTAGTCTAATACAAAAAAAATGGAGAAAAAGCTAACAGATTTGTGAAGCATAGAGAGGGAAGCAACCTCCAGCCTTTCTTGCAAGTTTTTAGACCTTTTATTGGTATTTGATTTTTCAGATTTAAATTGCCTGTTCACTCTTCTCCTGACTATTTCAAAGTCCTGATTTAAAACTCCATCCAAAGTATTTAGGAATCATTCAGAAACTTTCATTTATAATAAGCACGCATTCACATCTAGCAACTGCTATACTTTTTTCATGGGGGAGGGCAGTGTTAGGGTTGGGGTGGGGCTGTTTGCCTTTTAAAGGTAAACCCTGCAACACTGGACAGAAACACAAGGAAACTTCACAGACTCCTTCTATTGCCTACATGTATACTGCAACAACTGCAATGATTGAGTTTCACTGTTCCCACGGCAATACTCTGATTTCTTTCTTCATTTCAGAGCCTTTCCCTGTACAGGCTAAACCTCACACTGTACCTTACTTCCCTCTAACCAGTACTTGTAGAAAAGCCTCTTTTTCTTCAGGCTACCAATGCTTCATAGATAAACATGGCTTAAATTTTTCTGATAAATGGGATGCTCGAGGGATCCCAGAGCCACATCTCCCACAGCTTAACATTTAAGTGCATAACTAAAATGCTTCAATGAGACTACCAATTACTGCAGTTCTGTTACTACCGCACAGAACTGCTCAACACCAAATGGAGCTATGAGATTCCAGAAGCCATTTTTAGCCCAGGGCACTAGGCCAAAAATAACCTTTTCAGTTCTCTAGGAAGCCAAATGTACAAAGATATGAAAACTGGCAGAAGGAGTACAGCACTTCTTGCCAAAATACTGATTTCTTTTTTTTTTATTATTGTGTAAAGTTACTACTCTTTCATATTAACTGATTCTTAACTGATTGCAAATCTATAGTGATTTTTTTTTTGAGATTACTTCTGAGTTGTGTGTATGTGCCAGATGCTATTATAAAGTGAGTTTCTGTATTGTGTTAATACATTTAAAACCACTCTCAGGACTTAAGACCTTAACGGAAGCTTTAAGTCTTTACTGCTATCCCAACATCTTCCAGAACAAAACTTATTCAAATGCCTCAACATCCATTCTTCAAGATATCATACACTGACATTTTAAAAAAACATACAAAAACAAAATCCCCCAAAAATACCCAAGTTGGATTCCATTCACAGTTTTGTCTCTGATCTGTTCTGAGATCTGGATAAAGCCATTCAAAATTCCTGCTTCTCAGTTTTTCCAATCCATACAACCAGGGATAACCTGCATCATTATAGAACAATTAAATAATTCACTGAGCAAAGTTTGCACAGTAATTATTAATGCAAACACAAAGTAAGATCTATGTGAGGAACAACTAAAAGTAGAAATCTTAAAGTCATTATATTAATGACTTAAAGACTTAAGCTCTTAAAGTCATTACATTAGCAATCAATATAATTACATAAAAGGTTTTCAAATTACAAGAAATTCGAAAGACTGCTTTCTCCACCCTTAGAAGCTCCTGACTGGTTGGCTGAATGTCAAAGTCACACACAGCACACTTCAACAGAGCAGTAATAGCAGCAATACCATGATACAAATGTGTCTCATGGTCTACACCATGATAGTGTCTGTCTTATCTCTAAATTCCCTTTAAAAATGTTAGAAAATTGAAGTTACTGGTTATTTTAAATTGGTTCATATTTTCTTTCAAATCATATGACCAACACCACTTGCATGAAAGATTTTTTGTGGCAAATCTGCAGATTATCTTCACTTTTTATGGTGAATTTGAGACAGCACATGGAAAAAAAAAAAAGAAAGAAAGTAGTTCTGAAGTTGGGGGAGAAACTCTCCAATTTTTTAAATGAAAAACAATTTTAAACTCCGCAGCCTTTTTTGTCCCCCTCCCAAATAAAACCTCAGAAAAATAACATATAAAACTACACATTGCCAAATTAACATAACAGTTTTCCATCACATTTGAAAGCTCAGACAGTGAATGGAAACATCCATTATAACATGGCTACAATTCAGTAAATCAGTCTTAATTTCTGCACATTATGACTAAGAAGCTACATCATCATATTGATGCTGTATAGAAACTAGAAGGAACTGGTACTGATGTGTCTCAAAAGAAGACAAAGTAGAGAAACATTTCAGATGGATGGCACAAGGATATACTTGGTCATACATCTTCCTTCAAACACACTAGTAAGCAGGGGGCAATAAAATATCCTGTCTAGCAAACCTTGCAAGTGACAAGATGTGTGAGTGAGGAAAAAACCAAGTCAGTAACACAAGACAATCTGAACGGCTGCTAAGTGGAACACAAGCAAGGAGTAGGCATTCAGCCAGACTGGAATTCAAACATTAGAAAGGGGATCACAGACAAAACTTACTGAGCAGGGAAACTACATTGTACAAAGTGGAAGGCAAAAGGATAGTTTTCTTGAACTGGGATGAACTCAAAAAACAAAAACAAAACCAGCAACAAGAAGTCCTAGCAACACAAAATAAAATGAGCATGGGAAACCTTGGGTTAAGTTGTTCCCCTTGATCAATCACAGCTGTATTTAGTAACCAGGGCATCCTTGTCCTGCCCCTACTGCTGGGAAAGCTCCTTTCAGCTTTGACCAGACATCCATTCCAGAAATCTTCATAACTGTCTGCATTTTTTTAATTATATAACATATGAATGACACTATGTTTTCCTCCTTCCCCACTGAACAGACAGACAGCATTGTTGTTAATGCCCTTGCCCTGTCTTAAAAAGACTGAATTGAATGAATTCAGCTAACCCTTACTATTCTCAAAATACAGTAATACAACAGCAGCAATGGTACTACCTGTCTATAGTTCAATAACCTTTATTTCTCCCATCATTAGGTTTTTAAACAGTTAAAAGTTCAAATAGTACAAATAGTCACTTTAATAATAAAAGCTTTGCTTACCATGATAACAATTCTACTGTCTTTAAAATCTGATGTAAGGTTCTTACTGTACATAACCTATTGCATCTGCATTTTTGGTATCTTGCCTTACCCTGTATAGGTTATCCAGGGATGTATTCTCCTCCACTTCTTTTCTTGGCTTAACTTCTGATTCAATTTTCTTTTCCTATCCCATTTCTTGCCCATTTTACAAAACTTCTCCATCAGTTTCAGTGATTTATCTTTGCACACACATTTTATGAACCTGTTTCCTTCTGTTCACCAAAACAACAGATGCAGCTTCTTACACATGCTTTTCTCTTCACAGTTAAATGTGGTGGGTTTTTTTCCCCATCTTATTTATTTTTCATTTTTACATTTTGCCTGTCTAATATAATGCTACTAAGGAGAGGTGTCACTGCAAATAGCACAGCCAAAGATGAAGACTTCAGATGCTAAAAAACTTCATGTCTGTTCACACATAATAAATTGAAGTGAAAGTGTCATTTGCAGTCACTTTGCTACTTTTGAAATATACATTAGAATATAAACTAGCATTGTAGTAGTATTAGTATTCTTCGCAGTATAAAGAAATCAAGTCACATGCTATTTTAAATATTCTTCCAAGATGTACTTTGCTGAATTTTATTTCTTTAATTCAAAAAATTATTTTTCTTAAATCCTCCACACATATATTGCCAGCTGCTCCAGCAATGTCACCTCCTACCAGAAATAGGCTACAATAGTAGAAACTACCTAGTTCATATAGTTAAATCCAAAACCTAGAAATTAAATCTGTTACTAATCTAGTTTTTTAAAGCACCATGGCCCTGAAAGGAAATAAAAACATTACAACTACTGCACTTTGCATCAAGGAATAAAATCACCCAGCCATCTACAAAAAACCAGCATAAAAACCTTATCCACTCAGCAGCACAGGTCACTGCTGACATGGTGCTTCAGCTATTTTGCCCGTGTTCTGCTTCTCATAAAGACCACTGTTCTGATATTTAAAACCTCCAGCTACTTCCAGCAATTTCTCTAACCACTCCGAGAAGAATTGCCTCCCATAATCATCATGAACTTATCAGCTAGCTTTTTAACTAAACCCACACAAGCTCAGCTGAACATGAAACACTTCATGCAGCTTCAAAAGCAAGTGCAAACCTCAAGCTCAAAATCATGTGCAAAACTAACCCCTACTTTGGCTCTGCCACGATCATCATCTCACAAGTTTTGACTTCTTGCTTTTTCCTTTAAGAATATTTCTCCTACTGCCTGGGATAGGAGGACAAAAGACTGTTATTGTTATTTCTATTTTTAAATAGGAGGTTTACAGGCATTAGGGTGTTCTGCACCATACAAGGAAAAAAAGACTAAAAAGCTGGCCAGCAAGATACCCTTAGAGAAAGACGCTGGGGAGAAGGCATTAGAATTCCATAAATTAACTCCTCCCACAAAGACATCTACACACAAATTTAGCAGAAAGGAATCCTCCCTCCAGAAGCTTAACTCCTCAGTACCATTCCCAAGAACTGCTTTGATGTGTGTATAATACATTGCACAGCACGATCAGCAGAGAACAGTCAGAAGTCAGGAGATGTAACACCCGTTTCCAGTTTTGACAGTGATCCGCTCACCAAACACAGGGATAACATTTCTGGCTCTTTCAGTTTTACACATTGGAGGACAGCAAATGGGTACACATGCCATAATTCTGGTCTCAGCAGAACAAGTTTAAGGTATCTCTGTTTTGGGAATTTCAATTATTTAAATCCTATTGATTTTAACTGTGAGTTAGCAATCTAACCAGCTTGGGAAAGTTCACAAACCCAGTAAATGCTTACTAACAGTCAGCAAGAACACAGCAGGCGGAATGATGAACAGTCAGCCTGTGGCCCGGAGAAGTTGCTCATCCTTCCTAGAATGATCATTCTGATATACAAAACACCACTCTCTCCATCTTGGTTGATCTTAAAACTCTGCAAGCAGCAAAATCACTGGGTTTTCCTTATGCAGACAAATGGATGCTAAGCTTCCCAAACTTCAATTCAACAGTTAGTATTTAAAAGTATGAATTTGAAACTACTATTTGTAGCATAAAGTCTGCAAATGTAATGTATCTTGAAGCCAAACAATTTTCTTCACATTTATCTGATTCTCTATGCACACAATTCTAATCATTATGAACATAACTGGCATTTTTATTCCGTTTTACAGATTTCAGATAATTATCCCAAGCCATTATACACATTTCTCTTTGTTGATTTCATATATTTTCTTTCAATAGTTCATAAGTTTTCATTCTCTATGACACTTCTGCCTTTAACAGTATCTTCTTTTTATCTATTTCCTTGTTCAAACCTATATTGCATTGGCATTTGCCCCCTTCCTCTTCCAAGCCACAGCTCTACTGTGCAAATATTCGTTCTACTTTGTCATAACTGATTCTGCCCCAGCCTCTTCCCCTCACAGGAGTATTCAGTGTTTTCAAAACTCTGTGTACAGTAACTGTGTTAAGATTCATACAGTCTCTCCTGTTTAAGAAATGTCTATACCAAGATGGATGTTTTGCTGAAGACACAACAGAAAGAGACCAGAGCAAGACTAAAAGGAGCCTCACAAACAATGTAGGAATATTTGGCTTCTACCTCCCACCAGGCCAGTGATCACAGGCTAATGGATCTGCAAAACTGCTTGTCTAAAAGCATTTGAAAGGGAACCTGTAGCACTGTGACTTTCATAACAGCACTTCTGGAGCTCTGAGTCAGTCTTTTCCAAGCAGATTGGCCAAGGATGCACAAAGTGACAATATTTCTACAAAAGCCTTCAGCCTTTATTCATTTACATGCACAGCATGTCCAAACATGGCAATTCTAGGCAGAGCCATTTAAAAAACTGCCACCCTGAAGGGGAAGTCCCCCTACTCCTGCTGAAATTGGAAAGGGGTTTCACCCTTTCTCCTACCCTACGGTTTTTAGGCTGGCATCTCTCCTACCTCTTAGCCCATGCAGTAGGTTTGAAGCCTCTCTAAAAAGCAAGTCAAAAAGAAAAAAACAAACAAACAAATACAAGGGAAAGATACATACAGAGTCAGTGATAGAGAGCCATTAATCTGCTCAAGCCACATTCTGAAACAGTAATCAGGCAATTGTGTACTCAATTTGTTCCATGCAACAAAGACGGTTGGAGCCAATTCTCTTTATTTCGTGTTGAGGAGAGTCTAACAGCACCTGCAAAGTCACTAGCTACATTTCAGCTACGGGGGCATAAATCTCCAGACAAAAGAGGTAATTTTCAAAAGCACCACTGACTAGACTCTATAGCAAGAGAACTAATAGACTCATTCCAATAGAAGTCAATAGCCTTGGTCTTTACAAGATCCACAAGCAAGCATATAGTCAGGTTTCAGGAAGAATAAAAGGGCCAAGAACATTTAAATGGTATTCTGCAGTTATAAGTTTCTATGCACATCAATGTTTCTAAAAGAACGCTTCTAGTTTGATAAAGCTCTTTCCCAAAGGATTGCTCATGAGTAAAAAACAGAAGCTAGTTGGCACAGAGATGCCCAGACAGACCACACAATCAGGTGGTGTCAGAAACTGTTAAATACATAATAATGTTACATATACTGCTGGATACATAATAATGAATACAAAATTGATTTATCTTCATTTTTTAGCCATAAAAATTACATCTCCTAAGTTCTGGCTGCAGGATAATATTCAATTCATTGGTGATAATAAACAGACATTTATTCTTTCTCCCTGTCCTAACACACTCAAGATATTATTTGCGTAAAAAACAGTAAGATTATAAATCTTCAAATAAACACAGGAAGGCTGTAGGAAGCCTCTGACTTTTGAAATTAAAAAGAAACAGAGTTCTATTCATTTTTTAGCCTTATAAAGACATTATTTATTGAAATGAGTTTGGATTAAATGAGTAAAATGAAAGGATCTCAGCCTTATTAAAAAAACCCCACAATTTAATCAAAATATGAAGTCAAAATTATGAATTATTCAAAGTAACTATCAGAGAGAATTCTTAAAAAGAGTGGGGCATATCAAATATCTTCTTCTCTAGTGGAGAAATCAACAATCAAATTCTAAACAAGAGTCTATATAGTCATATTTGATATTTGGAAGTGAGCAGTAGCACAAACAAACCAGTCTAGATGTGTGACATCCTGCCCAGTACAACCTGCACTTAGAACAAGTGGAACCAATTGCACATCTACTGCTGCAATTAGAAGAATTCTCAGACGTGAAGGAAGAATTACATTAATAAAGCAGGTGGAGAAAATAAGTAAGATTAAATTCTGGCAATCTAATGTACACAGAATCACCGAATGCTCTAGGTTGGACTGAACCTTTAAATGTCATCTAGTTCAACTCCCCTGCATGGAGCAGCAACATCTTTGACTAGATAAAGTTGCTCTGAGCCTCATGCACATCATATTTAATTTTTTAAAAAAGGGGGGGAAACAGGAAATACTTGTGTTGTTGTTGTTATCAGCAAAGAGGAATGAAAGGAAGATATTTCACCCAAACCAGCATCACCACTCACAGTGATACTGTGATTTTTCAATCATCTTGAAAGCAAATCCATAGTTATACAGTCAAAACAACTATTTCAAAGATGCTGCCAGGCAAAGGTGTCTTCAACACAGCATTGTCTGACAACTGCAGTCCACTTAGAAGCACTTTTAAAAACAGCAGGTAGGAGGGTGAGCATTTTATTGCACACACAAAAAAAAAAATATACATTCCTTCCAAAATTTCATACTGTCCAAAGTAGCAATCAAATACTACAATTTGTAATTATTTTCTAATAATCTTGCATGTAATTTAAAGAATTTATTTTCTTCTCTACCAGGTCACTACCAGCAGCAGCAAGTAATCCCTCCTCATGTGCATAACTCACTCAACAGAAATGGATGAAGCAGGTATTCACCAGAAAAGGTTCAGAGGCTCTGTCTTCAGAAATACAACCAAAGCCCACAGAAGGAGGCTGAAGTATTACAGTAGGCAGCCATGGCTACATCTCTGAGGCCTTTGCTTGCTCTTTTATAAAGTAACATGCTTCCAGCATTCTCAGTGGTTTGGAGGAATATAATTGCATGCTATTACTTAAGAACTATGTGATTACTATACCACTGCCTTCTGCATAACCCAGCCTGTAATAAAAGTGATAAGAATAGCATTTATTATTTTTGAAATGGTTTTTGCATTGCATCCACACTGTGGTTTAAAACGTCTGACTAAACCCAAGACACTTTATATAGAGGTTTCACTTTATTCTAACAGTACTGAACACCATGAAAACTCCATTCCGTGTGCAGAGATACTGCTTGAAAGTTCCATCTGACCAGGTCACTCAGCACTTGAGCAGAACTGTCAAAGACTGAGGAAGAGAAGTTCCATCCCATTCCTGTAACCAAGATGTTTTAATGCAAAGAAAAGTCACAGAAGAAAAAGCATAACAAGAAGCTGCAGGAATAGAAAGTGACAAGTACAGTTCAGCCTCTGGAGTTATTACAGAGTGTAACTATGGTAAGAACTAGAAAAATCAAACTATCTCATCCCAGCTGCTAAAGGCAAACAAGCCACGTCCCTTTCATAAGTGCATCAATTGCTATATAAAATCTGACCTCTAACTTCAGGAAAAAAATAAATGCATGAACAGAGAAAGTTGATCACTTTTTTCTTCCTCAGACCCACAAAAAGCATTCAGAACCTTTCTAGAAAACAAGTTTGATAATATTTTATTTGAGAGTAGCTGTAGACCATCACTTTCTGAACCAAAAAAATATTTTCAGTCCGTAATACTAAAACACTGTCAAATGCAGGCTTGGTTTCAGTCTTCTGGAAATTCCCTGCTCCTCAGACTTGTAAACTCAACCCCCCATCACTAATCTCCTCTACATCAAGGAGTGTCTCCATTTTTCAGTAAGACTAGCAATCCCCTCCTCCCCTCAAAAAAAACAGTGAAAGGCTACCCCTACCCCAAATCCCAATGTTTCAGGACTTCAGAGACATGTCAGCACATCAGATCCAAAACTACAAGTTATTCATTTCAAGGAGGAAGTTTTATACTATGCACATTTATGGAGAGGAAGCAGGAAAGAAAATTCCCTTCAAGAGTTTGCCCCAAGAGTTTCAGAAACCTGGCCTTAACCCAAGCATCTCTTCTGTTTATGTATTTGTTATGTAATGTAACAAACAAAAAAAACCATGGGTTTTTTGGAAATATATCAACACATAACTTTCAAGGCAGTTCCCATTAAACAGTTACAACAAGCTGTTACAAACAAAACCTTAAAGCAACTATAGATTAACACAGTGTTCTTCTAAAAAGGGCCAATGATAAAAGGGCTGCTGCTGTCACAAGATTAAGACATGGGTTGACCTACACTGCTGTTTATATCAAACAAAAAGAGAATGAAAACACAACTCTACATTCAATTTCATATTGAAAGTTTTCCACGTAAACTCTGACAAAAGCACAATAATGCTTGAAGATAAAGACTACCTTTTCCTAGAAAAATCAGTAGAACAAGCAAGCATGTGACAAGCAGGTGCTACCTATCCATACTACACACAGCTCATGCCTGTACAGCACATACTTACACAATACACAAATACTAACATGCAATCACTACCAATCAAACAATTTTTTTTCCCAGTATATGATCTCCTCAGTATACAACTTGGTTTTCCAACAGTTTGGTTCAATATTAGATCAAACTAAAGAAGCTCAATTTCTGGATTTCCAAACTCTTTATCTTGTATTGTGGCAGGTCTGCTAGACTTCAACTTTAAAAAAGAAATGAGATTAAAAATGCCTTGCTTGGGATGACAAGCTGGAAGTCATTCTAACCATATACAGTCCCCCTACTGTGCCTATCCCTTTCACATCCGCTACTGAGTCAGCTTATGGTTAGTATGGTAATTCATGCTATCAATTCATGGCAGTTTCATTCATCAAGCTTCCATCACTTTTTTTTTTTTTAATTGATATGATGATATAGGTGCTCACACAGACCAATGTGAAATCCACTCAGCAACAGCCGCCAAGTAACAGTTAAACAACAATAACACATGACACCTACCACACATTTGAGGCACTAACTCTAGACAGACTCAATAAGCAGGCAGCACGTCTCCACATACAGGAAGGCATGAATGCCCTCATGTGCAGGAGTAGCTGAGAATTTAGATTCATGTTATCACATGTCTGCATGCAGGTATAGCACCTGCTGTTTTGTGGGACAAGAACAAGTGACTACACGTCTCCTGCTCTGCTGCCACAACACAACTATCTCCAGCAGGCAAATGGGGACACAAGGGCAT
Source organism: Cichladusa arquata (assembly GCA_026413545.1). Classification (NCBI taxonomy): domain Eukaryota; kingdom Metazoa; phylum Chordata; class Aves; order Passeriformes; family Muscicapidae; genus Cichladusa; species Cichladusa arquata. Next base: position 61,504,897 of record JAOTQP010000001.1, on the reverse strand, counting down.
GCGGAGGCCGTACACTGAAGACCTTCGCAACAAACTAACACATTCCTCTAATGCGGGCTTGCATCATTCTACCTAGTGACACCACATAAAGAAGGGATTAGGTTCCATCACCTGGGATAAACAGGGGCAGGAAAACTGATATGACCTTTTGAGGGGGGTCTGCCTCCCTATGTGAGAAATAAGTGTGCCTTTTTCAAGTTGGAAGAAAGGTGTGAGAGCAAGTTAACACAAACTGAATACTTGTCCCCTCACCACTCCTGCTGCAGGGTTGTCAAGCCTGTCCCCTCTGCAGATTTATGTAATGATGGTGTCCCCCACTGTAGAATACATACAGTGCCTGTGAAGACAGGGATTTCTCTCTACATTTGCCCTGTAAGATAGCATTGCATAGAGCTAGCACTTGTGGCTATATTACTGTAAGGACACTAAGGGGGATGTCAGCCCCAGTGCTGAACAAGTGGCATTTTTGAGAGGTAGCATGCTCTCTGGGGCAGCTGCACAGCAGTCTTCCTACGGACATGCCTCCACATATGGCATGCAAAGAGGTGACACGTTCAGAGGTACAGGAGTATCCCAATGTGGTTACACCTGGACTTGCATCCCCTCCGTGCCAGGTGGGTTCACCCACGAGCAGCAGGACAGAAGCAGCAGGTATCCACCCTGGCACTGTGTGTGCACTCCTCCCGCAGGAGAATCAAAGGTGGGCTGGCTGCCACCGCAAACCTCAGCAGGGAAGAGTGGCACAGAGACGCACATTCCCCAGAGGGAGAAGAGGACAGGTGCGAGCAAGAATTCTCCATACATTCCCCCAGTGTACCACGGGAGAGGCAGCTCTGCCTCACCAAACGCCGAGCGGGGGGATGGAGGGGAGCGTGCACAGATTCAGCCATATGGAAGCAAACACCTACCTCATACACCAAGGCGGAGGGAATAAAGAAAGCACAGGGTCCACGGAGAGACGGGGGTGGGCTCGGCTTCCGCGTGGGAACGGGCCCCGGGGGAAGGCGAACGAAAGGGTGGCGAGTGGGTGTTCGCCTCACAGGGAGGTTGAGGGGGCACCGAAGTGCCTGAGGGGGTCCCTGGCGCTTCCACAAACCCACCTTCCCCGCTCGCCGGCCGCCCCTCCCTGCGCCCCCGGCCGGTCGCCCGGGCTCACCTGCCCGCACCGTGTCGGAGAGGTCGTGGCTGAGGGCGGCGGCGCTGCGCGGGAACTCCTTCAGCTTCCTGCCGCTCAGGTTGAGCCCCCCGGAGTGAGCCGCCTCCTCCAGCGCCCGCTCCAGACCGCGGTTCAGCGGCGCCTGCAGACCCAACGCCCCGCTGCCGCCGCCGCCGCCGCCGCCGCCGCCCACCCCGGCCGCTGCCGCCAGAGCAGCAGAGGGGAAGGGCTGCGACTCGCCTCCCAGCGTCGCCATCTTTCCCTCGCCGCTGGGGGTACCCGAGAGGGCCGCCGGACCTGCCTCCCTCCCTTCTCCTCTTCCTCCTCCTCCTCCCGCTCGCGGCGGCGGCGCGGGCAGGGGGCGGAGGCGCGAGGCTCGGGCGAGGCGCGCCCACTGCGCATGCTCCGCCCCTCCCGCCCCGCTCCCCGCCGCGGCGCCCCCTAGCGGCGGCGCGCTGCTGCCGGCGCTGGAAGTGCCGGGGGAAGGCGGAGAGGGGGCGGCTCTCCATTGTTTCCGTTCCACAGCGTTCCTTGTAAAGCCGGCCCGGGAGGCCTGCTCGCCGCCTGGCCGGGCCCCTTCTGCCGGCACCCGGCGGAGCCGTCCCGCAGCAGGGCCCAGCGGCTGGATGGGTGGCGATGGGCGGCGGGGCGGTGTGAGCCTGCAGGTGTGCCGGGAGCGGCGTGTGAGGGCTCGGCTTTCCTCCTTGGGAAGCCAAAAGCTGCAGCGGCTGTTGCACCGAGCGAGGCCTTGGTCAGCATCTGCCCTGCAGAAGGGCTTTCTGTGCTGTGCTGCTCCCGCAGGGGCCGCTTCACACCTGGCCGTGGCTCCTGCGCACAGCCTGCCCCAGACAGACCCTCGAAGGATTGGTAGTGACAAATCCAGCATAGGATCCACCATCCCTTTGGTTTCCTGTGGGATGGCCTTTGGGAGCGGGTGAGGGTGCTGGGTTCCTTTATTTCCTCCTTCCTCTCTGCAGCTTGGCAAAGCTGAGCCCAGGAGATGGAGAGGAGCACGGCCGGGTGTTCCCACAGGGGTTACAGAGTTCAAAGATAAAACAGGGCTTATACACCATCACCCCTGACCTGTGCTTTACAGACCATTGCATTTCACTCACCTGAGCGGTGATCAATGGTTAACATTAAACCAAAGCCTTCCAAGCTCCAGGAAGTTCAACTGCTGAGTGTTACAGGGACAAGGAAGACCTAACTGGCACAAGGAAATAACCCCAAGTTTCTGAAGAACAGGAGACATCATGGCGAGTTTAGCAGGCACAACCAAAAACAGCAGTGAGGGAAAAAGGTATGTTAGAGGTGGACTTTTTCACATAAAAATATCATAGCATCTATTAAAAACTTGTTCTTTATAATTAAGATACGTTCTCAGTATTAGCATTTTTCATTTATGTTTTATATGCATTGTATCACTGCAGCAAGCAGCATAGCAGTGTTTTTAAAGAAATGCCTTACATTAAGGAAAGAACTGTAAGGTAGACGGGTAGGAGGGGGTTATTTTACTGTAATTACATTTATACTACACCTAAAATATAACCCCTGAGCTTAATCTCCAGTGCAAATTCCCCTCATACCTACTACTGCTAGTTCTTCATGTTTGATGCAGAGATCTTAGTTTTTTGGCATGACTAAGTCAGTGTACTACTAGTTCAAGAAAATTTTTTACTCTCTGGCACACCAGAGAGTAAATCTTGACAGCATTCCTTGGAACAGCCCCTAGCCAAAGTTAACCAACAGTTACCACAACATTTGTGCCCAGATATCACATTGCTTTTGACAAAGCTTGTTGGTGGGTTATGAAGATCATATTGCCCACAAATTTCCACTAGGCACAGCATGTTCTGGTTCTGTTAAAATGCTTAATTCCAGTTTGCGTGCAATCTTTGCATTGCTGCTGGAAAGCATAAAGAAATAGATAAATAGCTACATCTTCTCAGCAGTTTAAAAGTGTTGATAAACAGTAAGTAATAAAAACATTCAATTCAAGTTGAATAAAGTGAATTAGAACTAACTGCTAGGCTCCCCCTATATTTTAAATGCAATTTCTTAAGTGCAAGTTTAATGAACTAAGTACTATATTCTTATACACTTAAATAAATCTGAAATACTGTAGGTTCTATAACTCAGAAAACTACTTTGCATGGAAGATTTCCTGTACATTAAATTACACAACATCATAGCATTTTATTTGGAAATTTTAAATATAGAACTAAGCATCCAGGCAACATAGATGAAGAATTCCTCTTCCAGCATCAGGTCTTTACAGTCAGGAATCAGGCCTGTCTTCTGGTGAGGTTTGTGAAGTTTTCACCAGTGGAATACCATGTCCCTTCGTCCCCCACTATCCCACTTCTGTAGTTAGACAAAATTATTTCTAAAGCTGATTTCTATTTAAAAAAAAAAAAGTTGGTTTTGTTTTTTTTTTATTTTCATTGACTTCACACCATAACACTAATCCTGGGAATTGATTCACAGCATCTTGCTGAAGGGAGATTAGCAGTGATACCTTTCTCAGCCTTATTTGAAGGACAACTCGTCCTTTGCAGGAGGTTCCCAAAGCCCACAGGAGCCTCCAGGTTATCCTGCTTGCAAGCAGACACCGTGTGCCCACCTTGGCTGCCCCACTGGGCTCACATGAAGGGCCTGTGGCTGGCAAAGGCAGACAAGTCAGCACAGCCTTCCTTCTGAAAACATGCAACATCAAGACAGCTAGGATTACAGAAAGGCTGGGGCTAGGCAGGCATTTGGCCTCGCAGGGGTTAAAGATGTAGGTTTTGCTTTATAGCAATGCAAGGGCACAGCAATAATCAGGGATCAAGACTGATTTAAACTGCTTTTTGATCTGAGCAGCTGAGCTGCAATGCAGGCATGACCTGTGCTTATCAGACACTGAGTTGAAACTTCTGGAAGTAATACTATGAAAACTGTTCATGTTACCAGGATTGTAGAAAGGAAAAAAAAACTCTCCAAAGCACTGAGGCTGTACATTGCCTTCAATTTCTCTCCTCTCTGCCTGAGCACTGTGCCAGATCTAACTCTGTTCCTATAGATACAAAGGACCAGAAACTGGAAGCATTACAGAAAACAAAAAGATCAATCACACCAGCACCTGTTTCCTATCTATGCAGATGCATTTGGAAGGTCATGTTCCATGTATTGACTTTGGTCAGATCAGTAAGTGGGCACATGCTGGCACAGCAGCTAAACTAAGCTAGTGGCAAGCTGTCACTGCAAGCAGCCCTTCCATTCCTTGCCCTCACCAGTTCCTATGTGACAGTATTTGCATCTGTTTGACTCTTCAGTAAGACCTACAACAGCTTAAAAGGAGGTGCTAGGAGCAGCTCTAAGAGGAAAGCAGTGGATACTCTTCAGCAAGCTGATATGAGTGTAGCAGAGGAGAGAAGAATGCAGAAGGAAGTCTTATGGATGGTATCAGAAGAGAGGTGACCGTTCTGCCAGTTGGGTCACACACAATTGTTGTGACAAGAAAACTCATATCAGAGATGCACAGAAAGTACCACAGCCCTAGAGTTTTGGAGTGAATTTCTGTGACTCTAAATTGGCAGAAAAAAGACAAGTAGCAAGGCCTGCATGGCTTGTGAAGATCAGAATTGGATGGGGACTTATGTGCAGGGAGTTGGCCCCTCACAAGGTAGCACAAGACCTCAGCATTAGACGTGTCGTGTGTTAAACATGGAACTTTCACAGCATGGACAGGTGAGCCTCACTTTACTTCAGCATGAAGACTTTCACCTCATGCTCCATGTGCTCTAAGATAATGCTGAAGAAGGAATTGTGAAGAAGGAAGTACTTCAGACACAGTCAGTACACCAATGCTTTCTTCACATGAATATCACAGGTGGACAAGCTGTCTGGTCTGGAGAGAGAAACAACACACACATTAAGTAAACATCAAACAGAAAGTGTGTGGCACTCAACCTGCAAGGCTGCCTCTGTCTGGTGCCACACAAAACAGCAGCACAGGACAACTCAGGACACATCCTTGGTAGCTTGACAAACAGCACCAGGACAAGGAAAATTACTAGAGGATTCTCAAGAGAAAAGGTATGCAGACTGAAGCATCAGGTGGCACAGAATGAAAGATGCTCCTTTCAATTAGAGCACAGACTCCCTACCCTGCTCACAGCATTCCTGGGATGAGCAGTTCATAGCAGACACACCAGAAGAATTAGTAGCCCACACAGAGTAGACACATCAGGAGAATAAGTAGCCTACGCAGAGCAGACAGTGCTCTGGAGCTTCCTTGTAGCAAAGGTGGTGAAAGGAGTTTGAAAACCAAGAAAGCTATATCAGGAAATAGCTCAGAAAAATCCACCTATAGAACACCCACCTCTCAGAATACTCAGGAAAGAAAAAAAAAAGAAACGGGTGAGGGGAAGAAGAGAACAATTAATTGATAGGAGACAAGCGATCAGGGGAAGATTATATATAAAGCAGGAGCTCAGAAAGTAAATAAGCAGGATAGTCACTGCTCAGAAGACAAACAAGGTTCATCCTTACATAGACTGAAGCAAGCTCACGATATAAGGGAACAGAATTATTTAATTGCTACAGAAAAAGAAGGACTTATTGTTGCCTGCCACTGCTTGTGACAAGAATTGGGAGCTCAAGAAAGCATCTCCCTTGCTGTATCCTGAGACCCAGCACGTGAGCAGGCTCAAAACACCCTGAGTGATGGTTAGTGGGACTCAATTGCCACAGGATAGATCTCAAACACCACTACGTCCACTGGGCAAATTGGCAAGGTTCACTGTCATGGTAGTGATACTCCATACAGACACTAATGCAAGAGGACAGAAGCTTCAAGAGATCATGACCACAAGCTCAAGTCTCAGCTAACTGGTCTTGAAAATAGACCCAAATGCAAACTAAAATCAAAATGAAACTTAGTATCACTGAAACCCTGGAAATTACTAAAGAGTTAAAGGCATTGCATTTACATGTCCATACTTGAAATACTAATTCAGGTCATGTTATTAGTTGTAAACTCGCAGAGTTTCAAGTTTTTCCTGACAACCTTGAAATATGCAATGTGATAGAGTGATAACTATAGCCATTCTTACCTTGTATCAACGTCAGCAGAGAGATTGTAACTGTGATGGGAGCCTTGCTCTTGAAACAGGAAGAGCTGATAGGTGTTTGAACTGTGGAAAGCAAAACAAAGACATACATAAGCTGGGAAAGGATTGTCTTCCAGGAGTTTACCTTTATGAAAATTTGAAACAGCATCTGCTAGGGGAAGAAGCTATCAGAGTAAGATATAAGCTGTCTTCTAACAAAAATAGAGAAGGCAGTTGGTTATTGTCGGTAGCAATGAGACAACATCTACAAAGACACATTGCTGGCACTCTCACAATACCTCCAGTGTATGCTGTTGAAATAAAGCAGTTTATATGTCTGCTGCAAAAACACTATGCAAACCTGATTTCCTACCCACATCAGACTATTAGCACAGACACATGAAATTAAAATAGAAATAGCAAGTCCTCAGTCTATTGCAAAATTCAGAAAATGCAAGGAGATAGAAGGCATCTGCCAGCCAGCTGAATTCAGGTTTCTAGTGGAGCACACGAGGCAAAGACTTTGTAAGACCCATGTTAATGGTTATGGGAAAGACAGCAGGTAGAATGCTTCATATCCGTTTAAAGAGCAGTAAAAGCACTGGGACCAAAGAGAACTACTGCCTGGTAAAGGATTGTGATGTAGAAGGGGAAAGTGAAGGCCCAAAGGCCAAAAGCAGCAGTGGAAATGAAAGAACAGCTCAACCTTACATGCAGGCCCAAATATACTCCCTGAAAACCACACAGACCATCTCTCTGGTGTAAAGAAGTTCTTGAGACACCTGGGAACTCAGTAAGAGCTGTGAACAAACACAAACCTGGTGGTTGCAAACCACTCAGCTGACTTAATTCAGGTAAGTGATTTTAATTGACCAGCGCTGTGTTTAGGCCTCGTCCTCACTCCTTCCAGCCATGTTGCCGATACCAATCAACAGGCAGCAATAAATTTGGAGGGGAAATTACAAAGAGGGCACCTGCCACTGGGAAAAAAAATACACCATGCATGCAGTTCTTGAATGGGGAATTGTATCCAAAAATATGTTAGTAGCCAGATATACTCTGATAATGTGCACAAATATGGATCCATTGTGACCACCAGCACCTCTCTGTCCAGAAAATGTTTCACCCTTAAGAGGTATCCTTGTTTTCCAAATACATGTCCACTGAAACAAGAGTTATTTGCAATAATAGCACTGTCAGAATAAGACTTTTACTAGTAGAGTAACCTCCTGCTTTGTTGTCCTAATAGCCCCCAAACATCAATAAGGATGGCAAGATGCAATATTTTATGAAGAGTAAGTCATGTGCTCTCAGGTTTAATCACTTCGTTTAAGTCACCTTCCATGAAAGTGAAATTACATGTGTTTTAGAGACAGATTTTGGCCCATATGGGAATGTTGCCTTGCTACATGGCGATGGAAAGTGCTTCAAGAACAGTGGCTGCATGGCTACAGAGAAAATGCATGTCTTGGAGCAACATTTGATTCTTTTCCTATTTCGTATATAATGCCAGAGCAGCTGATGCGTGTCTTGCAGGTGATCAAAAATAACTTAAATCCACATTTGCTGTACTGCAAGTACTATGGAGCAGGTTTTCAAAATCAGTGCCAAAGAATCAAGATCAAAGTTTACCATTTAATTGCAATTTATGTCCTCATTCCTTCCATAAAGATCAAGGCATTCAGCAATTCATATTAAACTTCTCAAAACCAATAATTTTGCATAACTAGCAAAAAATATATAATTTCCTGATTTCTTTGACAGAAAAACAGCAAGTTATCATGTTTCATCATAACCCTCTAACACATCTAAAATAACTATAGTAACTCTATACCAAGTAAGTTTGTAAGCAATATTTTGGAGGCATTCTATTCAGTTAGTGACAGAACACACCACTTAGTTTAGAGTAGTCTTAATTCTTCTACCATATAACAAAGCCTCCAATCTGTAGTCACTTGACATTAGTTCCCAGCTTGTGAGCTGGATCAGTGGAGCCCAGCATGGGCAGAGCTGGGGTGCAGTGGAAATGTAGAGGTGGCGACCTGAGGAGGTGAGACAGCTCGTCTAGGTGTGACTTTGCTGCTACATCTGCAGCAGGGAGCACTTCCCTGCACTGCATCACAAGCTTGCAGCATATGTGAGGTGAGCAGAATCCTCACACAGCAGATCCTTGGTACCTTCCAGTGAAGTCTGGATCATGCAATCACAATATGGGGATGTGAACCTTCCACCACTCCAAAATCTTGTGTGTTAGGTACGAGTGAGTGACTAGACACGGTAGGAGCTGTGTGGGAACCACAGGCAGGACCAGTGCTCAGATGAACTGTGCTAGAGAGGTAGCACTCTCCACTGCAGCCTCCCTCCAAATTCCATGTAACTTGTCCCTTGTCCCTGTCACTTTTCAAATCACACCGTTCTATGACAGCATCTCAGTCTTTGGCAAAGATGACACTAAGTGACGGATTGCTGTTTAGGGCAAATTTCTCTTTTGTTAAAAACATGCAAGAAGACAATTACTGGCCAGAATTTCTTGCATTATAAGAATGAATCAAATCATATTTCATGTATACAGGCCTGCATTTTTGGTGACTGAGTGCATACCATGAAGTAAGAGACATACTATCAAGGATCTCGATGGAAACATTAGACTCCTCTTGGGAAGAAATAGTATGCAGTGTTCCTAGTAACAGTGTCTGCAAAAGTGCTCAAAAATGGTTCACATAGGGTAAGCCCTGGTTCTTGCAGTGCTGGGCAGACAGTACCCCTCCCTTTACCTCCTCCTCTTTCCAGATATACACTGTCAGACTGGCAATGCACAGCCAGCACAATAACTTTCCTTCTCACTGGCAGGTGGAGTTACAGCCTGCTCTTGGACATGGAGAAATAAAGAAAACCCTGTTAGCTGCAGACTTTCATATCCTGCACATAGTGAAAGCCAAGAAATTGTCCAAGTATGGGTGGTGCTCTGGCTGCTTTCTCCCAGTTGTTTGGCTCCTGGGAGATGCCAGAAAATCCTCCCATGCTGCAGAAGCTGATGGGAGTGAAGGGTGCTCACCTTCCTGCAGAATCTGTCTGTAAGGGACATCTCTACATCCTCAACGTGCACCCATTTAAGGACAACTACATGAATATCGTTTTCTGTCCTCTCCCAGTTTTGTTTGAGCCATCTCCTTTGCCTGCAAGTGCCTTCAAGTGCTTTCTTAATGTCTCACACCCTATTTTTAACAATAGGAGCTGAACGTTGAAACAGCAGAGCTAAGTGAAATGTATGTAGAGAGAAGGGGAAGGAAAAGCAATTCTTCACCCATCCCCCCATCTGTGTGATCTCTACATCTCTGTTAATATGTAAAGCACAGAGCAGCCTGTACAGACTACATTACATGTAGCAGTTAAAGTAGGGATTTTTTTTCCATGTGTTGCCTATGACACTGAAAACACTGCTATTACTACAACACCCAAGCAGTAATACAGACTACTGGTCTTCAGTGATTCTAGCAAATGAAAGAGAAACAGCAGACCCTGAAAAAAAACCTTTCAGAGATCTTGCTGTCTTTACCTGAACTAATTTGGGCATATATATGGGCAAAGGTATATCATTTATCTGTTTCATGAGAGCCTAGACAGCTGTTTAGAAAGAATGAAAATAGCTAACAAAGTGAAACAAATGTTCTTAGTACTCTGAAGAAAAAGAAAAGTAAGAAGGAAAGTGCTGGTCAGGGAAAGCATCCATTCAAGGATTTCCATGACAGGTAGGGGAAGGAGATAGAGATTATTTTTGCGGAAAAAGAATGGAAATAAGAACTAGATGTTGAGACCAGTGCTTTACTGGTTGGTTGATTGGTTGGTTGGTTGGTTTTTTTGGTTGGTTTTTTTTCTTTTCCCCCACAAAAAAAAATCTGAATTCTCCATCCTTGCAAAGAAACAACTGATTTTTCCAAGATATTAAGCTGGGAAATTATTAGGATGGTTGCTATTATAATGCTTCTATATTGTAGAAGTTTCTACAATGCTACTATAATATATTGGACTCTGATGAGAAACCATTCTCTGTAATTACAGGCCACAAAAAAGAGATATGTTTCATAAAAAATTTCAAAAGTTTTATTCTGAACTTGTAAGTTGCCTTTCTTTTTGTACATACAACACAGTTCAAGTTCACACAAACCAGCAGCAAGCCCTTCACATCTTTCATCTATGGCCACTTGTTCTCCAGGCCAGCAAGTCCTTCTGCAGCAGCATCTCTTGCAGGACAAGTCACAGGGCTCCACATCTCTCTCAGCAAGCACTTCCCACCAGCGCTGGAGCATGAGGAGCTTTTGGTCCAGTCCTTGAGTGAGTTTGGCTGGTTCACAGCAAACTTCTAAATGCCTGTAGGACCATCTCAAACTGCCTTTGTCTGGATGTTTATGGCAAGCGTGCCTAATTTTGGACACTGCAGTTTGCTAAAACTAGGATTTGAGATACTCACATTCACATGAAACTCATGAAATGCCTTTCCTGAGCTCTGTTGGAGGTACATACCGTAGGCACTTACTCACAGCAACACTGCATCTTTCGTTCACAGACAGCATCTCCAAATTACCTGACTTTTGTCAGGTCATGGATATTTAACCAGAGAAGTGAAGAAGATTGATTTCAAGACAAGCATATATTTAAAGCCTAATTACCAGGTGCACCTCATATTTGCAACATATCTGCAATAAAACCTCCAAAAATTGGCCAGCGCTCATGTTTATAACAGAACACCACCCAGTATTAAGTCAAAAGCCTTAATAAATCTAAATATATTACAGTACTTTTATCAGCTAACTATATAAATTCCTCAAGCGTGAAATCAGGCTTGCTTCACAATAACTCATTTTTACTAAACCATATTGATGGCAATAATTATATTTGTATATGTCAGTTCCTTTGAAGCCCCACGTTATTTTTCTGTCATTTTGCCTACAGGCTAACAAGCCTGTAATTAGTGGCTCGTCACACCCTCTGAATTCTGGCACAGACTCGGTATTTTCCCAGTCTTCTGGAATTTTCTGATTCCAAGGTGTTTTCTGAACATCTTTAATTGCTGATGTGTTGAAAGTCATGTGTGATTCTGCCAGAATACAAGCACACCCTGCTGTGTTCTGAAGAATACTTTTCTGAAATATTTCTGTCTGTTCTGCATCACTGATATTGGTTTTTTCAGCTTTTTCTAGTGATGGGCCTAAACTATTATCATTGTTCCTAGTAATTGAACAATTTCATATTATCCTTGGCTGTCATTTGCAGATTTTTATTTACTTATTTTCAGCACATGATGACTTCTTACTTTTATGGATTGTTCTTTTTTTCAGTATAGAAGTTATCTTTCAACAACTGAATCCTTCTGCCACTGAATCATAAAGGATGTTTAGTCCTTCATTGACAAAGAGAAAAATGTGACACTTTTCTACCTAAATAAACATCTCTAAAATAAATTTCCATATTTATTTTTATTTTTCTATTTCATTTCCCATAAATTTTTTTCTTAATTTATCCTGCTTCAGGAATTTAATTTTCAGGATAACCGGTTCACATGCACCACTGGTGACATGTGTGCAGCTCCTGCCCATATTAAACACAATCAGATCATGGTCAGTGACCCTAAGGCAACCAAAGCTTTCCAGGGTAGCCATTAATTCTCTTTTATGAACAGAGACTGTAATGCAAATCCTGAGTTAACAGCTAAATTAAAGTCATAGAGATTCTATGAATTCCAGGAGTTCCTGCCTTTTGAATATCTGTTTTTTACAACAAGCTTGCATATTCTTCTAAAATAATGCTATGGGGAGAAGGTAGGAATGCAGAGAATTTTTTTTGCCTATTCTTCCTTTTTTTAAAACTGAAAATACTGATTCCTCACCCCCTGATTTTGCCTTCAGCAGGATGATCAGCACCAGGGCTGGAGCTGACTGACTCAGCAAGTGCCAGAGGACTGTAGGACATTGCAGTGTTTTTGCAGGTGATTGTCTTCTCAGTGGCCCTGTCCCTGAAAGAACAGGCAAGGGTCAAATCTGTCTGTGGATTAATCAAAGTCTATGGCCCCCTCATGGATTTCCCCTCAGCTTTGCAGAGATCCTGTATAAGCAGCCACATGTTTTCCTCCCAGTCCTTCTCAAATTTGACCTCTTTTGCTCCCAGCCTGTCCAGACTCATCTTTTCCCTTTTTGGCTTCTCATTCCCAGTCCCAGCCTCCTACATTTTCTCACCCAGCCCAAATCTCCCCTCGTTATCCCGTTCTGCCCTTGCTCTATACTTGTCCAAAATTGCTCACATGTGTCCAAGCTCTAGTTCTGATTTTTCCTATATTTAAACCAAACTTATCTCCTTACTACCACCTGCCAGGAAAAGAGGGACATTAGGAGGCCAGGAAAAACAGAACCCAAGGCCATGACAGCCCAGAGCTGCAATTACACAGTCCAGAAGGAATGGTGTCCAGCTCAGATAGATTTTTCAAGGTATTTAGCACACAGCTGCAGCAGAGATTTACTACGCATAGTGGCTGCATTTTTTCGGCCCTAAAACGTCTACAGTTTGGCCATATTTGGGTTCATTTTTCTGGGGATACAAAGTATACCAAACTCATCTACTGTTAGTTTCTTGTCCCTCCTATTTGCATAGGGACCAACTGGAGTTTCCAAATGAAAGACAGAAATTAACATAATAAAATAACACATATTTTCTAGCCACATTTTTGGAAGGAACTGAACTGTTTTTATTTATGCACTTAAATTTCAGCTAAATGAGCAGATGCCTAGCAGGGAAACTTTTATTCCTTATTGTTACCATTTGGCAAAGTTATAAGCATAGGGAACAGGAGTTCATAATGGAAAGCATTGGACAAACAATAGATGCCACCACTATTAATACAAATATTTTTATTTTTAGATTTTCTATAAAATCTTCATTAAGTGTGCAAAGAATTGGATATACTATTCTTCACTGCAATTACATGAACATTTGACTGAAACCTCTGGGCAATCAATGAGAGCTAATAGCATCAAGAAAGTGCAAATCAACTGCTGAGATGGATACAAGCTGATGAGATTTTGGAGGCAGCTTTATGATAACAAATAGCATGCTATGAAATTGGACCTACTGGTTAAAAAATTCTGGGAAGCAGGAGGGGGAAAGAGAAAAAATGTACCAGAAAGCTAAGGGAAGTAAAGCCTCAACATCTATTAGTTGAGTTTATGTGTCCCTCCCCACTACAGCAACCAAGAATCTATTTTAACTACGTATAAGAAAACAAATAACCATGAGAATACTATAAAGTTATTAACAAAAAGATAAGCAGGGAATAGGAGATAAGAGAAACTTGAAGAAATTGTCAACTTGAGACAGTGCATTGTAGCCTAAGATTTATATTAATTACACAGGTGGACAGACAACAGTGAGAAGAGAAGGGATGGAAAGTCTCAGTTCTGTGGTCCAGTAATCACTAAGGAATAAGAGCATTAAGACAGCATATATGCACTGATACAGTTCTCTTGTGTGCTCAAATACATCAGAGCTGGGATCCTTCAGACAACTGAGAATCGCACCAGGTATGGCCAAGTGCAGCCTTCACCTCATGTTGAGCAGACTTAGGTTACTCTTGTCCTCATTTTGGTTACTATATTTATCTGTCTCAGAAATTCAGCTACCTTTTGCCTTTTGCCTCACACCATAATATATGAGTTATTGATGGCAACACAGTGAGGTTGGAAAGTCTCATTTAATAAACAGGAATCTGGAAGAGCAAGACCAAGATATTGCAGTAGGGGGCCTTAAGCAGAAATTAGGCAACCATTTCTGTATTTTTCTCCCTCTGACCTGAAATTACTTGCCCAAAGACACAGAATAAGTGGCAGAATCCAAGTCTAGAATGTCCTACCCTAAGGTTGTAGGGACCGTCTTCTCTTAAAGCATAGGCAGTTAGTGGCATCATGACACTGCATTTCCACATTCAATGACAGTGTTGACACTGTTCAGCTTCAGGAATATTTGGGAAGAAACCTCTCATCAGAGTGTTGATTCACCAAAACCAAAATATTTTCCATGTAAAAGAAAAGAAAGGAGGATGGCAAGAAAATTTGCAGTTCAGACCCACCCAAGGATCAAAGTCATTTGGCCTAGGATGGCTGCTGCTGTAGCCAGGTGATTGCAGGCACCTCAGCTGGTTTTGGCTCTTCAGCACTTCTATTCAAGGTCAGATCAGTGCATCTGCATTCCACTTATGGCTCTGAATGCAGCATAGGCATATGCTCTGAAAGTGGGTCATAGCTTTCAAAATGATGAAAGCTAAATCATACAGCAATTATGCTCAGGATCTAATCTGTTGCACTAAGACTCTCAGTGCACTTTGACTTTTAAAATAAGAACCTTTAAGTAGACTGTGCAATACTAGTTCAAAGTGATTTGTGCTTTACCTAGTCCCAGTGCAATTATTTTTAGGTAAACCTTTAGGAAACCATTCAATCTGCACCTATTAGCAAAGGTCAAGTGTCTGGTTTGAAAAAAAAAATAGTGACGGCGGACAAGTCTGTGGTGATACTCAGTTTTGCTGAGCATGTCTCTATAGATCAGACCCCTGCAGAGCTGCTGCTTACCTGGATTGCAAGACAAGCCCAAGTATCAGGTGCTGCTCATCCACTACCTGGCTACCCTGGTGACACAAAGATGTGAGAATCCACAATATCCCTCCCTGCAATGACAACTCCTTTCTTACTGCAATTCCACCTTCAGAACTCCCAAGGCAGGTGACATCCCACCTGTGCCAGCAGGGTGGACATCTGTGAGCTTCTACAGAAAAGAGAGGCCAGAGAGGTGGGCTTTTAACACAACAGAACTGCAGGGCACAGTTTATAACATACAAGAGGGAGACATTTAGAGACACCAGTTTAGCTCTGAGTCATTACTGCCAAAACACATGGAAACAATGCTTAGCATTTCTAGTTCCATAATATATAATTCCACTGTCTGGGCCTTTTAACAGTAATGTAGGTTATGAATAAGATTGATTCAGAACAATAGAAATATGAGCCTGGCTACTGATAAAATCTTGTTAGTTTTTAAGTAACATGGGAATACAGCATTTAATTCCTCAATGAAAATTACTCAGAGCCTGTTTATTTCCAACAAGGCATCTTAAGAGATGCAATAGAAATAGGTGTTCCAACATTCATACCCTGAAAAAGCTGGGTTATGTTCATGCTTCAATATAGCTGAATGAATTAGAATTTGAAAACTATGGCAGAAATATGTCAGTTTAAATGCAGTCATCTTCTATCATCCTTTGAATGCTTGGATACACACACACACACACAAAGAGACATATATATATACATATGTATATATATGTTTAATTAGTGCTGTTGTTGTAAAATTGTAAGATGTGACTGATTGTGCTTGTCTTTATACATTGCTACTGATAAAAATTTCCTTAAAATAAAAGGTGTCAGATGGTTTGAGAAAAATAACCAATTTTTGTTTGCCTCCAATGGTACTGTGGGTCAGCACAAGCAAGAAATATACTGAAGAAATAATGTTCATGCTGCTGTTGGCCAGAATCAACAATATTGCTTCCAGCTTTGAGACCTAGAACATTATTCCCATATTCCTCTCTGGACAAAAGACAACTGTGGTTCAATAACCCTCACTAATAAAGAATTTGATTCCTTTATTTTTTGCACAGCAGCCAGTAGTATGGGAAAAGGCCATAAAAGAATTATTTTCATGAGAGCAAATTTTTCAAGGTCCAAGACAGCCATAAACTTGCTCTTTGTGATGATCTCCATATTGCATAAAAATATTAGCTTAAAATATAAGCTAAAGGCATTCCAGAAGAAATGGTCTCTCTAGTTCATGGATCATTAAAATCTTGAGTGTAGCAAATATTCATGGTACATAAAATACTTCTGCATCAGGATGCAAGCTTTAAGGAAAGAAGTTATAAATTTAAAAAGAACTAAAGGGCTTAGGTAATAAGTAGAATTTTTGGTGAGATTCCACTACCATACAATGCATCTATGGACAATTTGCCACACACCACATGAATCAAGTATTGCCAGAAAGGACCAAAGCAGCTTCAAGTCCTTCTGCCTTCCTACACCTTGCAGTTTCATAGAGCTCTCTAAATCCTAATACCTGTGTCAGATTTGCAGGTCTCCAACATGTGGCAACAGATTGGTGTTTTATTATCTTTGGAGTGCTGTGAGGCAGGTCAGCTGTAAGGAAAACATGACACTCTGCCCTCTGCAGAGCTGAGCATGATCCGTTCTGCACATCTTATCCCCTGGGATTAGGGTGCTCAGGACAGCTCTCGAGGCAGGAGCTACAGGACTGAGAAGCAAATAAAGTGTTCTTGGGAGGAAAAGGCCTGTCCACCTTCAGCTTTACAGCAACTATCATAGGCTTCTATCAATACTGGGGGTGACTGGAGTTTAATGATGTTTTCCAAAATCATTACCCCAGGTATTTCTCATCTACAGCTTCTCAAGGCTCATTTGATATCTCATAAGGAGGAAGAGAATCAAACCAAGCCTTAGGTCGACATTGCACGATATGATCTGCTCCTGTATTTAATACAAGTCATAGCAAACATCACCAAGGGACAGGGGAATTCTGGTAACTTTCCAACCTTAAAAGCCTCTACTGTTTGCTTTTAGCTGCAGTGCTGAAAAAAGCCATTACAATGACAGAGTGACTTGAAGAGCAGCTCCTTACAGTGTCAGTGACAGCTTACTAAGTCCTATTTATTCTGCCTTCTCCCTAGAGTTATCGATGCAGCCATGCAGTGAGCCACTCAGGGAAATGGATTGGATTTTATAGTCTGGGGTTTTTTACTTTTTGTTTTTGAGGTAAGGAAGTCAGACTGGACATTTAGACTGGACAGGAAGATAGGAAAAAACTGTAGGGAAAAACAAAGAGCTAGCAGGCTGGGCAAGAGGGCAGCTGCTGACTTAAGACTTCCACACGTGCCAATGCCACATGAGAGATCAGCATTACTGGCTGGAATACCTAGTAGCTCCTTTAACAGATTAATTTTATCTTCAGAGTTTAGAATTTTTTTTAATCTGGATTTTTATAGCACATTAAAATTTCCAAATGAGTTGTTAAACTGCAGTATCTTAGCATTATATATACAGGACACAAAGAAGGAAAGGAACAGTCTGTTTTGATTAGCAACTAATTTGATATTTCTTGGACCAAAGACATTGATCTGTAGCAAACATTGCTCCATTTATAATTCATAAGCACAGGGAGTGCCAAGTCCCACTAGGAGGACAGAGGTAAGATTAATTATGTGCCTTTGCTGTAAGTTTCCATATGGCACCATATTTTGTTTAGGTTGTTTTCTGGTAAGTTTACCCTTTAGTCTCAATTTTCTTAGTTTGCACTATACACTTCTGCCATAAGGAAATTACTTGTGTATTTCATCTTAACCCTTTGTAACCTATTTGTGTTCCTGACCATCACCTCAAGTATATCTAATCCTTAGTTTTCTCTTTGGCATCAATTTCCCAAGCAATTTCCAGTTTTTATTTTCAAATAGAAATTACCTTCCTTAGAACAGCTTCAGCTGGCTGAGTTTTGGGTAAAGACTGCCTCTGCCTGAACACTGCCCTGCAAACATTTGCTAGTACATAGGAGGAGGCATCATCTCCCTTGCAGCAAGGATGCCTAAAACCAACCATGAAAGAGTTTTTGAAATTTGTTCACCCTTCGCTCTTTTGTTTTTTTTAAAAAATGCAGTAAGTAACAAAAGAGAACCAGTTGCTTTGTTTTATTGAAACATTTCTGAACTCTAGTAGGTTTCCAAGTACACATGAGAGCTACTGCCAGCCAGCAGCCCTAGCTTTTCCCCAGGGCCTTGTGCCTGTGGCAGGAGCAGGCCTGCAGGAGCTCCCACAGTGAACAGTGGGCTGGAGGGGGTGAGCAATGATACCTGGTGCCATGGCTACACTTCAGCCTCAGGGGTCTCCCTCCGGAAGATTTGTTGCCAGGCTCCAGCAAGTCCCCAGCTCCAAGCACCAAAATCACTTCCAGCAGCAAGTTGTCCCTTGTAGGCAATGATTAGCTGGGAAATCAAAGGTAGTTCCTTTGGCAGTTCCTTGGTGCTGGCAAAAAGAGGGTATTTCTTGCACTGTATGTTTTTGCATACGTACATATATTTATGTTACAATGTGCTTATATATAATTTATATATTCCATAGCAATATAGACTCAGAACTGAGAAACTTGAGCTGCAACTGGATCAAAATAGTTGGACTCAATGGCCTTAGAGGTCTTTTTCTCTCAAAACGATTCTATGACTAAAAAGATCCTCAATTTTTCTCAAGCTGTATTTTGAACTTGATTTATTATCTTTTTTAAAGTCTTTTTTGAACAATAAGTGGAAACAGGACTGAAAAACAATATCTATATATTGGTTTAAAGTCATGGTTCAGTGAAGAATGTTGTGGTATGACAGATAATTTTGCCTTTTCCTTGTCCTTTGCCCTGCCTCTTTAAGCCAACCACAAGTTAATTCAACAAGCTGAGATATACTGATCAGCTTATTAAATCATTATAAGCCTATGTTGAAACAATTTCAGCTGAAGCTGAATCAAGGGTTTACACATAAATTTTGCAGGCTGCTGTAGGAACATATCATTGTCTGCTTGTTGAAACCTCCTAAATTTTGCAAGCTACTGTGGAAACATATTCTTGTTTTCTTAGCAAGCCCACAGAAAGTGGAAATTGGGCCACTGATAGAGACTAGATATCATATATAAAGGTTGGGCCATCTCATATTGCATAACTATGTATCCAAGTGACAGATCCAGAGGAGTCACAGTTGTCTAAAACTGGCCTTTGTTACCCAAACCCAGGGTGGCAATGCTGGAGATAACTGGTCAATTCCAACTCATCCTGGGAGAATCCCAGCCTATAGAAGAGGCTGTCTGCAATGTCAGAATTTCCTTGGCTGACTGAAGTTCTGCATCGCTACATGAGCAGCAGCAGCATCAATGCATTTTGACTGTGCTGAACAGGTGTTGGAGAACACCTACCATCCTGGAGTAGGGACATCTTCCAAGCCCTGTGAGCAGCTGGGTTGGGAAGTCCTGCTGGCATGAGCTTGCAGGGCAGCCTTCCACATTAAATGTAATGAGATCTTGATTTCTTTAAAACCTAGCAGAGTACTTCAGGTCCTTCATTGAACTGGACCCTGAGTGACCATTCTCCTCATTGCACTTGCTCTCCACTTTCTCAGCCAGGTGCATATGCCAGACTGGTAAACTGCCTATAAGATTGTTCTCTAACACAATTCAGACAAAACTAGCTTCAGTAGCTTAAAAAATATAGATAGGCCTTTGCTATTAAAGCCTGACACACTTCATCTGAAAGAGGATTGATGGGAGTGAATGTACAAGCAAACAAACCATCTGTCGAGAGATGGCAGGGACATGGCAGGGACACAGAAGCAGACAGAAGTCTCTGTTTACACCAAAAGCAAGGCAAAAGCTTTTGATGACTCTTTGTTGCAAAACTAGGGCCACATATACCTCTTCCCCTGGGAGTGTGTGACAGACTGGGGACAAATCAATGCCATCTAATCTGACACCTTTATGGAGAAATGTCTACATCTGAAATGGCATCTCTATAAGCAAAGGAGAAAATAAGACATTTCTAAGACACAGATGATATAATTTTATATGCTACCATCTGCTTCATCCCAATTCTCTCTCTCTCCCTGTCTCTCACCACCCCTTTAGCTCTGCCTAGCAGGGCAGCCAGAGCTTCACATATTCCCTGCTTGCATACAGCGCACAATAGTCACCAGGGAAAGAACATTAAATACATCCTAAAACAGCTTCCTTATACCTGCTGCCCATCAGAAAGGTCCAAGTATTTATTGATAGCTTCCACCTATCCCACCTCACTATTCTTGTAGTCCAACATCCCTTTACCCTCCAGTTTTTTATCTTGCTGGATTCTGCCTCTTCAGCACCTACTGATGTTTAGTGAGAACCAGCTGTGTTTTCAACTGTAACTCACAACCTGGTTTTCCTCTTTCAAGGATGTCTGTTGTCACCCCCTTTCCAGATCATGTCCCTCACCTCCCCCTTTATATTGCCTATCTTGCAAAGTGTATTAATGAAATTGGAAGTAAATGTCGTCCCTTTGCCTGTTAGGTTCAACACATTTATTCAGGGTCTCTTGTAAATGAGAAATGAGAGGAGAGATGAGATGGGTTTGAAGACCCAGGCAATGCCAGGCTGTTTCTAAAATGGCTTGAAAAAAATGCATGTGTACACATATATATACCAAGGGCCTGATATATTGCTGTCCCTATTTTGGTTCACTCATCAACCTGCTAATTAACTTTAAGCACCCATTAGGGATCTCACAACGCCCAAAAAGAGCCTGATTTTCCTGTCACCTGATACACTTGTGTCAAGATCTGCTCTTCTCCACAAATCCTCCCCAAGCCCCAGTCCCAGTGGGGGCACCCACATGCCCAGCAACTCTGCAATATTTTTACCCCAACAAGAACCCTACATCCTGTCAATCCTGCACCACCCAGCTTGTACCCACAGCTCTTGGGGCTCTGCATTCTCTGCCCCACAGGTGGGGATGGGAGAAGAGGGCAACCACAGTGTCACAGCCAGCTGCTCCTCGCAAGCTGAGGAAAGCATCTAAGAGGTGTTTTCAGCTCATCTCCTTCTTCCCAAATGAGGTGATGAAGGGGAAGAGGAGCAGCGAGGACCAAAAATGACAGGACAGGGAGGAAGATTTCTTTGGGTTTCCAATGGGTTTCTGTTCTCTTTCCTCAAGGCAAAGCTTGGGGAACAGCACTTCCTCCCTCACCAGAGCCAGCCAAGGAAGAGAGCAGGGTAGAGGAAAGCTGTGGAAAGGGCCTTTCCTGAGAAGGAGAAAAAGGTGCTTAATACTAAGAGATCCTCAGAGCTATTTGCACATTTTCGCTTCTCCAGTGAGCACTGGCACCCTGTGGTCTTGGATCAGGCAGAAAAGGTGCCATTTAGAGAAATAACTGTGAAATTATAGGAAAAGCTGAGGTCTTCACTGAGACAATGGTATGTGGCTTGTACATACTCAGCAAGTACAGCTTTCTGGTGGCAAGGGGTGGGGGATGTAGTCTTCCCCGGAAACCTTTCAGAGCCAGCCTTCTAGATGAGCTCCATCCCATGGAGGCAGGACACTGACTTTGTGGGGCAATGCCAGGGTCTTGAGCATCACTTCTTTGCCACAGTGAACACCTCCATGCAGTTGTCCTGAGCTTGTGCAGCTCAGAGCTGGCACTTTGAGTATCATACAGGCCATGGTTGCCATTGGGGTAGTCACTGAAATAAAGGCTCCCTGCTCCCCTTGCCTTTATCCTCCATCAACTGCACATTCCCCTCCCTGAGCTGCATGCTCCCAGAGGCTCACAGCTCCCTGGTGCTGGCAGATTTTGATCTGGCTCTTCCAGTTTTGTTACATTCCCATCAGAAGCACAATAATCGCAGCAGGTGCTATAGCACGATCTGTCACATGGGTCAGCAAATTGTGGATCCTCACATCCTGCTGGGGAGAGGCTGCATCTGTCTGTCACAGGGTAGAGAAAGCCACTCTGGGTCTCACCACTGCTATACAACGCCTTTGCATAGAGCATTCATCTTCTCTGAGCCATATCCATTTAAGCAAAACTCCGTCTGAATCTCATGGGAGTTTTCCCTGTAGAAAGTGGGATTTTTCCATAATTTTCTACCTGTTTCAAAGCAAACATTTATCTAGCCCAGGCTGAACCAGACTCGTCAGGTTAGGGAAACAGTGACTCTTCATGTCTCTCTAAAGAACATTCCTGCATACCTTCTTATCCCAGGAAAAAATGTTCTTCCTTCACCCCTGGGAGCATTGGAGCAATCTTATGAAACTATCAGAGAAAAAGAAAGGTTGTCTTTCTCTCCATCTTCTCTTTTCTTTTTTTTTTTTTTTTTTTTTTTTTTTTTTTTTTTTTTTTTTTTTTTTCCAAATAAAGAAGGATGGACTTGTTAGCAATCATGGGGTTTCCTGGACAAGAACACAAGCACCTCAAGCATGTCATCATTGCCCCATAGTTGCAGAACCTGATCAGATTAGGGCTGTACTGGCTGCTGGGATAGAAGGCAGGATTAGAAGATATGGGAAGGTTTCCAGGCAATTTTCTTAGAGAAAAACCCAGCGTGACTGCAGCATGCTCATTTGCCAGAAAAGATCAGTTCTGCAGGTGTCATCCCACAGGAATCAGGTAGGAAGTGTAGGTCCTTCACCAAAAAGATGAAGGTAAAAATTGCCTACTTAATCAGAGTGAAATATGCATTGAAAATGGCTGGAGATGCATTACCACAATTTCCCCATCCCAGGGAAGGACATCACATCTCAAAAATAGCTCCAGTATGTGCAGGCTGCATCTGTACAATGTGGTGGTGGTTCTCCATGGTGTAGCCTGACAGGAATGGTGGTGAACAGAGAGAGCAAATGACTCTGTGGCAATCTCTTACCACAGTAAACATAATTCCTCCTCGCCCTACTCAGCATATATAACCACCTTGCTCCATCCAGCTCGGGGTGAGAGAAGAGGCCAGGATTGCCATTTAAGGGAGGGGGTTCTGTGCTCCTTCTGATGAATCTACCAGAACACCTCTTATCATATTTTGCTAAGGGTCACACAGAGCCTATCTGCATTTTTTGCAGAGGAGTTTGTTTCAACATATCAGAAGTGCTCCACAGCCTCCAGGAACCCAACAGTGGCTCAAAGACCCTCCTCCAGAGGAGCTCCAGTTCTCCACAGCAGTCCCTACATGACACGCTGGCACAGTTTCTTCCCTGCCTCCCTCACAGCTCCTGATTCGCTTGCTCACAAGCAGATTCATGTTTTCCTGCTATTTTTACACACAACAGTCATCCTGGTTGTGTGCTGGGGTGATGCACACTAACCTGACCTGACATCCTTCCTCACATATGTGCATATTTGACTAGACCTTGGGTCAATGCAGGCAAAATCACACAGGCTGGTATTTTGAGTGTCAGGCATGCATTCATCTGCAGAGACCTTCTATTAGGATAAGCTCATCTGTGTATTCACAAACCATTATGTGATGCTCTGTTATGTCTGGATGAACAAGACATTCAAATTAACTTAAATGAATTTATCCATATGGCACTGAAAACCCTAGTCACAGAAAGGAAACAACAATGTATAGAAATATCATATCCAATTTTTTCAGTGGTAACCCATGGTGCTGGGTGTCCAGCATCCAAGTTTTTCCTCACATGTTTGATACGTCATTGTTTCCTTATTCTGTTTGCATTGAGGACTTTGCTATTTACTGTATTTTGAATATAAAACTCCAATTAATGTCAGTAGAACTTCTGCTTGCAGATAAGGGAGGAATATTAAATAGATCTGCAGTGCAGAGAGAGAGGATATTTTAGTTCCTTTCATGCATTCTAGTTAGAAAATAACACTGTAGTTGGTTGGTGCTTTAAACTCCCAGATTTCAAAGTAGTCTGCTCAATACCCAGGCAGAAAACTTCCCACCACTGAAGGGAGGTTCCTCGTGGTGTTGGAATCATTGGCTAAGCCTGACATGGGAAAGAAAAACTAGCACACTACAGGTGAGCTAGAATAGAGATATAGAAGGTGTTCCATGGCCAGGTTAAAAAAGCAGCGTTGCTCAGCACTGGCAGCTGCAGCAGAGAGACAATGGGGGGCTGAGCTGAGGGCACAGGAGCAGAGTACAGCAGTCCATCTCAGGTAGAGGTTTGTAGAGATGATGAAACATTTTTTACCTTTTTGGGTAATAAGCATGGAAGCATTTATCAAATATCTTTTTCTTTAGATCTCCAGTGTCCCTTGCTGGATATTTTCAAGTGATGAAATTGAAATTTCGTTGGACTTCTATATGGCTAGAAGATGAACATGCATTTCCAAACGCCCTTATTGTTGACTACTGCATTAGTGCAATTTGTTTGAACTAGAGACTTTGTCTGGAGCAGTTGAGATGTGCTTTTAAACAGTAATATCTTAAGACTGCCTTCACCTTGGCCTTACAAAGCACCCTCTGTGTGCTTAGTTGTGGAAATCTCCACCATAATGAGTAGTCAGATCTGTTTTTGTCTTCAAACCTCATTTCAGGAAGTAATCTGTGGCTTTTCATGCCTGCTCCCACTCACAGCAGGACATTCTTACCCTCCTTTGAGAGGCAGAAAATCAGAGGAAAGCAACATTTTGGTGATAAGCATATGCTGGCAGGAACACTGCTACTAAACTTGAAACATCAAGACTTTAAGAAGCCAGTGTCATAGCAATTAGATTCACAGCATCTATCAAATTATAATTCCAGCAGCACTGAGGGTGAGAGAACTTGTCACACAGAGCCAGCACCTCTTCCCACCTCTCCAAACATTATTTTTCTAGTGCAGTTTGATGGGTTACAGAAAGACACTTTGAATATGGCCAAAGTCACTCTTTTAGAAAGTTAAGACAAATATTTACAAGCGTGTTACTTTAGTTGCCTACAAATATCCTTCCATCCAGCTCAGCATCTGGCTTTAGTACTGTCATTGAACATGAATCGGCCATGACAGTTCAGGAGCCTGGGAGATGGCGCTTCCCGCTGAAGGGGCAAGGGGCTGGGCACGGGAAGGCAGCCGCGGCAGCGCAGGAAGAGACGCGATGTAACCTGTAACAAGCGCGCATGCAGAAACTGCAGCGGGAGAAGGACAGCTGCCCCAGTGCCATTGCAAGGGGTGTTCAATGCCCTAGCCCTTCTCCTGACACTCCAACCCCTCCAGCAGCCTGATGGGACCAGGAGGGGACTGCCCACCTGCTCCCGGGGCCCAGCGGGGCAGGTTACAGTGCAAGGAGCCGAATGAGAGGATGAGTCATTGCTATGGCAGGGAAGGAGAAGCTGGTGAAGGCACCAGGGATTGCTGCAATGCCACAGCAGCTCCCCTGGGTCTCTGGGCTGGTAACATGCCTTCCCCTTTCGGGCTACCTTAGCATAATTCTGCAACTGGCTGTTTCTTTGCAACTACAAAGGGAGAAGTCCAAGCAAACAACAAAAGAGAAAGAAACAAAAGAGCAAGTGCAAAGCAAATGGGAGGGGCTTAGGAGCAATGCAATACGCTCAGCATCTCACTCCACCGGAAAGGAGCAGGCAGCAAGAGGGGAGGAATCGAGGAAGGCATAAAGAAGTCTCAAGGAGTTGGGACACTTCTGCACAAAACATGTTTCCCAGATGAATTAAAGAGTAATCAGCAGGTTTCTACTTCTGAGAAGTTTTTTTTTAGTTTAGCAACATTGTCAGGATCAGGGTTTTTAAACCATATTTATCAGATCCTGGAGCAGTAGGAAAATGCTTTGAAAATCATGAAAGGTTTTTCTTTGTTTGGTTTTTAATTTAATTTTAATAAATGGTAGGTTCTTTCAATTTGCCTGCAGGTTTCTGAGCCTTTAGGGCCTATATAATTTGCATATTCATGTCGTCTTATGCAATGGTTCAAGCCTTTTAAAATTATCTTTTTAAATAAAAGCTCAGATTTTCCCAGAATCAAATTCCAAGTAATGGCAAAATGCCAAAGATTGTCATGGTAGTGATAAATTAGCAAGCTAAATTTAATAAGATTTTTTTGATAAAGGGCAAATAATTAACAGGCTGATTACAGCAATTCTTTTTATATGCTGTTGACCAAAATGCCACTGTATGTTCTTTTTATGTGCTCTAAGTGTGGCCTGACCATATTAATGTATGCACAGATACCTAGTATTCTGAAATTTGGGAGTTAATCATATGCTGAAGTAGAATTACAATAATCTGGTGAACTTGTCATATGGTCTTTTCCTTTAAATTACTTTATTTATATTTCTGTTTATTTTTAATATCATTTGTTCTCTCTTTGAGAATTCCCATTAGAAGGTATCAGATTGGAGCCTTTGTACAGGGAATTTTGTGCAAACTCAGCCTGCATGTCTTACAGACCTCTGGAAAATATCTTTTGATAAGCAAGAAAACATTCTTCAGTGGTTTGAATTTTTGTTTTATTTTTCAGCTGAAAATCTTTTTTTCCCCACAAAGCAAAGCAAACACTTTTTGTTCAACTAGAGGACAAATGTCTTCCCCAGTGCAGCCCTTTGAGGATGCCAGGAAGAAGTCGGCCAGTTCCAGAATTTTGTGGTGTCTTAAAGGCAACCATGGGCACAGCCCATTGATTTAGGGAGGAATCAGAGAGCTAGGAAAGAGTAGGGGACTAATGTTGTATGACATGATACTGACTGACCCTAATTATCAACTTCAAAGCAGCTCATGGGTAGTGGTGTTATTGCCTCCCAGCAGACAGATGCTTCTGACTTAGCCCTGGCCACAGCCCCAGTTGATGTCAGCATCACTTTTACAGACTGCAAGTGAAATAAAAATAATGTCAGGGAGCAGGGAAGGAAAGACAGTGGGAGAAAGGCCAGTGGAGCCACCAGCATTAATGGTAGGATGGCCAGAACTGGAGGGCAAACTGAAGCACATTGAAATCCTTTGGGCAAGGGAGGGGAAACTCCCTCCTTCACTGCCCTAGGCGTGAGGGACGGCTGGCAACACCCAAAACAAAGGACACACAGGAGACCAGGAGTATGACACAAATTTTAAGAGTGGTGCCTGGGGGTTAGCAGTGAACAGGACCAAATGTCACATCAGAAAGTGTGACACACTGAAACTGGGCTGGCATTAAAGGAGGCAGCTGAGTTACACAGTTTGTTTGCAAATCAAGTGAGATGAATAAGCTTTGCTGGAGGGGGAAAGAAAATTTAAATCATTTGTGGTATGATGAAAGCTTTTCCTCACAAAAGTTCAGGACATAAAGACAAAGTACAGTCTAGTGCTAAGAGACACTGAGAAAGGAACTGTCCATCCAAGCTGCAGCCCAACAGGGAGTCTTCAACATCAATGAGAAGAAACTTTCTCTGGTGGGTTTTCTTTTTGTTTATTTTTTTTTCTGTTTGTTTAAAAGGGAGTTTTTTATGCACTTTGTTCTTCACTGATGTCTTCAAGTATCACACAGGAAGATATGTAGATTCTAATCCAGGGATATTGTAGATTAAAGTGGTGCCGCAGCTGCTGCATCATATTAGATAAGGCTCTTGAAGCAGGACTCTGGTTTTCCCTTTGCAGACAAATTTCCATCAATAAAAAAAGCAGATCAAGAAAAACAAAAAATGGAGGAAAGTGCTGTTATTAAAATAAGAACTTCCTCTTTGAGCTCACATGCCAAGAGACATCCAGCAATCAGCATGGGAGAGTGAAGCCTCCCCTTACCTTTAGAGACATAGAAGCAGTGCCATTTCTCCGCATTAGGTATTTGCATTCCATCCCTCCAGCTTTGAGAGCTACCTGCATAACCATGTCACAGTGTCCCTACCAATAAACATAACGTCAAAGAGGATTTTGGGGCTCTGAGAACGTGACTGTAAGAAATAGCCTATGCTTCATGCCACTGTCAGGATGCCTCTTTGGGCTGCTGAGCTGTTGAAACAGCTATATTAATCAAATGATGGTGAATACCCAATAACTTGGACATTCCTATAGCTTCTCTCTGTCACAGTAGCTAGTTTAATTCTGATGTTGCTAGGATATATAATCTTAGAGAACATAAACCCTACAAAGCCCTCACCGACAAGAGGATTAGAAGAGTCTGTCTACCAGTGGATTATGTATATGAAAGAAGAATAAAATCAAATATAAAATATTTCATTTCTGGCTAAAATTATGTAATTCTGTGGAAGCAGAGATGAAATGGTCAGAGTGGCTTTATCTGTTGTGCACCCCAACAATAATGCTCTGCTCCATCTGTTCTCACAAGACACACACCTGCAGAAAGGCAGTGGTGGTTTAGGAATTACCACAAACTCCTCTGTCATCTGATTAAATGTAGATAAATCCAAAGTAAACATAAGTACTCACTGCTTGACCTAGGTAACCTTATTTCCCATTTATTCAGTGTCAAGATTTGCATGTTTTTAGAGAATGAGTCATTCCACTCTAACATGGGGTGGAAATTGTGCCATTGGAGAACCAGGCCAGAGAGGTCCAACTCCTTTTGCTGAGGACTCCAGCAGCCCTTCCCAGTCAGGCAAGGGTGGGGCGATGCAGTGGCTGTGCTTGCTCATGAGTCCCTACCTAACTGCATCAGCAGAGAAGATACACTCTGCCATACATATATGCACATACACATGTAGAGACATACACTTATTTGCACGTATATAAACCCCCAAAAACATAGGATCTCTGTGTACATGTGTCTATATATGTGTGTGTGTGTGTATAAACTGCTCCTGTGTTGTTTTATTAATCAGATTCAAGTATCTCAAATTTTATTATAATTTCTCTAATATGCCATTAGAGAAAACCTGCCTATATCCATCAGGCTTTTTGCCTCTTTCTCAATACATCTAACTGCTCAAACATTTAATTTCAGCAGTCAGTCTTGGGCTTGACATCTGTATGTGGACCAATGTGACTCAAGTAACCAGGATCCAGCAGGAGTTCAAGGCTGTGCTGATTTTGGCTGGGATAGAGATAATTTTCTTCACAGTGGCTGGTATGAGGCTGCTTTTTGGATTTGTGTGGAACACAGGGTTAATAATACAGAGATGTTTTTTGTTATTGCTGAGCAGGGATTGCACAGAGCCAAGGCCTTTTCTACTTTTTTCACTGCCACTCTGGCAAGGAGGCTCAGGGTGCATGAGAGGAGACACAGTCAGGTGACCCAAACCGACCAAAGGGAGATTCCAGATTATATAGCATCATGCTCAGTATATAAAATGGGGGAAGAAGGAGGAAGGGGAGGATATTTGGAGTGATGGTGCTTGTCTTCCCAAGTACCCATTACACATGATGGGTCCTTCTCTCCTGGAGGTGGCTGAACACCTGCTCACCTGGGGGAGCAGTAAACAAATTCCTTGCTTTGTTTTACTTTTGTATGCAGCTTTCGCTTTTTGCTTTTTCATTAAATGGTCTTTATCTCAACCAGTTCTCCAGCTTTTACCCTTCTGATTCTCTCCCTGATCCCACTGGTGAGGGAGTGAGCAAGCAGCTGTGTGGGACTTAGCTGCTGGCTGGTGTTAAACCACAACCAAGTCACTGCTCAGTGGAGTGTAAATGTGTGTGTACAGATATGCTCATACCAAAATGAATAGGATTAAATTAATACATTGCCACACTGGCTGGTCAAAACCATCTTACTTAATTCATGAAAGAGTCAAATAAATTGCTTGTAAACCTAACAGGAATACTGTGCATATCCCAGTCATGTGTTCAGCCTGGTCTTAATTCCAAGTTTTCCTTCATAGCAAAACTCTCCCCTCTGTGGCAGCCCTAACATTTGGGGGCAAAGTCAGAAAGTGATGCAAACCTTAATGAAAGAGACCTGATAATATGCTACAGATATTTGTACCTAAATACTACATACACTTGTGTATAAAGCACCACTCTCTGGTACTCAGCAAACCTTAGACAGAGGGATCAAATAATTGGAAACCCATCAGATTTGGTGACTGCTCTGTACTAATCTGTAGTTGTTTCTCTACTGTGCACTTTAGTGTCTGCAACTGTCTCTGCACCAAAACAATGTGCTGTTTGATTTTGACATTTTACCTAGACTTTGATCTTGATCTTTTCCACTTACTGTCTTGACTGTGATCTCTTTGGGAACTCCAGATGATATGGAATTTCCCTGACATTCACCTCTTTATCTGACCTGTCTATGTGCCCTATCATTTGCTACCACACTGATGGCCACATGCTTGGGCATGGACAGCCTTCCATAATACCATCCATTCGTTCCCTATGTTCAGGGTATTTCAGTATCTGAGATCTCAGATGGCATTTTCTTTTTAGCCTGTGCTCAAAAAAAAGAAAAAAAAAAAAAAACAAAACCAAAAACCGACCAAACAAAATCATCATCAACAACAAAACCCCAAACCAAATTATAGACAATGAATTCTACTTCTTATTTTCTTCTGAGCTTTGGTCTTATTTCCTGATTCAAGTTCTCAAACTCATTAATGTTTCACCTTTGGGAACTTACTGGTCATGCAGCTCTCCACCTCCCTGCTCCTGCCCTGCACAGTTACACCACAAGTCTCATTAATAGTTGCAGCATTAAATACTGTGAGAACCTCACATAGTTTGGGTTCTTTCCTTCATTATTTCCACAGAGCAAGCCCCCTCTCTTTAACAGGTCCCCAGTTCAGCTCTTCCTGAGGACTAGGTCCTCTTCAGGCCATCACAGGGAGACACTGCAATTGTGACAAGTTGCAGCAAAGCCCAATATGTTTTTGGCAAACCTGAACTCTAGTGGAGCTGGCCAAGCCAGAAAAACCTGGCGTGCTTCCTCACACCTAGTCCGAGCACACTCTTTATGTGCATCAGGCTTAGCAGCAAGCACTCACATGCAAAGGAGGGCTCCTATCAAGGTATCTACAAATCCTAGTTATCCCTGGCAGGCAATGCCAGGATGCTTGCTAGAAAGACCATATCTTTCCCATTGCCATGTGACAGGCTTCCAGGACACCAATAGGAGCAGCTAAGACAAAGAATTCCCAGAGCATCTGAACACCCTGGTCCATGTTAAGGGTTTGCCAAAGTTCAAGCTTTCTCCATCAGACCAAGTTGAAAATCAGCAGAAATCTGTGCCTGAGTGCTAACAAGGTCTTTCTTGGGAACGAGAATAGTCTGAAGTGAGTCTGTCCCCAGGGAAGATGGTTTTCCAAGATTTGCGGGAGAGTCATTTCCTATCAGAGTAACTGGAGTTTTAAGTCAGGACTGAACAGAAGACTGCTTATGAAATCCTGAGACAAAATGTTCTCTTTCAGATAGGCTAGGTGGAGATAAGATGTCTTTCAATACCTGAGAGGCCTCACTGTGGTTAGGACAAGTGAAAAGCTGTCCGACATGTTACTGCACAAACGGGCTGGAGGGTTGCTTGTTGTCATTCACGTAGCTCTGCTCAGCAAATCAGACTCATTTCAGTCTCATTAGCAGATGTCCTTGAGGTGTTTGAGGCTGGTGCCTCAAGACAAAGAAAGAGGTCTGCAGATCAAAGTACACCTTTGATCATTCAGGACATTATTTTTATGAGCTGTGCTAAACCACCGCAAATTCCACAGATTCAAGCATAATGAATAGGCCAGAGAGCAATAGGTGGTATAACTTGACACTCAATTTCTAAATTCAGAGGTGGCTTTCTCAACTTGGTGGCTGCTGGGCAGTGTGATTTATGGTTTTGCCTGCAGGAGGTAACTCTACTGCTAATAGGAAGTGAGATATTTGTTAAACAGAAGAGCAGGGTGTCTCTGCCCCTCAGTTTTGCTTCCCACATTGTGGCTTTTGCTGCCAGCATTATGTTTCAAACCATTACTTCAAAGCTTTATAGGAAGCTCTGTGTCTGTTTGAAGGCCTGTGAATCCAATACTGGGACAAGAAAAATGTTTTGTGTTGGAGAGCAACAGGAACCCGGCTTTGCCCTGTATATGAAGTCCATGACACATACGAGATAAGGTCCTCTGCAAGGGAGTTTGTGTGGATTGCCGGAGCTGGGAAAAGGCCATCAGGGTGGTTGTAAAAAGGCAACTTTTCTTTGTCTTTCCAAGGCTGTTTCACATTTCAGATGATATGTGTGCACCATTTTATTTGGGTAACCTCATTGAATGAGCAGAACAGAAGGCACATGGGGGAGTCACATACTACTGATAGAACTGATCTGAATGCTGGGGTGGAACACACATTTTTCCAAACTGCTTTCCTTTTGCCATAAAATGATACTGGTTTTTGTCAGAGGAAATGCTTACAAAGTTCAGCTGTATAGGATGTGAAATACCTGCTGTCACCCTCCAATGCTTTTAGCAGTTATAGATATCTCTCATTAGATAGACAGACATACATCTGGACACAGGCTTATGACCTGTTTGTGACATAATACTGTTACTGAGCTGACTTAGTCTTTGTCAGGTGCTTTTTCTTGTGGATGTTGCCTATCTCTCATGGGGTCAGGAGCCCAAAGAGCTTAGCTGGCAACGAGTATGGCCAGTGCTGGGTAGAAAAACTATGCTTTGTGTTCAGATGTCACTGAACTGTAGTAGAGTGTATTACTGCAGAAGCTTCAAAATATTTCATCACTGCGCTCCAAGATCATTGAGTGACAAGATCTGTCAGCATACAGAGATATGAAAGTTTTGTTCTGCCTACTCATTGGGTTCTGTAAGTACCCATATTCAGTGTTCTGACTATGTATATTTTTAAATCACCCTGACAGATGCAAAGACTGGAGGGCCAGCTTTCAGCTATGTCTCAGCAACTGTAGATCAGTAAAAAGTATCTGAGTATTTGCCAAGACAGTTGTGTTTGTGACGGCTGCTGGGAGTGACAGGCGTATAGAGGTATGATCTGCCACAGTTCTTCCACTTCAAGGCAAGTTGATAAGTTTGGCAGAAATCCAGCAATGGCAAACATGGCTTGGAAAGGGTGGGAACCACTGACCCAGTTCTATGTTTGTCCAGATCATTACCCACAGGAAAAATTCACACTGAGAACAAGCTCTCTCCCTTTTTTTTTTTTTTTTTTTTTTTAAGATTGCATTACTCTGGAAAACAATTTAAAAGAAAAAAAGTTGAGTGGAATGGGATTTCTTTTCCTGACACTCTCATTGTTTTCCCTCTTCCTGCAGTGCTAAATCACATTGCGAGTCTTATCATGCTTTGGCTTTGTCAGGCTGGTCACATGTCAACATCAAGACAAAGTCATACTGAAAACTGCACAGCCCTTGCCTCTAGACAGACCTGTGCTTGCAGCAATGCCAACAACTCATAGACTCTACTAAAATATCTGCAGTAGTTACTTCCTGCCCCTGCAGTCCCAAGTATATTTCGTAAGTCAGGAATATCTTGCAAATATTCGCCTATGAAGCACAGAATTGTCTTTCAAGAAGCAAAGTAGAAGTAATAGGTGCTGCAAACCTTCCTTCTTGTCCTCAAATAAAGAAAAAAAAGAAGGGTGTTTTGGTTGTTACCATAAAGCCAATAAACATGCTTCAGGGGTCATTAACTTCAAATCTGTTCTCTTGGAAAAAAGATTAAGTGCAGCACTGTACCTTATCCTGAATCTCCTGCCAAGCTTTGTTTAGAAATAGCATTTTACTGACAACTTTTTTTCCTCTTCTGTGAGAAAAACATGCTCACCTAGGGCAGAAGCTGACTGCATGCAGCGCCTGGCTGCATAAAAAGTGCCACCCTAGACTGCTTAAGCACATTAAAAGAGCCTCACTTCTCTTTTTATTTAAGGGTCTGGTCCACAGTGATAAGGGAGTTTAATCGCTGCGACTCAGGGAGCAGCACAGCTCAGGAGGTGAGCAAGCACTGCTGCCAGCCACTTTGAGGTCCCACATCAGCATCCGGTGGCTTTGGGTCACCCACATCCTGCCAGAGTGGTTAAACCAACTGCTGCTGCAACCTCCTTTCATGCTTTTGATGAGAAACTGCCATGAAAGGAAGCAGAGAGCAGGAATTAGGAGATTTCAGGGTTGGGAGTTGGGAGAGGGGACGGGAGCCAAGGTGGGGCAAGACACCTGGGTGTCTATTTGGGGCAGGGCTCGCTGGCAGAGTGGATGGGTGCAGGTCTTTCATGGTGGTCGCCTCTTGTAAGCAAGCTATGACTGCTATGGGATATTTCATAGGAGGATTTTCCTTTTAATTGTGGATGTGTTTTTCAAGCCTTCATTTCAAATACTTCCAGTAGCCAATCAATTTACTGAGCTCAAGGGCACCATTTACTTTGTTGTTATTGACAATAACATGTTTAAAGACATTTTTATGTATCCTGCATGTCTTGAAATCAGATAATACAATTCTCCCCAGAAAGACTGAATTTACATTAGTTTGAAGCCTCACATAATTCAATTTTTAACAGGTTCACTTGTGGAAAATATTCAGCATTTCCCCTGCATCTGAAGTAGGAATGTAATCATGAGTTCTAAGGGGTTTTAGATCATGAAAGGAGGATTTAGCCTATTTCTTAATAAAAGACTCCTGAAACATGTTAAAGCTGCTGTGCTGAGAATCTCAGTATATAAAAAGTCTTATGAGAAGATGTTGTATCAAGCTTTCTATGAGATTGAAGTCACTCAGGAGAAGTTACAGTGCCCTGAAAGTCACTGTTTTTTCAGAGAAATCATCTTAGTCAGGTGGAGACTAAAACTAAAATGTGAAGTCAAGTATTTGGATATGTGACAAAAACCTTTTCTTCTGTTCACTAAGAAGTGTTTTAGATAAAAATTGTACTTATTACTGAGGAACAACCAGTTCTGTCTTGTGACTTACCTCTCATGAATGCATGATGTAGTTAATTTCACACATGCATCATTAGGTCATTCAATTTTAATGTTATCATATTAAAAAAAATCTTGTGACACATTGTGAAAGAAATGTTAAACTTTTGATAATATCCCTTTGTCAACTGCATCTAAGTAATCATTTAAGAATTTTAAAGTGAAAGTGGAAAATCATTATCTAACAATGAAAGAGATAAAGAAGGAATTTTGGTTAGTTTTTGTTTTGTTTTGTTTTGTTTCTTAAGAGCTAGAAAAGATATTTTTAATTTCTTTTAATTCAACTCTATGAGATAACCATCATCAGAAGATATACCTAGATATTTTCATGTGTTTAAAGTTAGCAAAAGTGAGATCTCTCCTGCAATTATAAAACTCTTGGAATTGAGAAAATATCTGTAAGTGTTACTAAACTGCTTTTAAAATCAAATTTCTTTGCTGTATATGAGATGTTTGATCAGCTAGAAGAAAATATCTTCTTTTTTTTCTGCTAGAGAGGCACCTTCCAAAGTTAACATCTTGCATAATACAAAGCTATTGATGACACTGTGAAAGTTCAAATCACTTGAACTTAGTTAACTTTTTACACTTTAAGATATTCTTTGTGTAGTTTTAGCACCATCTTGAAAAGAATAAAAAGTCACGATCAGTTACTCCCCTTTCATATCTGTGCAATAATGAACTACCGTGGAAAACCATTTGACATTTTTAGTCAAAAGCATAGATTAAAAAAAAGAAGACATATTCAACCACATCTCCAACATTTTCTCAGTTGGAAAAGAACAAAGAATTTGAGGACAACACAGAAAACTTTCAACCTGTCAAAATGTATCCTATCAGCTCCTGGCTAATCTTGGGAGCAAAATTATTTAAGTTACACTCAAGACAGAATGATCTGCATGTTAACTATGGGTAATACTGCTGTAGCAGCAGCAGATATCTCTCTGTTAACAATAAACCAAATAATTAAAAAATTTCATCCATTAATAATTCCTCTTGTGATCAGCTCCTCTTACTCTTAGTCTTCCTTATGGTAAAAACCACTTTATCTTCTCTATTCACTCTGCATATTGCAGCAATACCATAATTTTGCTCAATATTTGTCCCCTAATAACTGTGTAGGATAAATTACCTTTAGATAATATAAGGCAACGTATGGATAGTAATCTTAGATGTTCTTTCAAGTAAGCTAAAGCTTCAGTTGAACTTAATAATCTTAGAACTTTTTCCCAACCTTAATGATTTTATGATTGATTCTATCATTCTTTGAAATGCATTTAAACCTGATATTTTTACATTTGTACATTGCTTAAAATTGTTCCTTCATGAAGACTGGAAAGAAACAGGACCCTTTGATTTTACAAGCAATTCTTTAACATGAACATAAGTTAGAGTAAAAATGCACAGAGCTACAACAAGAGAGTTTGGGGGAAATGAAGAAGCATCCAGTAGAGGTAACTCTAGGTAATTCATTCATTCCTGGAGGAAGGAGTCTGCTCAGTTCTTTGTTCCTTTCTCCCAGGAAGTTACCTATCCAGGCCATGCTTTTCCTTCTGCAAACAAT
Source organism: Cichladusa arquata (assembly GCA_026413545.1). Taxonomy (NCBI): domain Eukaryota; kingdom Metazoa; phylum Chordata; class Aves; order Passeriformes; family Muscicapidae; genus Cichladusa; species Cichladusa arquata. The sequence goes on along the minus strand of JAOTQP010000001.1, from coordinate 61,468,686 downwards.
AGAACCGTGGACATACCCATTTTGGTTTTTTGGAGGGTTTTCCAATCCCAGTTCACCTATAAAATCCTTACCCAAGCTTTGACTTGAACTCAGAGGGGAGCACTTGCTTTTCCACACTGAGGTTATCAGGGAGCTTGGTTCTTCCAATGACTACTTTGGTATCACAGAGCCCCTGGTACAGCACAATCAATCTCCCACTGCTGAAGCTGGATAATTATTTTCAGGAGCCCTGCTGAGCCCCCAGTCTTGACATGTCCAGGCCATGTTATAAAAAGGTATCTTGACACCACGGCTTAAAGCCCAACCTTGCACGCTGTATTCACAGGAGAAGCATATGAATGAAGTTTGTTTTGGTCTCTTGCTAAATGGATGCTCACCGGGGATGTCCACAGCCACTCAGCTTCCCTCAGAGATGCCAAGATGTCCTCTGATGGCTACAAGAACAGTGTGGGCTCCACCCAGATGTGCACCTCCAGCCAGATACGTGCTGTCTGGAGAGGGGGCTTGGTAAACCCCAAGGGTGGAGATGTGAGACACTCTGAAATTACAAGTCGTACAATGGAAAGGGACAGGAGGACTGGGTCCATTCTGAGCAAACCAGGCACTTGCCTGGGACAGAAAAATTAGAGGAAAGTATTCTCAGAGCTGCAATACGACTTGGCTATCTGCCACACGGATTCCCACACAAAAAGGGACATTTTTGGTTCATCAGTTAGGTGGACTTGTATGCAAGTGCTTGCTGTCCAAGCAGTGTGCTGCCTTCCCAGGACCATAGGATTAGCCCCATGAAGGGGCAAGGCCAGCCCTGTCTTTGGGCTAGACGTGTTCAGACACAAAGCAGCAGTAGGAAGAAAATGCTGGATTATACACAACCAGGACTTAGGAAAGAAACTACAAACCTGTTATATAGGAAAGGAGAAGAAAATGGCAATAAGAATAGGAAGCAATTTCTTATTGCAGGAACTCTTTCCTTAGAGTGGCAGTCCTGTCTTGAAGGCTGTGAGGCAGAGGACTCAGTATGTGCTTTTGGCTGCCCTGCATGGTTCTGCAGACCAGGTGATCTTACCAGGTCATTTTTACGACGATCTGTGGTCTGTCCTCAAGGTACATTTATGCAGCCGTGTTTCCTTCAGCAGAGTTATGACTACATAAACTGAGGGCTGAAAACAGCCCATCTGATGTGAGTCAAAGCAGAAGAAACTCGTTTCCCCTTTGGGCATGATGGTAAATAGATCTGTCAACCTGATGTTTATGGTGGTGCTGTACAAGAAAAGCATTCCTCCACCTCATGGCTAATGCCCGCCCATATGTTTATAAATACCCTTTGGCTTGGGCAGGTTAAATGCTCAGACCTAATAAAAGTCCACATTTCACTGATACTGCACCCACTTCCCCCTCATCTCATTTCATTTATAATAATATTTCTTGTTGTAATTCTATTATGTCAGGATGTGGTCTTCCTTGTAATTTCTCTCAGTTTTCCGCATATGACATGATCTATACATTACCAGCATGTTATGAAAATCAAAGGAGATGTAAATCCTTCTAATGCTGACATGCCTCCTTTAGTACTATAAGCTACCAGGAAAACACCTGAGCAAAAATGAGAATTAAAATGCATAGAAAATTCAGTTTCTGTTGGAGTCTTAAATCAGTTCAGATGCAGCTGACACCTTTCACAGCCTTTTCTGTGGCTGTGGGTACTGATGTTAACTAGAACACTTCCTGTCTTGCTTATTTGTGACTGTGCATTAATGCTGCTATAATCAGTGATATGTATAGCCCTGGCACAAAACATAGACAAGTTGAAAGATAAACAGCTTTTGTAAATTAAAAACACCTCAAACTGAAATAATTTTATCATCAGCCATGGTACTCAATTCTGTATTTCAGTCCAGCGAAAGGGCTGGAGAAGTTTCAATGAAAGCTAATTGAATAGAGAGTGATTACATTACTGTAAATACAGAAATATTGAATTTTGTGCACTGAAGTGACTGGAGCTCCAGAAGCTGCTACTATTGTAAAACATAGTGACAAAATGTACAGAGCACTTAGGGGTTGCCTGGGGGAAACCTCATGATTACAGATAAATTCTATCAATGTGTCTGCCAGAAAAGCTGCTCTGCACTAAGGAACTCAATTAACATGATTTGTGTCTAAGATTTATTTTTGTCAAGCCACCTATTACACATGTTTTATGTGTGTTGCTTCCCCTCAGCCAGGGAGGGCAAATATATTACACTTCTGACATCATCCTCGTCGTGTTTCTCCACTTGCTAAAATTATTTGGATTGATTTTAGTAGAACTGGTATGATTTACAATTTCCTTTTGCTTTTCTTTTCATTTTTAATAGTCCTCATAATTTGCAGCCTGTTGTTATGGTTTGTACCACTGTGTGCATGACAACATGCCTTGGTCTTTCCTTAGCTGGGCAGTCTCAGACACATCCACCACAGAGGTGAGGGTGGGACCCTGGTTTTGGAAGATGCCTGCAAAGAGTAGGGTTGTGCTGCAGCACCACCTTTAGCCAGAGAAACCCCACAGATATGCAGGAAGAGGCATTATGGTAACACCCACAGAAAACACAAGTTATCAATACCCAGCAGCCATGTCATTGTAGACGACTGTGACTGTTTCTTCTGAATGACACGATGTTGCCTGGACTGGTTTCATATCCCCAGACCTGTGACTGTGCATCTGGAGCTGCCCTGCTTCAACCCTTCTTGGATCTTAATGCACGGTGACGATCATAGCAGGATCAGCTCACAGGCAGTGACCTCCCTGCTCCTAAATAATGTTGCTTTAAGTGTATGTACTGCACACATATATCAGGCTTTTTATTCACAGCATCACACTTCAGTTGCTTAGTCCCCATGGTTCCTGGTATATTTTTAGCTGGACCTTTAGTTACGGACTCCTTGCTCTGTGACTGTTGGAGCTTGACTCCCGCATGACTGTACAGGTCAGGGGCTGGTGGGAATCCTTTCCTATCTCTGCAGACAAGCTATGGAGCAGGGCTAATCATTTGGATCCTACGGGAAATGGCCCATCTGTGAGACCACAGCAAGCTGATGGGTTACTGAAATTTGAGTCATCTCCCAGCAGCACTGAAAATCAACATTCCTTTTGTAGACATTGCTCAATACCTCTTCCAACAAAATTCATCACCTTTCTGCCTCTTAATGTCCTCCTTCCATATTGTTTCTCTGAAGAAAAGCCTTTTTTTTTTTTTTTTTGTACCTTAGAAATATTATCAAAATACTTCACATTCTTGCCAATTCAAATTCTGCGTAAAGGAAAGCAGAAAACTTGAGCTGATGTTCTACAGCTGTGCTCTGGAAAATCAGCAGGAACTTCAAACTTAAATCAAGCAACTTAGGAAAAGTCAGGCTGTTGAATACAACCCAGTGAGATACATCAAGCTGTCATTTAGTACAAAAATAAAAATTTACCATAATGGAAAAACTTTTAGGTGTCATAAAATACAAACAATTCACATTTTAGACTTCACTTGAAGATGCCATTGAAGAAGCATTCATGTCTTTCCTTCATGTCTTGTTGCTTCAGTGGAGACCCTCATGTAAAAATCCCTGCCTCATTTTTTAACTTTACTTGTTCATTTAAATGAGTCAAATTACAGCATTTCTGTTGAGCCTTCCACCTGGTTTCAAACTGAAACCAAGACACATGCTAAAGACTTCTGCATTTTCTCTCAATCAAGGTCCCTAAGCAGTGCAATGCTCTGGTTTCGTAATTTTCTTCTGAGATGCTAAAAAGAAAGAAGCCTTCTGTTTTCCTTATTTCAGATTTCTTTTTTTTCCAGTTCTTTAAAATTTCTTTGGTCTTCTCTCCATTTTATCAGTCTGTTTCAAATGAACCATGCTGATCGGATGCCAGACTGGTTTACTGGGCCTCAGCTCTTGGCCCCAGATTGATTCTAACTAGCTGACTCTGTCCCTGGCCATGGTGTGTTCTCTTTGTTCTTACTTGGATGTCCTTTCATGTGGTTGGGCCAAAGCAAATAAAATATTACAATAAGGCCTTTCAACAAAACTGCTATTAATATGTATTACAGCAGTGCCTGGAGTAGCCAGTTGAGATGGAGACTGTATGTGTTTAGTTAAACATTGTCTCTGTCCTGAAGCAGCAACAATCCCTGGGTAAATTCTGCCACACTCCTCTGGAGTATCTTGCTGCTCCATTGAATTTAGTGGTACCATCCTTGCATCAGAATGAATGGCAACAGCAGAAATCTGTTAAAGTTCAGAATAACCCTCTTCCCTGGACGTGTGATATTTCTTGAATTCATTATGAAGGACAAGGTGAAAGAAATATTACAAAGATCGGTAGAGCTGCTTGCAACTCCCTTCTAAGAAACCTACTTCTCCTACAAGGATAGTAAGAGACACTTTTAAACTAGGATTTAGGAATGCCAGTTTATTAAACTGGTAGATGAGGACATACTGTATGCCCATTAGTGATTAATGGACTTCAAAGGTTTCAACTGATAATGCATAAATTAACTGATTAAAAACTTGATTGGAAGACTACTTAAACCAGAATGAGACCTGGCTGTTCCATTTCAGCTTTACCAAACTCCGTTGGTAATAAGTTTTAAATTATTGTGGTCATATCACTATACAGGGGCTTACTGAGCTCTCAAAGCAAGATCATGGAGCATTCTGTGCAACTCTCATATATATATATATATATATAGTTCCATTGTCTCCACATTAAGTCTAAATCAAAATGGGCAGATAATGGTGAGGATAAATGAGCCATCAAGTTTCATTTACTCTCATTTTTAGAATGGATTCAGGGCTTCAGTGAGTATTGCAGAATTTCAAACTTGTTATTAACCCAGAGCTTTATAAAATGAAAATACAGATGAGTATTACAGAGAGACTGAGTAATAAATACAGAACAAGTGTTTGCCTGTTTTAATACACTGGCAAACTAAGTCTTCCTCTTACAGACTTGCTCAGCTGCAGGTAAGGTTGAAACATCTAGATTTATTAGCCAAAAAAAAAAAAAATCAGTTGCTTTGTGCTTTGTCTTTCTTTTTTAATTCACGAAAAGGCCCCATTTTTATGCAGATTTTTTTAAAACTATAGCTTCAAGCAGAATCGGCTTCATTCTTTATCGGATGAAATGGGCTGCTGTGCCACTACATGCTCCAGGGATTCATTCAGAGAAGACAGAAGATGAGGATGCCAAAGCCTCTACAACCCAGACAACAATGGCCCTCAGTGACTCCTGATCTTCAGGAGCAGAGCAAGAAGCAGGATCTTCTCACCCACCCAGTGGGAAAACCTTGCTTTTCCTTATGAAGCTGTCCTACTTTGCAGCACGGACTAAAAGACTGAAGGGGACAGTAACTGAGCATAGCTGTAGTCCAAGGCATAAGGGATTCACCCAGAAGGAAAGAAAACTGGTTTAATCTTGTCTTCAAGCGCTGTTTTATGCTGATGAATGCAAACCAGGTAACCTGCCTGTGGAACCAGAACTGGCATGAAAGTATCCCTCTTTATGCAGGCATGAGCTTTGATGGGGCTGGGGGAGTGAGAATTCCTAAAGGGAGGTCCCTTCGGAACTGCTGGGCATTGTGAGGTCTCTCTGCAAGGCTAATGGACAGTCAGTCATAATTTCAGCACTGATTGCAATAACAACAATCCTGAGCCCTGGGATTTTCAAGAGTTTTAAGATGAAAGCGGCTGTATAAAGTCAAACCACTGTGCAATAAGGCATCACTTTAATCCATTAACTCCCCATTATGGGCTAAGTATGCTTCTTAATTACCACAGGTGACTTTGGAGGGTAGCTTAACCACATGACTCCCACTAATAGGCATGAAAAGTTTATTGTTGGATCCTAGACTTTGCCTAATATCTTAATTTCACCCTCAGAGCTGTGCCTGAAGGCAGCAGTCAGATGAGATCCATTTTAAGAAAAATGTGTTTAGCATTAGCATTCAAGATTTAGAGCACATAGCTTGATCCTCTTTATTTGTAATTCCCTGTTCAGGCATTTCCCTTCAACACTGTGAGAGCATCTTGAGCTCTGAAAAGTGCAGGCTGAAGGATAACAGGTGGTGCAATTAGAGCAAAGTTGCTTTTCCTGAAGTTAAGGAATGTGAACAAAAGGCTCCCTGGGCCTGTCCAGTTTTTAAAATCGATTTTGTCAAGCAGGGAACAGGAGACAAGGAATAGACAGAGCCTTGGCCTTTTTCTCCTCCCTTGGACTGCCTCCAGTGTCACCAGTGCACAAGCTACAATCTCAGCTCTCTGATGACTTCTGTTCAGCTGCAGGGAGCTGCCGCATCCCTGCCCCCCTGGCAGCCCCCTCAAGGGCATTGCAACAGCTGAGAATAAAAGGAATGCAGCAGCTCAGGTCACCTTTCTCTCATCTCTGCTTCAAAATACTCCTCTTCCAGAAAGGAAAGCCATGGTTTGTTCTGTTTGTGCCACACCCTTGAGCAAGTGTCCTCAAATTCACAATACCAAGGTTGTGGGGAAGGCTTTAAAGGTGCCAGTGCAGAGCAAACAGTTGGCACCTTAGAAGCCGAGACTCTTGATTTAGAAAGTCATCTCTGCCAGTGGGAAATGGGTTAGAAAAACTGCTCCTCTCTCCATCTCAGCTCCTTCCTTCCCCCACGTGCTGCAGCTCATGCTCCCCTCACTCGTGCCAAGGCAGCTGCTTTGGGGACTGCTGCAAACAGGATGGCTTAGACTATCTCAGTTTAAAAATAAACTTTTTTCCCCTATTATTCTTTAGCTTAAATTATGTCAATAATCCACTCTGCAGTCCAGCCACAGAAGCTGGTGCATTGCTCGGTGGAGGGGACAGAGAGACACAGTGCTGGGAAGCAAAATTGAGGCTGAGGAACTCTTTCATTGTAGTTCTCCCTGTTCTCCCATCAGGTTCCTATAGTGTGACCTGGATATTCCATTTTATATGGGGCTTCTTGATCATTAATACTGGGCTGTACATTACTTGGTCAGGCAGCAGTAGAAATTTATGCCCAGTGAAACATGGGCATACTACTGCAGTGAATTTAGGAAATAATGCACCATGGACTGTTTAATCTTTAAATTATGCTAACCTTATCTTATGGGTAACAAAGCAATACCTTTCCTGCAGAGACTGCAAAGACAAAGTTACCTCGTCTGCACTCCCAATTATCTGGAATAAAGTTCAATAAGTAGAATTTGGCATGTAAATCAAGCCCATATTTTGAAAGAGTTTGAAGGAGACCCTACAATTTTGGATTTCTCAGTGATGAAAACAGGTGTAACTTAAAGCAATGAAGTGAAAGAATGAAAAATTTACATTAAATAAAAACAGAATAAAGTGCTGGATTCTGCACAATCTTGCATAAGAAATAGCCCACATTTCTTATATTCTAGAAAGATTGGATTAAATAATCAAACTACAGCACAGGGAATAATTTTTCATAGGAAACACAGAGACAAACTTGCCAGTCTTTATCCCTGTCTACTTTCCATGAATCTGAAAATGATTAATGAATTTATTTCTTACAGAATATGTAAAATAAAGCACCTTTTTTACCAGTCACAACATAACTGATCTTATTAAATACTTTATTCAACCCAGCTAACCTGTTTATATGAATAAGACAACAGACATCAACCACAGGAAGGCCATTTTCTGATTGGTCTGGAAATGTCACTGTAGCCACCGTGGCCTTGGCACTGCCTATCTGAGCCAAGGCAAACTTACATGCACAACCTCCACCACACAGTTTTTGTACTGATTTTAACTATTTTGACTCAAGGTGTGGCTTACCTTCAGGAAGTTTAATGACACTGGCCTGGGGCAGATGCTTGAACTGTATTTCTGCTGGAACTTGTGGCTGCCTTATGGAGGATGGGCTATATTAGCCACAGTCCCATCCAACCTGAGCAAGTGGCTGAGATGTTGTGTCTAAGCAGCACCTAAGTTGCTACTGACCTGAACCCAAATTTTCTCTTTTCAGCAGGAGATCCTCAGCTTCATTGATTTGCTCTGTTGAGTTGGACAACAGTATAAAGATGAACATTAGCAGACAACTCTGGGCAGTGCATTTAAAGAGGAAAGGAACTTGTTAAAATGGATGTTTACCCTTTGACAAGTCAGACAATATCCTCAGCCACCACCTGCATTACTCCATTTTTTTTTTTTTAATTTTTTTAAGGGAAACACTTCCCCAAAGGGACAACAAGACTTAGATTATTACACTGCAGGAAGAAGATGAGTGTTTCCTACCAGCTTTGCCTTCTTTCCATTGGGTCCTCTCCACATATGAGCATTCTAAATGTTGTATTGCTTCAGAAATACCTCTATTAACAGTAAAAGGGATACTAGAAACCCAGTTAAGGAATTCTGGTTCTCCCTGCTGGGGCCAGGTCCATTATTTTTAAGCCTTGAGTATAATGAAGGCATCAGATTTGGAAGATGCCTGTTGAGTTTATCCCTGTAACTCTCTGTAGGACAGGGAAATACTATTTTCACTTTGCAAGTTGGGTGGGGTTTTTTCCTAATTACACCATGGCCAACTCTGTTATTTACCTGTGGGTGTTCCTCTTCAGTCCATCTGAATTTTGCTTGAACTTTTTCCCCCTGAAACCCAATATTGATAAGGCTGACATCACGAGGTAGTTTAACATCCTTGTGACCAAAACAGAATTTCCCACACATTTTGGCTAGATAAACAATCTAACTTTGGAGGGAGCAACATTTCCTGCAAACACCTGCAAAACAATTTCATATGTGAATGGCAGCTTGAGCTGAGAACAGACAATGATGCCAACATGCTGTACCAGGTGAGGTGAGGTAAGACATACAGGTAACCTCATTTCTTTCCCACCTGTATCAGCACAATGGCTTGTCATCGCTCTGCTTACATATGGGCTTTTGTATCTTTACCCTCCCCCTGTCCGACAACATTAGTACTGAATCTCTACTTGTACCTCCTTTTCTCAAGTGGACAAAGACTATTCGCTGGCCTTTAAGAAGCATGGGCGTTATGATTCTCCCTTCCCTTCTCCAGACCCGCACTCTGAGGAGTGGCGTGCGGGACGTGAGGGAGCATCGCCAGCCCCGGGGCGTTCCGCAGGCTTCCCTCGGGCGGGTGCGAGGGCCGGGAATGCGGGAATGAATGCGGGAATGAATGCGGGAATGAATGCGGGAATGCCGGGCAGGAACGCCGGCGCTGCCCGGAGGGGGCCCCGCGCTGAGGGCGCTGTGGGCGCTGCGGGCGGGCTCTGCCGCCCCCTGCCGGGCGCTGCCCGCCATGGCCGCCTCACGCCCGCCCGCCCGCGGCCTGCGGCGCGGTCCCCTCGTCACCCGCGCTCCTCCGGGGCCCTGCTAAATCTTTCAGCGTTCCTCTTTGGCCGCCCAGTGTGGGAGACACCTCAAAGGATCATGGAATCGTTTATGTTGGAAAAGACTTCCAATACCATCCAGCTATTAACCCGGCACTGCCAAGGCAACTACTTAAACCATGTCCCTCAATGCCACATCTACACATCTTTTAAACACCTCCAGGGAGGGATGGGGACTTAAGCATTTCCCTGGGCAGCTTGTTCCAATGCACGGCCATCCTTTCCACACAGAAGTTTTTCAGAACACCCAATCTAAACCTCCCTGGTGCGACTTGAGGCCCTCTTGTCCTATCACTTGTCACCTGGGAGGAGAGACTGATCCCAACCTGGCCCCACCCTCCTTTCAGGCACTTGTAGAGGGCAATAAGGTCCCCCCTGAGCCTCCTTTTCTCCAGGCTGAACACCCCCAGCTCCCTCAGTTGCCCCTCACCAGACTTGTGCTCCAGACCCTTCCCAGCTCCATTGCCCCTCTCTGGACTCGCTCCAGCCCCTCAGAGTCCTTGTAGTGAGGGGCCCAGAGCTGAGCACAGGGTCTGAGGTGTGGCCTCACCAGTGCTGAGTACAGGGATGGACATTGACCCAAATCTACTCCTTTCTGCCATACACAGTGATACCATAAGCATCTGAGAGCAGTACTAGCCAGGCTTTTTCAATGGCACAGGCCATTGCACAGCCTCTGATTCTTCTTTAGCCAAATGTGGCCTAAAGCTAAGGCAGAACTGCATTCTCCAGCATCCCACCCAAGATGAGTTCATCCGAGTACTCACTAGCCACAGGCAATACCAATACAGGTACCATCAGGATCTTAGTTCCCATAGCCACTCCAGAGGACATGGATATCCAACATCCATTTTTGAAAAAGCAGAGACCAGTACTTTTTATCAAAACAAAACTTGTCCTCCTAAAAGGAGGAAGGTGTGAAATGTAGTACAACTTGTACTTGTGAGTCCCTTCCAACTCAGAATATTCTGTGAATCTGTGAATCTGTAAAAAATTACTGTGAAGTATCAGAGAGTCATATTTGCAGAATGTGTCCGCTGCTGGAATTAAAAGTATTTGCTACCATTTAATGACCTATAAACAAGGATGTCTGTGTGAGTATTCCTCCACAGACTTTTCCTTTTTCTCAACCTCAAAACTCCAATTTTGGGAAGTCTGTGTGCAGACATGACATGGAGTCAGATCCCACAGCCATGCACTCTCAACCACACACCCACCAAAGCAAATGGACACACTGTGAAATAAAAAGCAACTGTTCTATGGTGGCTTAAATCTGTCTCATCTGAGGCTACTGTAGTCGCCTCCCTCTTTCCCTTCCCTCCCCTCTCAGAAGCTGACATCTGTTCTCCAGCTGAATTTGAGGAGTCTGATTTCAGTTTAGTTTAGAGATGACCCTGGAACAGCTTTCAGGCTGCCAATTATACTGTATATACCTATTATACTATACTAAATATATGTACTATATATATACCTATTATACTATATATATACCTATTATACTATATATATATATACACCTATGTATACCTCATCCCCTGCCATTCAACAGCAGACTGAAGTTATTCCACACAGCCTATTAAACTGGTGAACTGCAACAAAAGCAGAAGCATTCTGTGGCATACAGCAATTGTACTTTTAGCGTTAATCACCTGTTTTTCTTCCAGGAGCCAGAAAAATTATTTCTTGCTAATTAGATTGCACGGGGAGCTACCCAGCAGCTTGCCAAAAGTAAATGTGATCCCCTCCTTAAGACACAAAAACCTTAAAGAAAACCTGAGTGATATTTTGATAATGCTCTTGTGCAAGTTGTTCTTATATTTGGGCTTGTTTTGTTTTGTTTTGTTTTTTTAATAGGGACTGTCTAATTATCTCAGACTAATCCTATGAACATCAAACATTCTGCAGCTACAACCAGCTTGTTTGCAGCTACAGGTAAATCCTTGCACAACGCTCCCTTTATGAGCTTTCTGATTAGGTTAGTACTTCTCATAAATAAAATCAGTAACATTGGCACACTTTCTGCTCTCAGGATTCCAGTGCATTTTACTGCACAGATCTATTAGATCACCTAAGTCAATTGACCTGTACAAATTCGGCCTTGTTAAAAACAGAACAGAAAGCCTTTTGGGGAGTTCATCACCTTTTTTTCTGGGAAAGCAGTAACTGGAAATCCTACTTTAAATAGGTAATTAGTTCAGTTTCATATCCAAAGATTAATGCCTCCTTTCATTGCTATGAATGCCTAAAATGTCTTAATAATCAGTGCCTCAAATCTAGTACATTCTTTCTCAGCATTAACATGTATCTCACTGCTGCTAAACAATGCTGAGAATGGAAAGGGGGACTCTGCACTCATTTACCTCCACAGGAAGATGCCCACATTGCTGCCAGTGCCTCTGTTACTAATTATTCCTGGTGATTTGCTTCATTCAGGATCTCATCTGACAGTGAGAACCATTTGGTACTGCAGCATGGATTTTGCTCCCTTGGAGCCTGTGAGCCATTCTGTGTTTGGCTATCAGCTGACAGGGAGACACTGGCAGGTCTCAAGGTAGCCTGAGGTGTTTGCCACAGAGCCATATAAGCAGGGGTTTTCCATAGGGTATGAGGTAGGAATATGAGGTGACGTTTTCACAGGCAAGGCAGCCACAAAGTTGGTGTCTTTTATCTCAATATACACCAGCTTCATTCCATGAAATCTTGGTCTGCTATGGCTGGCTCACCACTGCAGAAGAACCAAAATAACAGGAAGCCATGGCTGAGAGAGGGGTCACCAAACCACTTCACAACACCAGCCTCAGCAGCGCCCCACAGAACATTATTTCATTCAGCACAGCCAGATTCCTAACCCAGGGCTTAAATGCCATGGAGGCAGAGTGACATGACTGTTCTGTATGCTCCCACATGTCCTTAGGTTTTATAAAAAAAAATAATCAGAGTATCAAGGAAAAGAAAGAAAGAAAACAAACATGAATCATTTACATGGAGAATAGAAAGTGAATCGTAAAAACAGATAGCCAAAAGAGGATGTAACAAACACTGTATGACTAAAGAACAAACCCTGCATTTACTTGTGTTATTTAATTAGAGAAAGAAAAAATGCCACTGATTTAATTGAGAGCAGAATCATACCTTGGCTTGAAGCCTGTTAGTTTGCAAAAAAAGATACCTACATTTTCCATTTGAAATAACCCTTCCATACTGAAAATTCACTACCACGCATCTGCCAGGCCTTCATCCAGCTTCAAGGACTTAAATGGTCATAACAAAACTCAGTAACTTCTCTCTTTACAGCTAAGTTGTCTTTAGTCTCATTTGCAAATACTAAGATCTCACCATTCAGAGTAGTGCACTGATTTTCTTTGAGGAGTCTGTAGACTATTTTAGCCTTGAAAGGTAACTAAGAAAAGCAAGGATATGGACAACAGGCTTCCATTCACCACATAAATGTACTCCTTTGAAAAAAGTGTAGGATGCATGCACATCAGAACAGTTCAAAAGCACTGCAGACATAATCAGGGAAAAAAGCCCAAAACCCATAACTGGAACAAGACAGAGAGGGAAAGATGTAATGTGGAGAGAGACATCTGTCCTAACAGGTCAGCATTATAAAGAAGACAGAACAGAAGGATATACCCAAACAGGTTCTACCACTGGATTTAACCAAATTCATTGCTAATGTTTAAACCTTCACTGCCAGATTAAACCCCCCCAGGTAATTGAGGATGTCTGCTGTCTCTTCCCTGTTCAGTCATTAATGCAGCAGAGGTCAGCATATCACTGGCAGAGAATTTCTTGGCAAAAGTAGTTTACACCGTGTATGTTCAAAGCAAGGTCTGCCTCCCAATACCCTCTCCTTTGTGTGAATGCCCTCACAGCAAAGCTACACACTCAAATTGTTGGGTTTTGAGGTTTACAATGAATTCTTATTTCACATGTCATCTTTATTCAGAAGGAAACTGGCCACATGCAGGTCACTTCAACCCAAACCCTGATGATGAAGGCACTAAGCACAAGTGTGTGAGACCTCTCACAAGGAGGAAGCAACTGCACCCACAAAACCTGCAGTCTTCTCAGTCAGAACCTCAGCCAGCCCCTTTCTGAGAGCCTAGCTCTCTGCTTCCCAGAAACTGAAAGTTAGCATTTGCTTCAAATCCCTGAAGGGAAAGAAAAAAAAGAAAACAAAAAACAAAAAAAAAAACAAAAACAAAAACCCCTCAAAAAACAAAAAAAACCCCAAAACCAAACAAAAAACAAAACAAAAAAACCAAACCAAACCAAAAAACAACAACAACAACAAACCAGCAACCAGGAATTATTAAGGTTTATTAATTTGACAAAAAAGGCATGACTGTTGCTCCTGGGTTTTCAGCTGTTCAGATGGGCCGTGAAATGAAAATGACTCTTTCAAATAGTCCTACTCAGGTGTTAATTAGCTGGGAATTTGTTCAAAAGCTTCAGGTACTGACACAAACCCACTTATGGTTAATGTATTCAGTAAGTTGGTGTCATAGATTCCTGAAAACTGATAAAAGACTGCAAATGCAACACTTTGTTTTCATACAGCTGATGCCAGTCCTTCAAATGGTCCAGAAAAGTTGCCCCTCCCTTCAACCTTTCCTCCTCCAAGATGCAGAGGTCTTAATAACTGCTAACAGATCGTTTTATTATTATCATATATTGTTAAATTTCAAATATAGCCACACCCTGAAGAGTGAGGTGGTGCCCTGTCATCTCCCTCCCTGCTAAATATCTCCCAGTATCTAATGCAGTAATTAATTATGAAGTGGTTTTCAAGAGTCATGTGAAAACTTTGGTAAACTAGATGGATGACAAAGGCTGGGGCGAGGAGTGACTCCTTATAAACCTCCTATAGTTAAACAAGGCCAAGTGTAAGGTCCAAGTGCTCGGTCAGGGCAAGCCCTAGTACTAACACAGACTGAGGGATGGATGGATTCAGAGCAGCCCTGAGGAAAAGGACTTGAAGCAGCTGGCAGATGAAAAACTGGACATGACTCGGCAATGTGCGCTGACAGCCCAGAAAGCCATCTGTATCCCAGGCTGCAACAAAAGCAACATGGCCAGCAGGGCAAGGGAGGGGATTCAGCCCCTCTTCTCCACTCTCGTGAGACATCACCTGGAGTGCTGCATCCAGCCCTGGGGTCCTCAGAAAAAGAAAGACATGGACCTGTTAGAGTGGGTCCAGAGGAGGGGCATAAAAAAGGTTAGAGGGCTGGAGAACCTCTCCTATGAAGACAGGCTGAGAGAATTGTGGTTGTTCCTGGAGAAGGTGCAGAGAAAAGCTTACGGCACCTTCCAGCACCTAAAGGGGGCTACAGGAGAGCTGGTGAGGGACTTCTTATAAAGACATGCAGTGATCAGACAAGGGGGAATGGCTTCAAAAGCCATGAAAGAGGGCAGGTTTAGATTAGATATTGAGAAGAAATTCTTTAATTTGAGGGTGTTGAGGCACTGGCATAAATTGCCCAGAAAAACTAGTGAGTGCTTCTCTGTGTTCAAGACCAGATTGGATAGGGCTCTGAGCAACCTGATCTGGTGAAAAATGTCCCTGCTCATGTTAAGGGGGTTAGACTGGATGATCTTTAAAGCTTGTAACGTCAACCATTCTGTGATTCTGATTCTATGAAATGTTACCAGTAGCAGAACTCCAACATAATTCACACACTCTACATGTTAAACCTGAAGACCTTCTTCACAAAGCTTTTTTCCCCAGACCACTACAGGTCTGCTTTTCTCAGTGTACCTGTACATGTGTCAAGCTGGTGTAACTAAGGAGAAACCCAGACTGCAAGACACATATTTTGGATAAGTATCAGCTGTTCCTTAACCATTTGTTTTTTTTGCACATGTAGCCCAACCCACATAAGGTGAAACTCATCCCAAGTCTGACTGCTGGGTGATGCTGTGAAATGAAAAGATGATTTAATTTGGCTTTTGGCCACTTCCATAGATATTATTAATGAGAGTTTGGATTCATTTAAATTCTGTTTTCAGCAGACTCCAGAGCCAGGATAAACTCTTTACATTGTGCACACAGTGAAGTTCAATAACAAGTCTGTACTTGAAAACAACTTCAAACTCAAACTCATCTGGCAACGTGGGCACACCCGGTATTTTATTCTTCCAAATTCTGCCACACACCGCCCACTGTGGATTTACAAATTGGTGTCTAATTGACAAAGAACTAAGCAGACACCTAGATTCTCTTTTCTGTGTTGTGAAATAAGAAACTGCCTTTCTCATAACCAGTTGCCCTACATCTTAGAGGCACTGTAGATTTTATCTGGACTAAAGGATTTTGCGAGCTGCAGTCCTGCTAGCACAGGTTTCTGCTGGTGGTTTTGAAAAGCTGCCCAGAAAAGTGCCTCAAAGCAGCCATGGAGAATGGTGGGAGATATTACAGTGATGTCTAACAAGACTCACACCATTTAACACACTGAGTGAAAGTACACACTAGGGCAAGCTAGCCTGAAACCTTATTTCTTAAGTTCTTCAATTGAGTTTGTTCTAGGTCAGTAGTTAAATAGTTCTGTAATTTTTAGGGTTTGAAATAGGTGGTGTGTGCTAAGATTTCATTCTGTTGGTATAAGCTGCAGACACAGTAGGGAATTTTTTTCAGTAACATTTCAGGAAATTTTTTCAGCTAGAAGCTTGACCTGAAAACCAGCTGGTTTTAATATCTTGGAGAAGTAATGCAGCCTCATGCAGTGATATTAGGAACAGCTGATATTCTCATTTATGCAGTAAAAGAAAAATAATGTTATGTGGTTCTATGTACAGTAGTACCTAATATGCTCTCTCTGTAACATTAAGTTAAAATTTTGACATTCCCTGTCATTCTTTTTCTTTCAACAAAAACCAACTAATTTGTAAACAAAAGTGCCATGATTTCATGGAAATGTTTTTGTTTCAACAGAGGACTGTTCTGAGAGAAAATAATACATATGGAAAATCACTCTGACCTGCTCAAATTAGCAACAAAATTGTATCTATATTTAAGGGCAGATGATATACATATTTAAGGAAGGAAAGCAGAAGCCTACTGCTGCTAAATATTTATCCAGTCACATTTAGCTTTGAATTTAAAAGAAAGTGATACACAAATGAAGAGTTATGCAGTTTTTACAGGGGATGTGACAATTTTGAGTTACAGCTCAGCTTTCCAATGGATCTAACAGGGTTAAACAAGAGTAAACACTAAGGTGACAGTTATAAACTATGCCTTGGAAGAAGCAGTTAAGCAACATGAGCTCAGGCACTGCAATTTTTAACACAAGTGTGGCTGCTCCAAAGGCTGTTTACTATACCCTACGACATCTTTTCTTTTTCAGAGCACATGAACAAGGTTTGCAACATGCGACTGGTGGCAATGCCCTGCCAAGATTGACTGACTTTAGTATCTGAGCCCTGAGAAGACAGTCACGTCCATGAAGTACTGCAAAATCTCAGCTCCTACTGAGAGCAGTGGGACTAGGAAGCTCAAGAGAAGTGCAGAGCCAGATCTCCCCAGCATCCCTTCCAAATTTTGGGCAGTTGAAAAATACACTGCAGTTCATCCTGCAGACATGGCTAGAGCTTCAATAACAGGTATGCAGCACCTGAGAGATATCCCTAGCAAGATCTACTAATTCATTTGAGTAAATTTATGTCCTCAGAGGACATAGTTACAAAGGCATTGTTTTGAATGGCAATAATGCCCCATGGAGCTCCCATTCTCCTTGCAAATTCTCAGGCCTGTGTTGTTCCTTTACTGAGCCAAATCAGGGGGATGTGTGCGTGTATGGGTGTGTGCATGTATGCAGCTGCAAGGTAAACTGAACTGGTTGGAAAACAACCTAATTTTCTGAATCATCCCAAGATGTCCCTGTTCCACTACTTGGTTCACAATCTCACTGTGCAAGCTACTGCAAGGGTGGTTCAGGGAGGCAATGGGAACAAGAAGCCATGGGGAGAGCTGTAGGAACCAAGCCTATTAAGCATCTTAGGCAGCACTACCACCAAATGCGAAATCAGGGTCTGCCACTGTATGTGTTGCAAAGAAATGAAAGGGAGCCACAATAGTGTGCAAATAAGTGCTAGCTTACAAACCCTTGGCACAGACTCACTCTTGTGCAGGACACTTTAGGCCAAACTCCAAATCCCTTATAGCTGTTACAGAAGTCCTTGGTCCACACAAAGAAAAGTGGGAGGAAATCAGAGCTGTAACTGAACTCAGTGAAGTCGGGTCACCATGTAAGAGATTTAAGGAAGGGAAGTTCTCATGATATATCTTGGTGAGGGAGAAATAGCATAAATTATGTACCTCACATGTGGCTTACAATTAGCTTCATCATTTGTGCATGACAAACTAGGCCAGCCTGACTTCTAGTTTTGCAACTAGTAAAATGTTTTAAAGAGTATACATTCTTTGAAGTCTGGAGTTGGGACCCTTATTTAGGTGCCTAGAGGCCAGGTTTCTGATCTCTTCTGGCTGTTTCCTCTTAGGAGGAACTGAATCACATCCTAAATGTGCTCAAGTGCAACCCTGGCTGAGGACAACTGGGTCAGAGGCAGGGATGGAGGTGTTGGGTGAAACGTGTAGCTCCTCACCTGGGAGATGGAGTCAATGTGCAGGGCCCCCAGCTCAGTGCCATGGGGCAGGTAACAGCTGCTGATATAACAACATGCAACTGAGAATAGTGTGAATGAACAGAATCCCCAAATACACCTGCAAAGGCATTTGGCCCAAAGCAGGTCACGCTAAAAAGGAAAATAACAATAATGAAGTTTGCTTAGGAGATGGCCATCAGCTGGATTAAATAGTAACCAGGAAATTACTGAGAGACTTCTCAAGTAAAACAAAAAAGTAGTCAGCTTCAAAAGAAGTCTAAACAAAGCATTAAGGTTCATGATGAGGGAAGAGAAACCTGGCCTGGCAATGCAAGGCATCACGCCATGGGGCATGTGAGTTATGGGTGCCTGTAGCTCTGTGCACCTGGAAGGGGGTTGAAATTTTGGGGAGTTCCCATAAAAGGGTGTTCAAGCATTTGTCAGTGTTTGTTAACATTCTGATTTATCTATTGTAATACTGGTATGGATTCCATATGTGTAGCACACTGACCACCACGTGATTATGTGACATTAATAAATTAGTGACCAATTATTAATTAATCCCTGTGTTTAAAACCACATGGCTGGAGCAGTTTTTCCCTGTGATTGGAATTAGCAAATTCTACCCTTGTCCCACTGGCAAAAATACAGACTGGAGTGGAAGTAAGTGAAACTTCAATGCCAGTGTATTCATGCAGTTTATCTCTGAGACAATCCTTTTGGAATTCTGAAATCCTTGACAATTCTGGATTTTTTTCTACTCTTCCTGCAGCAGCATTTCATAGTGATTCATGGCAGACAGGCACATATCCATTATCCTAGATCATATAAAAGTGTCTATGTAGTAGGAATTTAGCTCTGTAACAACACTTTTCTACGCACCCCACTCCCCCATATTTGAAAAATATATTTTAGGCCTGCATGCATTTCTAATGTACTTCCACATATAGGAAAATATCAGTGTAAGATGTGAACTTCACTAAATGTGTTTCTTTCGTCTCACATCAAAACTTAATTTTCTCCATCATTGCTAAATTTGGTGATGGTCAGAAGACTGTTTTTCCATGCCTAGTTAGAACTACAAAGTTTAAGTGTTTTACTGATTTTCTTCTTTTTAAACCAGTGCTTCACCAAGAAGTATCAAAGGATTTCAGTGTGTGGATATGCCCATTTCATCTGTGTTTACAACAGAAAACCTTTCATAAATTCAAAGTAATTTAAAACGAGCACTTTTGGTTTAGACTGTTTTTTTTTTTTCACTCATTGATACCAGATCTACACTACAGCATCACCTAAGAGTGTAAATTTCATCCGTATGAAGTGCCAGCCCACAATAACACTTCCGTCATGTTAAAGCATAGGACATAGTGTTTACACCCATGCTATGGTCCCTGGGTTCTGGCAGATGATACCTGATTCACTGTAAAATATGCTTGGACAAAATTATCTCTGCAAAATATGTATTATACTTCAGCTGGCATTATGAGTTTGCATGACTGTGTGCCAAGTAATTGCAGTGGTTTTGATCCTGTACTTCGTGCCCAAGGACCCAACCTCTCATCATGTGGAACCATGGTCTTGGATGGTTCCATTGTTCAGGCTCCATGAACTGGGCCCCCACCCTCAATAAGATGAAAGGCTTTTTGTGTTCATGAAAGCCAGCCTGTTCTTCACCACTGCATCATCTGGTCTAATAAAAGATATTATTTCTCACTGTAGCCATTGCGTCTCACTTGTAACCACTTGATAGTTCAAAAGTTTCCCACCCTGAAAGAGCATCATGACATTTCTATATTCTTTCTATCATCAGAATAGTATGTGAGCAGAAAATGTCCATTATATAAATGAGATTCTATCACAACAAGGAAAATTCTCCAGGAAGGAGCCTTCAACTGGATTGTTCCCACTGTGTTTGTCTGGGTGGAGAGCTGTGCCTCCTTATACTCCTCATGATTTCCAGGGAACTCTGTGAGCATGATGCTGTTTCAAAAATGAGATTTCTGGCTCTGCCTGCAATACAAACACCACACCTGTTTGTAAATCAGCGTAATTAAACAAATGCATGACTGTCCTGGAGAGAAAGTTGAACTGCTTTTGCAAGATTTGTTTATTTAAAACAATTTAGTGTGGCAAATACTGAAAAGCAGAAGTTCATAAAATAGCCTTGCACATGGATTGGTTCATGTTACAATTGAAAGGACGTGGGATATCTAAATAGCAGAACTCCTGTTTAAAATTGGAAGGCAGAAGTAAGTGAATGAGTAGTCATCTGTTTCAAAGATGCTGAACTGCAAACATCTGCATTTCCATCAACAGTGTTAAGGGTGTTAAAATGTACCCACCCTAAGTATGTTGCCATCATTTGTGAACACAGAATGCATGGAGGAAGAAAAGAACATTTTTCTTGAACTGGTACACATTTTGTGTGCTTTTCCTCCGTAGATAATGACCTAGAAGCTTGATGACAGAGGAAAGAGCAAAGTATCTTCAAGCAACTGAAAACATTATGCAGTCTGATATCATTTGTCTTGGTTCTGCTGCTCAGTCACTCAGCAATCATTTTTTTTCCAGGGTGTTTTCATACATTCTATTTTCACAACAAACAGCAGATATCACCAGGACTTATCTTAGAAATCGATCTAAGCAGCAGCCCTGCAGGCTAAGGAAGTGGCATGTGAAGACACTACAGCATGCTCTTCAGCATTACAATATGAAAGCTTTTGAAGGTCTGTCTGACAAATGCACCATGTAACGTTTCTCAGGGTAAGATATCCTGTGAAAATACTCAGTTCTTCTTCCACAGCCTGGCAACTGCATCTCACTGGAACAGATGAAGCATCATTTCCTCATTGTGCAGCTCTCCACTGCAGTGGTTACACAGCTCAGACGTCAGAAGTCAAACTTGCAATTCTGTGAATGAAACATCTATCACTTGTTGAATGCTAAATATCTGAATCAAGAAGAGCCATGGCCATGCTCTTACTCTGTTTAAATGAAAAAGAGACCTTAATGTAAATTTGGAGCATCAACTTCACATTTTCATTTGATTCACATAAGTTTTCCTAGCAAAGACTGGAGGAAAAGAAGCTGTGCCTATCAGGTATGCCTACTTCAGTTACTTTCAGTGACTAATCCTGCTTGATCTTTCACCTTCCCTCTTTGCAATTGTGGTTCTCAGCGTTTTATTTTGGATGCTTTTCTGAATTATTTAATGCAGGTGAAATGACTTACTACTGAAGTTTTGTGAGAAAAATCAATTATTACCTTGTAGTAAACCACTTAGCATCCGTGATGAGCAAAATGCAAGAGGAGAAACTATCTCTTTACAGGTGGCTGGTCTAGAGATATAGCTGTAGCTCTTTGATCCATTTTATTTTATGAAAAAAACTATTTTCACAAGCAATCAGCCCCATATTTTGCCCTCATCTGCTTTTTCTTCTCATATACATGCTTCCTCACCTGTATCGGTCCTGTGGAGTTGTGCTGTGCATTGGATTGCCAAATAATTAAATTTAATAAGAAGCTATAATTCCTGTTAGTTTTCTTCCTTGTAATGTATAGTCTGAATTACAGTGGCACTGACAACTGAAGGAGCAATGCACTACAGACTAGATGTGGGAACACAGCTATGACAAAACACTTGGCAGCAAGCCACTGCTTGCTTAAGCCACTTTTGCTATCCTAGAAAATATCTTCAAAAGATGTCTCCACCCAGATGGGATATGGAGAAGTATGACCCACCTCAACAGTATCTGTTTTCTCTGTCACACATTTATGCCAAAAAACCCCATCATCATTGGTAAGCACTGTGTGAGCTTGACTCTCCACCTCAAGTAAACTTAACATAGTAGAGAGATAGCTCATAAATGTCTCTTAAATATTTCCTCTTTAAATAATTAAATAGCTCTTAAATATTTCCTCTATCTTTAGCCTCTCTGTGGTTGACTCCTTCTCCCTTTTTCTCCGTGATCTACTCTTACAAACATACTTCACTTCAGAAATTGCTATGCAAATTGTGTTCCTGCATTACTGAGGGTTTTTTAAGTTTGTACTCATGTGGAATAGTTGCATCCTCAGCTGAACGAGAGGTTAAAAACAGAAGGTACTGAAATATGAATGTACCTATGGTATCTTTCTCACTTTAAATACCCTGTATAATCCTTGCCTTAGCAGTTGTACTGGTGCAGAATTTACTATTAAAAACATCCAAAAGTGATGTTTTTCCAACTGTTTCTGATGTTCAGTTCATAGCTGTAAGGATTACCCTTTTCCCGTGATGTCAAGTTTTCCCATATGCCTTGGAATGAACAATATTGGAAAGCCTTTACAGATTGATTTTAATGGAAAACTGTCAGGTCTTTCCCTTTTTTCCTTCCTCAACCTTAGAACCCAGCTCTACTCCTCCTGAAAGCAGCTCCACTCCATCTTTTCTCTACTCCATTTTCAATGTTTAAAAGGATGCATAGAAGGACACTTGACTCTGTCATCTACTGAGAATCATTTAGCTCAATATAGGGTTTTTAAAAAGGCTTAAACTCATCTAAAATATGAATATGAATTATGGCAGTTGCACAGTATCAGTAATGCAGAGTCAGAATTTCTGAACAGGAATGACTGAAGTGCCTTTGGTCTCCTTGACCTTCTGACTCGGATAGCCAAACCACTCATCAACATCTATTAAACTACTAGGATTAAATGACATTGCCACAGAAATTACAGTCTTTGGCTGCATTAGAATTTACTACATATTTCTAACTAAGTATCTACCAGAAAAAAAAAATAAAGGAGAATAGCAGGATGTGCATTGCTCTGATGGAGATGTGCCACAGCACTGTAAGGTCTACTAGCAAGCCAAGGCTCTGGTAGCTTGCTCAGAGGTAGCATGGCCAGAGACCCAGCTGGGTGGGAAGCTGAGGACACTGTCTCAAGCTGTCATCTGCTGCCAGAGGACCAACACCCTCAGACATATTTTGTATTTTGAGTGGATGCCTGTAAATCAGCATGTTTGGAATTCTTTAGAAGGTCAGCTGACCACCAATTTCCTGGATGTACATTTGGCTTGGAATAGTTCTCCTATCCTTGTAATTATTTTGGTTTTACATGCAATTACTTGTACACTTCCTCCTTTTATATTGCTTACATGTTTAACTTTAAAGCTATTCCTGGTAGCTCTTCTCTAGAGAATTAGGAACATTGAGTCTTTTCAAAATGTAGAGTTGGGCCATTCTGCAACATTAGCCTTAAAATTAAAAACAAAAACCAACCAAACAAACAAACAAAAAAAACCAAAAAACAAAAAACAAAAAAAAGCCTTTGAGACTTCTCTGTAGAAGTCTTCCAAATTGTCAACTTTGAGTTATTTTAGGTGTGATTAAAAATCCGCCTCTTCCTGATTTCTTTCAGGCAGTTTGATGCAAACATTACAGAGTCAAGACTCTCTTGGATCCCTGTCAGGAACAATGCCTTTAAAATAAAATAAACTATATTAGAGACACGAGGTAAATCTGCTTTAGTTCTCCCCAGTATCCTCTTGTACTTCAAAGATCGTAGTGGTATATACCCTGAAGTTTACAGGACATGTACTTCCATGCCCAAGATATGGAAAGTAGGAGGATTCCTCTACAGAAACCCTTTGATGGGCTTTTAATCTCCTGTCTCTGCTCCCAACCTCTGGGTTTTAGCATTCTGCTATAATGTTTGGAACAGATTTTTGCAGATTTTTTTTTTTGGCATATGCACCAGACAAAAGAGATTGGGTTTGCCTCTTCCTAAGCCAGTGTGGCTGATACTGGTATTGAGGTGAGATGTCAGTTTGGTGACCCTGGCTTTGTTGAGTTTCTATCTAATCAACTTTTAAAAGTCTGACATTTTATTCTGCTTTTTCCTTGTGATTTTGTGTTTGTCCAGTTTTCTAATATTTCTGTTGATGACATTTGCAATAAGTGTTTTTAATCATATTCTGAGCAAGGGGTCTGATAAAATACAAGAGTTCCTGGCAACACACACACACACACACATACATACAAGGAGTGCAGCAAGAAGGGGGAAAAAAAGCACTAAATGGATGTGAAAATGGTACCAGAACTTTTTTCTGGTGTTGTGTTTCTTTCAGACATATTTAGTGTTTTTTATTTATATATATTTATATATATTTATATATAATTCTTTTCCTGTAAAGATT
>JAOTQP010000001.1:61416268-61444411 GCA_026413545.1 Cichladusa arquata | reverse complement strand
TCCTGTAAAGATTCTGGAAAACTTTACGGGAATAAAAGACAAATTCCCTAGCATATCTTTTGCCAGGCTTTAGTAAAAACTACAAATAAATCTATAACCTTTCCATCTTACTACCAGCCCTTCCTGACATACATATGTCTCAAAAGTAGAATTTATGTTTACAAATAATAATGTGAAATTACCATTCTATATCTAGGACTTTGAAACACACACCACAGGAAAATGCAGAATCATAGAACAGTTTGTGTTAGAAGGGACATTTAAAGAACATCTAGTTAAATCCCACTGGGATAAGCAGGGACATCTTTGATGAGATCAGGTATGCTTAGAGCCCCATCCAGACTAAATTGAGGCAACTGTGCAGCATGGCCAACAGCTCCTCCTAAGTTTCCACAGCCCTTTATCGCTGTCCTATTTACTGGCTAAGGCGTCACTTGTGTTTAAAAATGAGACAATGACTCCAGAACATCTGAAAGCCACATATTCAGCTGCAGCTCTGTTTTGCATCCTATTTACTGCTTCCACTTATTTCTGCATGGTACCATCTGGACTCTATCTCCTTCCTACTTCCTCATGATTTGCAATTTCCTAAGTTCCTGCACATATTTTTTGCATTTATGGACGATCAGCAATTTTTCAGTTTCACAAATAGAGCTCAGCATTCCTTCACTCTATTTTTAGCTCAGACTGGCTATTAGGAACTTCAGCCTGCTAGTTTTAAGCCTGCTAGGGCAGCTGACTCGTAGATAGCCGGGCAGATGGCTCAATTCTTTCCCAAAAGCACAGTGACAATGGACTTGTCATTTCTAATCAGCCAGCTGATAGCAAGTCCTCGGATACAGCTGATTCTTGAATTGTGTCAGCATATATTGCCTGGAAGCCTCAGTGTACCGCACCCCAGCTCACATCGACGGAGAGAACACTCTCTATTCACTCCCAATTGACTCCTCTTGCGTTTGTTTGGCTGCAGGATAGCCTCGTCCATTGGGAAAGGACCCACGATGATCACCTAGTCCAACTTCCTGAGTAATTGAGGGCTGATCTAATTAAAGCATGCTGATAAGGTCGTTGTCCAAATGCTTCTTAAACACGGACAGCCTTAGCGCATTGACCACCTCCCGGAACGCCATTCGTCTCGGCAAAGAAACGGTTCCCAGTGTCCAGAGTAAACTTAAGGAGCAGCTTTGAACCATTCCCACGCGTCCTGTCGCTGGGAGCAGCCAGGAGAGCTCAACCTCTCTGTCTCCACTTCCCTTCTCGGGAAGCTGCAAAGAGCAAGAAAGTCGCTGGCCTTCAGCCTCCTTCTCTCCAAACCAGCGCAGAGCCCGGCGCTACTCCGCAGCAGCACTTTTTTGTTGCTTCGGTTTGTTCGGCGTCCTTTGGTTTGGGCCCCGCCTCGGGAGCGAGGGTAGGCGGGCCACAGGGAGAGAGGGAGGGACGTGGAGCGGCCGGGAGGCGGCATCGGCATCATCATCGTCGGCGCGGCGGGCGGGTGGCGCGGAGCCGCGGCCGCAGGTGGGAGCGGGGAGCCGGGAGCGGGGAGCTTTGGCCGGGGCTGCCCGGGGCTGCCCGGGGCGGCGGGGGGTGCCGGAGTGTCCCTCCGCATTGAGCTTGCCGAGCGCGGTGAGCAGAGCCGTGCCGTGAGCAGGGCTGCGCGGCGTCCCGGGGACATCGCCGGCGTTTGTCACCGCCGCTGCCGCCTGCCCTGCCCGGCACCCGGTTGGGGGGAGAAGCCTCTGCTGCCGGGCCGGAGCACTAGGGCTTCGCTGCTGCCCGCTCCGCTCCCTCTCTTCCTCCTTTTGCAGCAAACTGTGGAGTACCACCGATCGATAATCTTCCTCTTGTGCTTGCGGGAGGTGTTCCTGTTGTGTTACTTAAAAAACAAACAGGCAAACAAACAATCCCCCGTCTCTGAGTTAGGCGCTTTAAAAGCACATTTCCATTGTTGCTGAGCTCTGCTTTTCGCTAAGCTTCTATAAGCACGCCAAGTCGGGACGGAAAACAGTTCAGAGTATTAACTGTCGAGTCTGCAAAACAGATGGAGAAGTGCGGATAACGTGGTGGTGACTGTAACTCTCCCTCTATTGCTTCCAGGTACTTCACAACACCAGAAAATGAAAGCTTTCCCATCATGTCTCTCCATGCAGTAGCGCTCGCCAGCTTCAGCAGAACAGAAGTCTTCCAGCACCCCTGCTCTAAGAAGGTGAGCAAGGGAGACCTCTGAATGGTGGCTCAGTGTGCTCGTTAGCTTGGGATGGGGGGGTCTTGATTAAAAAACCAGCTTTTAGTTGTCAATGGATATAGTAAATTATGTTTAGATGCTGGTGGAGTTAACTTGGAGTTAACTCCAATAGTGGAGGTGGGGGAGGAAAAGGCAGACTCCTTTTATAGTAGGAAGATGTCAAATTGTTAGGGTTTTTTTTATTATGGCAGTGTGTTATGCTTTCCATGTGCTTCTGTTGTTACTGTATTTCCTTATCACTGCTCTTTATCGCGCTGGGTTTCTTTTTTCTTTTTTCTTTTTTTCTTTTTTCTTTTTTCTTTTTTCTTTTTTCTTTTTTCTTTTTTCTTTTTTCTTTTTCTCAGTTATGTGGCTTTATGTAGCTTTCCCCCCTCCATGATGCAGTTGAAATTGTAGCATGTTGAAAATAAATGGAAATCGTACCTGAATTCTCAGACCATTCTGATAAGAACCGAGAGATGGGAGCATTGTTTATAAAAAGAGATAAAGGTCTTAAAACTCAGCACCCTTAATAGCTATGCTTACTGATAAAGTACTTGTCTTTGTCTTGCTAGGCAGTTGGGATAATTGCATCCTAAGAGGTCGAATCTGTTAATTGCTGAGAATTTGTTAATTGTATTGAAAACAATGAAAAAATTTTAATAAAATAATTTAAAAGTAGTTCCTACTTTATCCACTGATATTGACCATATGATATTTATATGTATAAAGCCTGTCTATATGCCAGTTTCTCTAAAGAAGTGCAGAGGAGGAAAAAATAGAGAACACTAGCAGATACTGAAAAAGAGTATTTTTCTAAGCACTGGCATAATCAAATGCTAAGTATTTTATATTAAACATCCTATTTTTGGCTTGAACTGTTATTCTTCAGTTAAAAGGGAAATTCTCTGTGGGTTTTAATTTCTTCTGCTTTCCGTGAGTCTGAAGGTTATCTGGACAAGAGCTGTACTGAGTCACCTCGCTCTTCCACGTAGGAAGTGTAGAGGTCAACAACCCGGGGTGGCCGAGGACAGCACACCTTTAACTGCCTTCTCTTTGTATGGGATCACAGAGCTCAGGGGAGGATGAGAGGAGTCCTGGTCGTGCTTCAGTGTGCAGACATTCTTACTGATGTGGGGGGAAGGCACAACACACAACACCTTGGTTAAGTGCCTTTTAATGACGTGCATGTTGGAGCAGGACATCCCTTTTATTTCCCTGGTTTCTATGATGTGCTCTGCAGGTCCATTACTACTTGAGGCAGTAGGGAGGTGGGAGGACAAATTTTAGTTCCTCACAGGGAATTTATGAGCGTAGGGAGGATACCTGCTGCTTTGCTGTCCTAGGTGTATCATAGTCTCTTGTTGGAATTAGCCCCTGAGTATCTGCACTAAATTGCTTCCCTGGTTCAGCTTACATTGGTTTGTCGGCATGGTAAATCCAGCTTTGAGGGTAGAAATACTGAATTGGAAGCATCATGACTGCAAAAAGTGAAGTGCTGATCTGCTATAAACCTGCTCAGGATGTTCAAACGCACTCAAAATTTTGGTCAGCTTATACTGGCAAGCTCTTATGCCAGGCTGAGTATTATCTATCTGTGTCACCTGTTGCAATATGCTAGGTCAGTCACGTTGCTGATATGGACCACATGTACTGTGTTCTATCAAATTAGGTGACATGACCACACTTGCTCCCAGTTGTTAGTGCTGGGAGATGAAGCAACCCATGGATCAGATATTTGTGGAGCTGGATCCTTATAGATTTAGCTTATAACTTGTGTACATCTAAATAGACTGATGCTTCCAGATAATGATTGGTGGTTCCTTGAATTCTTTTCCACTCCATCGCTGTTGTTTCGGTAGATACACAGGCATCCTATTCAGCATGTTGTCTCATTTGTGCCTTATGCACATGTTTAATCCTCCTGCTGTGGAGAGTTTCTTTTTTTCACCTGCCTTCTGAAGTGAAATGAGATGCAGAGCTGAGATGCCAGTGCTGTCCAGACAGCGCATGCTTCTGGGGAGATTTCCAGGCAGCCAGAAATGTAGGCAGTGGTTAGGTGACTGTCAGCAGGCCTCAGAAAAGTGTTCTTCCTGTTGGGATGGCTGTGAGACTGAGGGTATCATTAGCAGAGTGCTGTTATCTTATAACCAAATTGTCTGCCTCTCTGTTCTCCCTGTAGTTAAACCACGAAAGCCTAAAGGTGGCGTTCACTGACTCAGCGTGTTCTTCAAATCCCTCAGTGAGGATTAGCTGCCTCGCTCCGACACCTCAAATCTCTGTTCTCTCAGGTAATGCCAGTTTGTTCCAAATTGCCACCCTCTAAGGAGTTTTGCTGGTGCTTGTAGTGCTAGTAAAAGCTATTGATGTTTGTGTGTACTGAACAAGTCTAGTTTGTTTGAAGAGGGTTCCTCACTTAATAGCTTTGAAGGCGGTACAACATCTAAATACATCATGCAATTTGCAAGTATGGGAGTTTTTTGCCTTTTAATGGTAGCTTGCCCATCTTAGTTAATGCTGACATGTGCGTGTGAGGGTGGATCAGGCTGCCCAGAAAAGTTGTGGATGCCCCATCCCTTCAAGTGTTCAAGGCGAGGTTGGATGGGACTCTGAGCAACCTAGTCTACTGGAAGGTGTTCCCACCTGCTGCTAGGGGATTTGAACTAGGTAATCTTTCACGCCCCTTTCAGCCCATAACGTTTTATGACTTTTTGATTATAACACCAAATGTTTTACACAGAGAAGATGATGTCTGCAGCCCAAATTGAGGTATTCTTGTGCAATTGAAAAGTCAGTAGTTATCAAAATATCCTTCTTCCCTGAAAAGTTTGAATTATATTTGTTTGAAAGTCAGCTAGTTTTAATTTTCCCATTCCTTATATTCCCATGGCTGGCTACATTGGCAAGATGTTTCTTTGCAAGTGCAGCCAGTAAAATGTGCAGTTTTGCTTCTATTTCTGCAAGAGCTTTGTCCTGGTAAGTGGCAGGTGGCTGATCCCTGTTACTGACATACTCTGGCTAATCCTGACCTGGCTTTACTAGGATAGCTTTGCTAGCAGCTCTTGCATTTTTGGTTATATGTGATGTTCTTGGGGTTTTTTTCTGCTTTTTCTTGATGAGCACTAGTCTTTATATGGACTTGCTACATGAGTTTTTTTTGTTTTGGTCTTGATCCCTTCATTAGTAAACTTTCTTATCATGTCGTTTGCATGCATGCAGGCTTCCAGGTGAGAGACTCATGGAGAAGTTTACTGTTTTCCAATGAGATACATTTAAGGAGACAACCTCTGGGCAAAGTCCGGAGTCTGGAAGACTTGCTGCTTTTTTCACCAGCAGTGTTTAACAATCCTTGTAATCCTAACTAGGAGTTCTTTGTCCTGGAAATGATTCTTCTTGATTGTATCTATTCTTAGAATTTTACAATCTACTTATCTTCCCCAAAGGAGATAGTTGTTAACTTCATTGTGTTGATGTGGTCGATGGTTTCTTCTTGAACATAGACTTTGTGTCTAATCTCTCAATTACCTGGATTATGGCAGTTCCTCTGAGGCTTTTTTGTTTGTCTGTTTGACTTTGTTTTTTTTTTATTTGGTATAGAGGTATAGAACTTCAGTTTATTCTTCAAAAGCTATTGGTCGTAGTGCATGCTTCTGTATCCTGCTAATACTGCTATGTCTGTCACTAAAAGAAGTTTTTCCATTTTCTGTCAAACTACAATTTTGCAGTAGATCACATAAGACCTTGGCAGTGATTTTCATTCTTTCAGAGGCATTATAATGATCTTGCTGTAACAGAGCTAAGTTTGTTATGGTTTTGGCTAAGTGTTGCCTTGCCACTCCATGAATAACGGGCTGAAGTTTACTTTAGCTATTTCCACTCTGAACTGAAACACACAAGCATGTTGACCTTGTACTACTGAGTGTATTTTTTGTTACTCTTTCTGCTCTATTGATCTTCCATGTGACTTACTATAATATAATCTTCTCTTCTATTTGCAATAGGATCAGTACCTGTATCAGTAATAGTTTTGTTATCCTGTTTTGTAGAACAGTGATGTTTTTGAGCACACTGACAATCAGTCACTATTAAAGGCTTAGCTAATTGTGTTTGGATAGCAGCAAAATACTTTACTGTTGGTTTATTACCTAGCTTTTATCAATGACAGACTAGCTTCCTGAGTGCAGAAAACAAGAGCTTTCTTGCAGAAAGAGGCAGCAGCATGTGGTGGGTGAATTCAGCTGTTTCCTGTCTTCTCACCTGTGTAAAAAATACTATGCATTTTATTAATGTTGTGTATTAACATTTTCTTAGTATTATTTTCTTAATCTCTTGTTTTCTTCTGAACAGATGAATCTTCAAGACCAGCAGTGATTGGACATGCTGGAAGTTTTGGATCATACCCAGGCAGTGCTGAAGCTATCAAAGACATTCTCATGTCTGTTTTAAATGCATCTGGTTTGAAACCCTCTTTGGTGTTGGAGCAGAGCACAATGCAGAGAGCTGAGCATCTGGACAGTGATGTGGAACAGTGGGAAGAAAGCAGTGCTGGGGACAGCCATGACGACAGTGACAGTGATTCTGCACATCACAACGCTGCCTGTACGCAGACAGACATTCGGTTTACAAGGCCCCGGGCATGCTGGAACAACACAGACTGTGATTCCCCCAAACCTTCGTTGGATACTTTCCCTTGTCCCCGTTATACTGGTGGAGATCCTGCTGCTTCCTCCTTGAATAGTTTCAGTCTTTCAAGCATGTCCCCTCTGAAGCGTGACTGCTTTACCCAGGTGACGTTAACAGGAGGCACCGTCACATCTGCTGTTGTGCATGCTGGAAAAGAATCTTACACCTGCCCTGAAAGAGACTTGGCTTTCACAAGGTTGCTTTCAGATTCAGCTGTTGGTAAAGCAGATCTAGTGAAATACCCTTATGCCATGGAGCCTGCACCTCTCAGCAACAGTGACAGTGATTCTCCCAGTGGCCTTCCCCAGTCAGAGCCAGTCAATCCAACAGGTAACTTTACAACATTTTTGTTGTAAGATCTCTGGAAAGAAATGTAATTGGGGTGGGCCTTATTTATGGTGATTGTAAATAAGACAGATGCTGTCATTCAAAATAGGAGAGAGGGGAGAAAGAGCTTAAAAACCAAGGAGAACCAGAGGGGTGGACTTGGTAAAATGGGAGATGCTCAGGCTTTTGCAGTAGGCTTCTCTCAGGATGCAGAAATGCTTCTGTAATATATAGCTGTTGATAAAATACTAAAGTTGCTAAGCAGTGAGAAATGTAGAACATCTGCAGAATGAACTTTCTACCAGCTTTATCTTGTCTTCACTGTTACCCTTTTCCCAATAGCAGATAGCCTTTATTATGACTGAATTGGCTTGTTTTTGAGCAGGACTGTTTTTCCCTTTTCCCAAGTGCACCTGAGGTCTTGGAGACACAAACCTGACGTAGAACAGGTTCTTTATACCTTTCACCAGTTTCCAGCTGTATGGATAATCCTGTGTGTTGTCTGTGCAGAGGACTGGCTGAGGGCTGCTAGCAGAGGGTGCCCTTTGAGTAGGGTGCCTTCTGTCTGCAGTGTCAGGGGATTCTGGGCAGGCTAGGCCTGTAGGTGAGGAGCTGTTCAGTGGGACAGTTCAGCATATGTCCCTGAAATGGCTGGGGGAGCAGCTGGCCTGGCCTTGGGGCTGTGTGTGCCTCCATGAGATGTGCCAGCCTTCCTGGGCTGCAGGCTGGGGTTCCTGCCCTTTGGATGAGGCAGCAGAACAGTCCCCTCCTGTTTGACACCTGATATTGACAGGAGCAGTCTTTGATACAGTGAGATGAAGCATTTTGATTTTGTTTATAAAGGGTGTTGGTGGCATCTGAGGACTTAATTTAGGGCCACAAGATGTTCAGATGGATGGACCACCTCTCCTGTGAAGACAAACAGAACTGGGGTTGTTCAGCTTGGAGAAGGCTCCAGGGAGACCTTGTAGCAGCCCTCCAGTACTTAGAGGGCATCTTATAAAAAATGGGAAGGGGGATCAGATATTAGGAAGAAATCTTTTACTGTGGGGGTGCTGAGGCACTGGCACAGGTTGCTCAGGGAAGTTGTGGATGTCTCATCCCTTTAAGTGTTCAAGGCCAGGTTGGATGGGGTCCTGACCAGCCCGGTCTAGTGAGTGGTCTGTGAACAGCCTGGTGTAGTGAAAGGTGTCCCTGCTTATGGCAAGGGGTTTGGAACAAGGCAATATTTAAGGTCTGTTCCCAATCCAAACCCCTCTGATTCTATGATGATAGATTATAAGCTTCAGAAAAATGTTGCAGCTGAGGTCTGATTTTTCTACTGGTATAAAGGCGAAGAGCAGAGAGTGTTCATCCTGCCTTTGTGTTATAAAAGAATAATACAAAGTCTAGGTTTTGTTGGTTTGTTTTAATTTGGGTTTTTTCTTATCCCTTTGGTCAATGGTAGTCCTAGCGATGACACTCCACCAACCTCCACTTCCAGTTTCTGATCCTTTCTAGCCATTTACCCAGAACTCCTCCAAGGTCTAAGTTGGCAGCAAGGTCTCAAACAGGCACGTGCCACTGTGGGACTGTGTGCCCTTAACAACACCTCTGTCATCTGGGACAGGTTGTTGTCATCAGTCGGTATTGTGACGATCGTGGCTGCTTCCTTCTGCTGGGTGTTGCGTTGGCTGCGTGCCTTCGAGAAGTGCCCGTCAGGGAGAAGGAAACCGCACCCAGCAGCTGGGGCTGGCTGAGGCCAGTCCCACGTGTTTGGGGAGCTGGGCTGGAAAACACAGCCCAGGCTCTCGGGGTCAGCGGGGACCGCGCGGCACGTGCAGAGCAAGTACACGGTGCGTGACTCGACCTTCTGGCACGAGCCCCGTGTGTCACAAGCTCTGCTGGGGCAGTAGCGCTGCTGGCTCTCCAGAAAACAAAGGGAGCAAGGAATGTGGCAGCCAGGTGGCTGAAGAAGAGCATCCTTGATTTTACTAAAAAATACTCCTCATAGGAGGCAGGATCCTGTTAGACACTTTGCAATGTGGTGTGTTCTGTCTGCCTTAGACTAGGGTCTTTTCTGTACAAAGTGAAAACTTCTGCATTTCTTCATTCCTTGTTGCTTTTAACCATTAACTCGCTACTGGGTAGTTTGGGTAATGAGGTCTCATTCTCTCCTGCACTTTCCAGTACTATGAGGTTGTGAAAAGTGAATAGCAAAATGAAAAAGAAGAAATATAATGCCTAATTTGAGAACAGAAATTACACAGTAGGATTTCCTGACTTGCTATTTTTTGGATTGCTATCACAGAGATGGTGGTTTCTCACAGGAGAGTTGCTGAGGGTTGCACAAGATACAAGAAAACTATGTAATAAAACTTACATTAGAATGCATTTTTTTTCAGTGGATTTTAATTTTTGTTTATTGGGTTTTTCTGCTAGTCCCCTGAAATTCCTGCTCAGCCTTGTTCATGTGTTTGAGGCCACCAGAGAATGACCCTTATTCAACCTTTTGAAAAGGCTCTGTCACTGGTAATACAGAGTTTGTGACTGAGTTTAGTGTTTTCTGGGAGCTTTGTTGTGGCTGATGTGTCACTGAGTTCACAGGCTTGTTCTTGCTTTTAACCTCTATCTATATCAAGGTCACTTCCTTCTCTGGCTCTTAGGGCTCCTTCCCCAGCCCCAGCAGCCTCCAGGCAACAGTGTTCAGGAGGAGAAAGGCAACCAGATAACATTTCTGCATCAAACCCAGAGCTGCATCCCATTGCTGGATGTGCTGGGCTTCTTCCCTGTGCTTTTTTTTACATTCTCTTTACTTAAAGGTGCAAGTGAGGTGCAAGAGATGAGCAATGGAGAGAGCTCCCATTTGATTTCAGAATTATATTTAAGATGAATTGTGTCTTATGTTTTAAAGAAAAAGGAAATAATTTTCCCATTTCCTTATTTCTGCTTATTATTTTTAGTTTAGAGAGTAATTTGTTATCTTAACTGACAAGAATGTAGTCTATTATCAAGCTATAGACTTACCTAGGAAGATGAATCATCAGGTAGGTATGAAAATTAACTTAATTAGGCCATTAAATGTGTTTTGAAAAGTCATACTGTCAGCCTTTCCGTTTTTCCCTCATGGTGTACACAATGGAGGTGTTAATAATTCCGTACAAAAACTCTCCGTCTGTGTCGCTGTGCTAGAGCACAATATTGACTTTACAGCCTGATGTCATCGATGCTCAGGGCAGCCTAACATGGTTTCTCTAAGTACAGCAATATAAATAATCCAAACTAGGCCTGAGAGTCAGTGTCCCTTAGTTGGAGAAAAGTTTTACATAAATTATGATCGTATTTTCTGGGAACTCTTTAGCCCGTGACTTTTAAACAAATTTAGGAAGGGCATTTTTTAAAAAATAAAAAGCCATTGATTAAGCTGTGCTTTTTGCAAAGGCATTAAATGGTGGCTGTTTTCCACCGCATATGGTCTGTTTTATCCTGTAAACATCATGAAACAGAAACTGTGAGTTCGAGGTCCCAGAAGAGGTAGTAAACAGCAGTAAAAACCTGTGTGCTCTGCTACACAGTGAAAAGTTCTTACTGGGGAAAAAGAGGTAAAATTTATTTCACATACTCATCAGTGGCTACCAGGAGAACAAACCTGCAATTCTGGGAAGCAAGGAATACTGTGGCTAAAGCCACAGTTGGGCATACTACCCTTCAGTACAGGTTGCATTTGGAAGCAGGAGAGAGATATGAAACACAAATAAGAAACATAATGGCAAAATGTTTTCCAAACTTAATGTTTCCAAACACAATGCCAGCAGTGATGTGGGGAATCTTTTAAGGCTGATGCATCTGTCTGCATGCCCAGCCAGCAATGAGATTTGTTTCTTCTGGCAACTGTGAATGAGCAGAGTGCAGTGTTAGCTGCCTGTGTTGCCAGCTGCACAGCATCGCTGCAAATCCAGCCTCAGGTTCTGTCTGTGGCTGTCCCCAGCAGCTCAGGCTGTAGCTTGGAGAGAAATGGTGTGGCAGTGCAGTGCTGCTGTCACAGCACAGCACTTAAACTGTGTTTCTCTGCTGGTTGATGTTCATGCTTCAGGTTGCCAGAATAGTTCAAATGCCAACGTATTTCTCAAATTTTTCTCCTCCTTAGCTTCTACCACAGCCTCCAGCCCCAGTGGTGTTCAGTTTTGGGAAAAAAAATTTGCTTTGCTTTCTGGAAGTTCCTGCATGCATCGTGGGAGCTGCAGAGAAAGAAGTAACTAATAAAAGTTCTTGTTATACCCACAGGTTCTACTTCTCCTTTCAATATAAGTGCAATACCCTTGAATCGTTCATTGCAGGATGTCTGCATGCTTCCAGAGGATGTGGAAAAGGTGAGAACAACAAATGCCATCATCGTGATGTTTTTTACGTTTTATTGTGGCAAAACCAAATGACCAGAGGTGTTTCTCAATAAAAGATCTTCCTGATAGATGTACTAATCTTTACAAATACTCTATTTTCCCTCTTCTTGCCCTCTATGGGTGAACCTACAAACATAAAATACTTATTTAATAATTTGTCTTCTACTCTTGACCTATTAATTAAATATTTTAATTATTTTTAAATAATGGAAGTGTATACAGGAACAATGTATATTTTTGCTTTTCATTCCATCATTTCCCCACATGTTCCTTGAAAGCAAACTTTAACATTAGTAACTTTAAATTTATATTATAATATGTTGCATCGAAGTTGTTGCAGCTGCATGCATATGTATGAGATTTACCTCCTGCTTTTGCTATCAAAAAATGGAGAGAGGATGGGGTTGTTTTGTGTGTGCTTATGACAAGCATGTGAGATTTGCTGTCAAAGAATTACAGTATGAATAACAAGCACAATAACTCTAAGAGCTGCAGTAATT
Organism: Cichladusa arquata; assembly: GCA_026413545.1. NCBI lineage: Eukaryota > Metazoa > Chordata > Aves > Passeriformes > Muscicapidae > Cichladusa > Cichladusa arquata. The sequence continues at coordinate 61,432,301 of JAOTQP010000001.1, read as the reverse complement.
CAAGCAGTTTCTCATTGTTTCTGATAAGGGGTCCAAACAGTCTTAGGTGTGTTGTCAGATGGGCAGTGCACTCACGCCTATTGACGGAGCTAAAGGTGAGGAGCTAAAGCTGTCACACATAACTCTGTGTGCTAAATGTTAACCTTTTTCAACTGTGGAACAAGAGGGGTTAATGGATTGCAATGAGTAGGATAAAAGACCTTTAAAAATGTGCCTAGAAAAGGAGATTTTTTTGCTGGACTGTGTGCATGTGGTCCCATGTCCTGGGCCAAAGAGGCAGTCATCATCTTTGTGCACAACACTGGTTTTACTGGAGTAGCAAGTTCTGCCTTTGATTTGAAGCTCTCAACATATCCATAAGGTGCATTTCAAACAACAAAACCCACCCAATAAATCATACACCAAAACTCAATGAACTTGAACTAGCTTTTCATGTTGCTTTTTATGAAAGGTGTTCCAGAAAGGAGATGATGTTTCTCCATCTGTAATGTGGGACCTAAAAAAAAAAAGTAATTTATTTTCAGACACCAGGAGACCAGTGAGCAGGTATCTGAATTAGAAACCACGATCTGAGTGTTGAGTGAGGCAAGATCTTATCAGCTGCTACTACTACTGGGCAGAGATTGGGGGCTGATGTGATTACAAGTTAAAAGATAGCAAGAGCTCAGTCCATCATGAGCAAGGCTGCCTTTAAAAAATACCCAACCAAACAGAAACCCACAAAACTTCAAGTACTTTTAGCTTGTGAAATAATCTCTTTGAACTTTAGGACTGAAAGTTAAGGTACATGTGGTGTCAGCAGGTCCTGGAGTTGTAGTTGTGGGCCAGGAAGGAAATGGGTCAGATAATCTTAAAGGGGCTTTCCACTGATGGTAGCGGGAGAGGACAGAAATGAGAAGGTTGATGTGTCACAGTTGAATTGGGACTGCTTTGCAGGGTGAGGGAGCTATCAGGAGGCAGAGCTGGAAGCTGATAGTCATGCTGAGTACAGCAGTCAGTGTGTTCTGTTTCATGTTTTTGCAGTGCAGCTCTCTCAGATACACTCATAATTGCTTTTATCAGCAGGGCATTCTGATAGGCTGTGCTCTGCCACCAACTTGAGACTTTTTGTATCTTCAAAGTAGGAGAGATCTCCCAAAAGGAAAAAAAGCTTTTAAATTATTTCCTTGTTAATAGAAAGATAGTGAACTCCTGGGCTCCTGAAGCTCACTGTAAGTTGTCTCTGGGGAAACTGTGCACCAAGCAAGTAATATTAATTAGTGTTGGGAAAAAGATAAGCCTCTCCAAACACCCACAGGGACTTGGGTGTTTTCAAATGCTGAGATTAATCTTGTGTACATGTATTTGTTTCTGAGCACTAGGAAAGCTGTGCTGTCTGTTGTGCTTCTTAGGATTTAGCTATTCCTAAACACTGATGTGTTTCTTCATGGTTCCCATACAAGTTGAGGGGATGTCATGAATACTGATGTCGAGTGGTACAATTTTCTCAACATAAGCTACTTTTATAAAGCTTTAATTATCCTGCATTCAAGAATCTCTAGCCTTGGATACTGCCATAGCTTTTTAGGTGTAAGTTGAGGTTTGCACATGGCAGTTGAGGGGAGAGAGTATCCTGGGTATCTCTGAGTTTCACCCCAGTCATCTGAGTATAACTGTCTCTACATGCTGTATACACTTTTGAGCTGGGACTGGTGTGGGACCTGTGCTCAGGCCATCAGCAGTAGCTCAGGTGGGGCTAGTGGGATGGTCTGTTAGACCTCAGAAAGCAAGGCTACAGCAGTGATATTAGGAAAGGAGCCCCAGGTGTGTGTGTATGTCTCAGTGGTCCCTTTCCCTAGAGAATGGGTGACCATGGCAGGAAAAATGTCAAGGGACATCACAAGGAAGGCTACAGTGAAGCTTGGGAAAAGCTACCTTTTATTTAAGGCAGTGGGAAGCCCAGGGGAGCCAGGTTCCTACTTACTCTTATCATGGATTTTCTATGTAGCGTTGAGTTTGCCATGTAAGCTGTCTCACTGCCCTAACTCTTAACACATGAAAACATTTTACTAGCTCCTGTACTTCCCACCACCTGAAGATCTACACTCCATTCAAAACTTGCCACTTCTGGCTCCCTCTAGGTAGCATGTGTGCAAAACTGCTTTTACACATTGACTTGAAATTAAATCATGTTAAATAGGTTACTTGAATGCACACTTGCATGCTAAATAGTGCAGTGTAGCTCAAATGCATACATATACATCAGTTAGTCATGTAATCAAGTTAATTTTTATCTAATACATAGGTAAGATAAAAGTATGTTATAATCAAGGGTGAGATAATTATCTGGGCAGTTGCCTTTTGCATATTGTTCCTGAATTGCCCTTGGGGTGGTTTTTTTGAGTTTAAATAAAAGGTCAGACAGGTTTACATTTTTATTTATAGAGTTGAAAAAGTATGGGGGGAAAATTATACATTTCACTTCATCTTAACTAAATATCAAATATGGTGTGTACTAATGAGCATTCCAATCTTGTGTCCAGGAAAATGCACACTTTTTTGTCGCAGATATGATTATAGCATCACTAGAAAAAATGAAATGTAATATCCTAAGCCAGCAACAAGCAGAGTCCTGGGGTGTGGAGGAAACAAGTGGATCAGATGGCAGCTATCACACTGACTCAGAATTATCTTCTTACCCTGGAGTGAAGAAGTCTGATTCTTCTGTTACCTCATCAGACAGTGGTTATGAAGGCAAGTTACTTAATCTAGAGTGTAACCTTGTCTGAAAGCCATTGCTGTTTGCTTCTGTGCAAGAAAATGCTAAACAAATTGGGGCGTTGCTTGGAATCAAATCCCCTGTTACCTCTGAGTCTCTGGACAGCTGGGTCCATTAAGGATCATTATGCCACAAGTGTTTTTCCTTTAGGTCACATGCTTCCTTTTGGATGTTCACACCTATGTTTTATTAATTGTAATTATTTTTTACCTTAAAATTAAAATGTAGGGTCTAAATGCCACAAGCCAAGCATGGCTCTCCACAGACCATGCCTGCAGCTGGCTGTTTTTCTCTCTGCTTAATTTTTTTTTGTATTCTTTTTGTATTTGTATTTTTTTTGAGTATTTGCAGCTCTTTCCTTCTGTGTTTGCTTCTGCAGTATGCAGATGAGGCCATGCAGTTGGTTTGAGCAAGACCCTCCAGAGTATTCATTCACATACAGTTCAAGGCAAGATTATAAATACTCCTGGCATTACTATGCTTGAGTCAGCACTTGCATTTTTAAGTAGATTTTAATCTCTTGAGTAGTACAGATCTTAGTGCTGCATAATAAGCCTAAAGTCTAAATGACATAACTTCTGTGGAAAAATGAATGGTGTCCTTGGACATGAGAAGGGGAGACACCACTGGCAGTATAAAAGATTTGAGTTTATCACTACAAGATTCTGGCTAAGAAACTGAGGGAAATACTGTATGACAGACTCCTGAGAATTGGCCTGCTCTGTGTATGTATAAAAGCAATTAAAATTGCTCTACAAATGCAGTCTGTGGGCTAAAGTTTTGGTAAGTCCTGAAAAATGTAAACACAATTGCAGCTACTTATAAATGCTGGAAAAGTTTAGCTGATCTTGTCCTTGTCTTGGACAGGCTGTGGTTTGCTGCCTGTCAGCTCCCCAGTGCATCTATCATCACATCATGAGGTTACCAGATTTCGTTGCCACAGTGACTCAGAGGATGAATATGTAATTATTGGTAAGACTTTGAAATTGTAACTGGAGAAAGAGATATATTGTTCAGTTGAATCTATTCCGTTGTTTGGGAATTCTCTTGATTTAGTACATGTTATTGTAGGAGAAATAACATGAGAAAATGCAAACATTTATGTATGTGTAGCTCCTTATTAGAACACATGCAGAAATACCAGATTGCTACAGGATTTCCTTGCTAGGAAAGAATATCTTTGCTGGTTTGAGAATGTGGTGAGCTGACCCTGGCTGGACACCAAGTGGCCACCACACTGCTGTGTCACTTCTTTTCTCCACTAGAACGGGAGAGAAAACATAACAAAAGGCTTGTGGGTTGGATAAGGACAGGGAGACATCACTCACCAAAAACTGTCATAGACAAAACAGTCAGCGTGGGGAAACTAATTTATTTCCAATCAAATCAGAGTAGGGTAATGAGAAGTTAAATTTTAAAGCACCTTCCCCCCCTCCCCCCTTCATCCTGGGCTAAACTTACTATTTCTCTACCTCTTGGGGCTTCCCACACATCCTCTCAGCAGCCTGCTGCAGCATGGGCTTCTTCCTTCCAGGTCACAGCCTCCTTCAGACATGCTCCTGCCCCAGCCTGGGCTCTTCCACAGGCTGCAGGGGGATCTCTGCTCCCCCATTAATCTTCATGGGCTGTAGGGGCACAGCTGCATCACCAGGGGCTGCAGGAGAATCCCAGACTCTGACTCCTGGAGCACCTCCTGCCCCTCTTTCCCCACTGACCTTGGTGTCTGCAGGGCTGTTCCTCATACATATTCTCACACCTCTCTCCAGCTGCAGCTATGCAGGGCTTTTTCCCTCCCGTTTTGGCTCTGTTATCCCACAGGCACTACTGCCATGGTTACAGGCTCAGCCTTGGCCCATGGTGTGTCCATGCTGGAGCTGTCTGGCATTGGCACTCTCAGACATGGAAGAAGCTTCTGGCAGATTCTCACAGAAGCCACCACCATAGCCCCTCCTGCTACCAAAATCTTGCCATGCAATCCCAACAGAGGGGCTGAAATTATGTCTAAGGATTAAACCAAAGGAATGTGCATGAAGAAAGTGTGAAACTATCACAACCTCAGTCAGCTATAGCAGCATTGTTTGAGAGAATTTAGGACATGAAAAGTTCATAATGAAATAAATTGACTCAGTTTTAGGCAGCCTCTCCCTCTGCTTCAGGACTAGAGCAGAATGTCTCTGTTCTCTTACAGTCACATGTGCTTTGCTTCTCTTTAGGACATCCTGAGTTTCATTTGGTTTGCTTCTGGTTTTTACATGTACAGAAATAGAAACCCTTAAAAGTGGCCTGTGCAACTTTTAACCTTTGTTTTATCGTTTCCTGATAACAATTGAATTTTTATTGTTCTCTTTGATTTTAGAGTTTAATTTTTTCCTCTCATCTTTTCCTGATTTACAAATACAGAGCAAACTCCCAAAAGACTCTACTCCTAGTAGCACAAGTCACTTTGAGATGTATAAATGGGGAAACATTTGTCTTGGCAGCAATAAGCATGGTCAAAACTAACACTACCAATGTGAATGCTTGTTGCCATACACATATTGTGTCTATGTAAACATAATGAAGTGTGTCCTTTAATTGCATTCATCTCACCTGTTACTAACATGTTTATAGCATTAACTGGTATGTGTGTGATTGGTGTCTCCAAACATCTGTCAGTGTCCAGAAAAACTAATGTGGCCTCTCTTGGCTCTGTACTTTATTATTTATGTTGAGTGACTTTTGTCTGGAGCTTGACAATCAGGCACTTAGTCTCTCCTTACCATTTCAGCTCTTGAAGGCAGGCTGGTGGTGATGATAGGATGCAAAAGTATTAGAGAATATTTTTCATCACATCACAGATAAGCAGAGGCTCCTTATTCCTGTTTTACAGCTAGGGCTGTGGTTATTTCCCACATCCAGGAACAGTGTTGGAAAGATGAATATATTTGAAACTGACACTGTGGTTGCACAGAAAATATTTTTTAAAATAGTGCTAAGTAACAGATGCTTTGTTTCTTAAATGGCTTGATAAAATTTTCTCCTTTGCTGCAGAACTTGAAGACCTTGAAAATCTGTCTGTTGCCCCTGATAAAAGGTGTGTATCTTTACTATAATAGCCTCATGGCTCTGCCTTTTCTGCTGGAGCAGCTTTCTGGTGGTTCTTCTGGCTGGGGATGGGAAAGCTGTGGGAGTGGTAAATTGGGCCCTCTCAAGCAAGGGGAAGGAATGCTGCTTGACAGCAAATGTCTCTGGTGCTTGGCTTGGCAGTGTTTCCCTCGTCCCCTAATCTTGCTGGAGGGTGGTGTCTGTGCCAGGGCCTGGGTGTATCAAAGAAAGAGGGTAGGAGTGAAGGGATGGGAGAAAACTTCAGGGATGCAGGAAAGGCAGTGGAGATGCTGATGACATGCTGCTATTTTTCACTGACAGTGTTCCTTACCTTTCAGATCATCTTTCGAACCAGGCAGCAATTCTGCTGAAGCAACGGCCCAGGAGCTGTGCAGAGCTTTCAGAAAACACTGGTTGCAGACAGACATTGCAGTTCAGCTGTCTGATTGCCTGAGCTCATCTAGGCAGAGAGTGAGTCTGATCTGAAAACAACGAGCTCTTTATTCAGTTCCCTAAATAATCATGGTCTCACTGCAGCTGCTTCACTGCTAGAAAAAGGAGGAAGCTACATTAAAAAAAAACCCCAGCTAAAACTACAGATGAGTGCTTACAGTTTATTAGTTCACTTTATCTGAATTTTTAGAAAATATCTTCTCTCTCCAGCAATTTTCAGCACGTTTAAAACCTGTAGTTTGAGCAATCAGGATGTGCTTTCTTCTGGGACTGATATGAGGGACTTTGAGGGGGGACTACATGCAGGTGAAAACTGAACTTTAAAATACCAGAGTATTAAGGGAGATAAACATCTCCCATAGCATTTAACGTATGTCCAGCTGATGGGCTGATTATCTTCATGAGCTTGTCTTTCCCAATAGTCTGTTCTGAAGGAAGAGATTCCAAGAGAACTTGAATCCAGTGTGAATCTGGCTGAAGAAATAAAGATCATATCCAGGTTGAGAGGATCTTCTGGCTGGTCCCCACCAAGATCACAGATTATATTTAATATTCATCCTTCAGTCAAGTAAGTTTTGAGGGATGTGGGCACTGTCATTTAATATAGCATGGGGAAACCTGATGGAAGGAGCTTGGGTGATTAACAGATCTAATGCATGTGCAGACGATCTGTGAACAGGTCTAGGGCTGGTGCGTGGCACAGCCTTCTGCAGTGTCTGTAACCAGGTCACTAGAAAACAGATGGCATCTTTTTCCCTCTCTTGGCACGTCCTGATTAACACAGCATGTGCAATGTTCCATGTGATAATACATGTACACTTTGGTGTTGTGGTGGCAGTGTACTTAGCTCCTGAAAATTTAATTTTGTGACACTGCCTGGAGGATACTCGTGTCTTTCCCTGCTGTCCTGCTAATATTTTATGCAGAGCTGGTTTTAGGAAAGTGGGGGGAGGCACCAGGTCGTGTGTGAGTTAATGGCTGTCTCACTGTGTGTCAAACGCTGTTAAGTGCAGACAGTAAGCAAACTGGCTGCTCCCTGTGTGGCTGCAGGTACAGTTGCAAATGTGGATTTCCCTTCTCCAAACCCTATGATACTGATGCCACCTTAAGAAATGACAAATAATGCAGTTCTTTCAACAAGTGTTACAGAATCTTCCTTCTTCGTGTGGAGGAGTAGGAGTCAGCTCCTGAGGTGGACATTCTCCCTTGTGCCAGTGTAGTTCTTTTGCACTTTGGAAGAATGTTAATTACTGTCTTTTGGATGCTGAATGGTCTAACTATTTGCCTCTGTATACAGGAGAGATGCAGTGGTGGCTGCTCAAAACTTTACATGTGTTGGTTGTGGAACCCCAATAGAAAGCAGTAAGTATTACCAAAACTGGCAAAAAAACACCCTAATAAGTGCAGTACTTGTACTGTAGTCAGACTATAATCCTCACCAACACAGATGTGCCACAATTTTTAAATTATCTGAGCTAGAAGGAAAAACTCATTGTTGAATGTGCCTGCAATAGTCAGACAGTGGGATCTTGCCAGTGTCTGGAATTTTTCATACAATACAGAATACAATACTCGATAGCTGTCCTTCTCATATACAGTAAAAATTCACAGCAGTCAACTACAAAACAGAAAGCTATACAAAAAAAAAAAAAAAAAAAAAAGAAAAGAAAAAAATAAAGCTTCCAGGCTGGAAAGTGCTGGTTTTGCATAGTCCAGTTGTTTCTTTTAATAATTCTTTCCTATGCCAATTTAGACATTCCGAAAAACCTATTTTTAGAGACTGTATGCAAGCTTATGGAATCTGTAGTTTTGTTCTTTTGGGGTGTCTTTTTAAAACTTTTTGTTTCTTTAGATCTTGATCACAAAATCTTGTTGTTGTTTTCTTTTAATTTAATTCCTGATACTTTGTGAGAACTGTTTGAAAGCTCCATGGTTTACAGAATTGTCAAACAGACCTTACCTGAGAAATCTTTGAAGTGGTGCTTGCATCTTGCTCTGGGTCAGCTCACAAGAGCAACATTTGTTGTAAAGTTACCTGTAAAGTATCAACACTCTATGATGGCATATTAAGTTGAGCAAATAGGAGATGCTGTAATAGCTGGGAAAAACCCCACCAACCTCTTGATGTGAAAAATTATTGTACAAACATGACTCTAAAATTGGTGGAAGTATTTTTATTGTGTAGTTTACCTATAGTGTTTCTTTCATGGTTAAAACAACAGGGTTTTTTCTAAGATCTTATTTTGAAATTTGTAATCAGTTGAACAAATATGGAAATGAGGAAAGCTTTCTGTTCTAATGCCAAGTACAAACCTTGAACATGTACATGAACACTGCAATAATAAAACCCCCTACTTAATAAAACAAAAAAAAAAAAAAAAATCATTTTCCTTCATTCCACTAGACCTGTGTTATTTAGACAGACTAGGCATACAGACAAGAGTTATGTCCTGTAAGTTTTTAAAATTTTAAACAGAATTTCGTTGCTGTCTGCCTGCAGAATATATCAGGAGACTCCGCTATTGTGACTACCTGGGGAAGTACTTCTGTGACTGCTGCCACAGCTATGCCCAGTCTTCTATTCCTGCCAGAATACTTTCAAAGTGGGATTTCAAAAAATACTATGTGTGCAACTTCTCCAAACACTTACTGGACAGCATATGGCAGCACCCCATTTTCAATGTGTCGTCTATTAACAAAACGCTCTACACGAAAAGTAAAGAAATGGACAGGGTCAGGGTAAGTGTGGCTTTTTTTATTAGGAATTTCTGGGTCTGAGACTTTCAGTAAGAAGTCCTTAGGGCAGAATGTCCTGTGTGTGTATATGGTAAAGAGGAGGGTTGGCTTTTTCTGACTTATCATCACTTCTGGGACTTGCCCTCTTTTCCCTCAGGTGAAGGGAGCAAAGAGAGGCATTTGCAACTTATGCCAGAGGTCTCCTTATCCCTGTTGGCTCTGGGAGGTGTCTCCTTAGTGGCTTCCAGTTTTAGTACATATAAGGGAGTTGGTCTCCTGCAGTAAATATTTACATCTTCCTGGCTTTTGGCTGTTGGAAAGTTCTGTAGTTTTTGAATGACTCCTTAATTTTGTGGGCCATTAGAGGAAATACCCTTAGCTTATGTAAAAGCTGTACCACCTACAGCTTCAGGAAGAGTGTTCTGCTGAAAACTACAGGTAGGCATGTGTTCCCCTCTTGGCTGAGGAGACTCTTACCTGTTCTTACACAGGTGTGGGTCTAGCAGGCATCAAGACCTGCAGCCATTTTTGGCATTGGAATTTGCTTCACTTGTCAGGGAATAAAAATAGCCTTTGCCTGCCTTTGGCTTTCGTCCATTAGAAAATTCATTTGTTTAATACTATGCTAAGTGTAAAGTTCCTTTATTTAGGTGTGGTTTGGTGTGCTTGCAAGGGTTGCTGACTCAAATAGTGGTGTTCCTCAGTTAGGAATATATAAAAGCAATGCTTCTGATTTAAAAATGGCTTTGTTTTTCTCCTCTATCTTTTAGGAGGCGCAAGAACAGCTTTTTCATTTAAAAAAGCTTTTGAAAACTTGCAGGTTTGCTGAAAGGTATGGACTGTGGATTATGCATTAAAAATAGTTTAGTAAAATGTACATGATGTGCTTATAGAGCCTTCTTCTCTAGAGACATTTGGGTGCAGTATTAAATAAGTTGATACATGCATTAGAGAACTCTAATAACAAAACTGCCTTCTATTGCACTGCAAATGTTGAGTGAAGTACAAGTTTTATGTGGTAACTGTTTCTTGTAGTATAGTTTAGTTTTAAATGTTGAATGATTTTAGTTACGTGTGTATTTTTTCCTGTTCTGTTTCTCCTAGATTCTCACTCATTCTTAAAAGGCCAAAGATACTTATCTCTCTGAGAATATTTGTCTTTAAAAATACATTGGCTTTTTTAAATTAGCAAGTGTGTTCCTTGAGTGTTTAAAGATTTCTTCCAGAAATCTGGCATAATGCTCAATTCAGTTTATTTTATAAAAATATCCAAAGGAAAGTAATAGTAAGCAAAAGTGACAAACACCAAAACATGACCTTGCTTGTTGCTAGAAGTGGAAAAATTTCTGGTGTTTGCCTTCCCAAACTGTGGGCATAACTAATACATACACATGTGAATAGTAAGACCATCACTGCAGAATTGCTGATCTTTTAAAGAACAGGCATAAGCAAAAGAAAAGTAGGTTCCATTTTCTCTTTGACATAGATCTCTTCTCTATGTATCAGTTACATATTGTTCACCAAAATCAAACAGAAATGTGTTGTTGTCTCTCTTTTGTTCAATTTCCTGTGATTCCATTACTGAAATGAGTATAAGGATCATCACTGTACCTTCTATCTGCATCAGTGATATTTTGAAAGCAATAGCTCTATTTCCAGTGTTCATCTGCTCAGCACAAGCATAGTTTCACCCAGTAGTCACCTGTGCAGGATAAAACCCTCAAAGTCCTCTTTGCAAAGCAAATAAATAAGCCTGGCTTATTTTATTACATACTATATGGGATTTTACCTACTGTTCCTGAGTAGGAGAGAGCCCTTTACACATTATTTAAGGATTGCTAGGGTAACTAGGTATGGAAACTCCAAAGCCTAAGGAATTAATGTTTAAAGCAGATAGTTAATTCTAAATTCCAATAAGATTAAAAATTCCAATAAATACCAATTTTTATTAAAGTGATCTAAAATTGGGAGGGGGAGTTGATAACAGGGACTTGCCTTATATATTCCCCATGTGACTAGAGAAGTGAAAGAGGATTATTCTGTAAATACACTTGAAACACAACTTTCTGTAACTTTGATTTGGTTTTATTTCTCTTTGCAGTGTACTGAAAGAATTTGAACAGGTCCCCAGCCATCTGACAGAGGAGCTGCATCTCTTCTCACTGGATGATCTGGTGAAGATCAAACGAGGGCAGTTACTGCCCCTTCTTAAAGATATTCTGAAGAGCTCCACCTCTCATGTAGATGGCTGTGAGGTAAGGAAAAAACAGGGCTTTTAGTGTCCTTGCAGCTGCTACTCTAGGGAAATATCCCTGCTGTCATTCCCAAATAATTTTTCTTGGATTTAAATTCAACCCTTTTGCTATTGTTGCAGCTCTGTCAAGCGAAGGGATTTATCTGTGAATTCTGTCAGAGCGCAGACCTGCTCTTTCCATATCAGACTGCCAAATGTAAAAGGTGCCCAGGTGTGTTCCAGACTGAATGTTTTTCTTTCTTGCATGGGGGAATTTTGGTGTGTAAAACCATTTGGACTTATTTTAAACATTGAGAACTAGCTTCACTGAAAGCATACATGTTTGAAAACCTTCATGTGCATTTGGGAACCATGGACAGCATGCATCTTTGAAAACCAGCCTGTGGCAGCTGTTTCGTATCGGTGAATTCAGAGAGCCAAACCAGGGATTTGCCTGGCCATGGTTATGCTTGGAGGGGGAGGCTATTTTTTGGGTCTAGGCATGAGAGAGCTGTTTTATCAGCTCTTGCCAGCATTCAGTGTAAATTATTACAGTGGTGGTTGTTGTCCTGGCCTTGAACTGCTTCTGTTCAATTTTGTGCTGATATGTACATGAGAAAACATCATTCAAGGAACACAGCTATTGATTTGTTTTTTAAATTCTGTTTTTTTTCCCTCTGAATGCTACTGTGTATGTATAAACAGAGTGCAGAACATGCTTTCACAAAGCATGCTTCAAGTCTGGAGGCTGCCCCAAATGTCTGCGGATCTCAGCTCGGAGGACTCTTTCCGAAACTTCATCACTGGTGCCTCAGTGAAACTGGGTTCCTCTGACAGCTGACTTCAGAAGATGCTCAGAACCAAATCTTCAGGTGCATGACTAAGTGTTAAATAATGTTGTTTTAGACATTACTTTTTTAATGCATGTCTCCATTATGGGGGGTAAAATAAAAATTTATTATCGTCATTGAAAACTCACGCTAAAGGACACCCTAAAACTCGTGACAGACTGAATGTTAGTTTTTTGGACTGCATTTTGTTGCTATGTTTTGACCTTATATGTAAGATTTTTAATACTATATTTTTAATGTAAAAATTATTCATCTCTGTAATTCTGCAGATAATGTATAGATAGTGAGCGTTGGAAGTCTTTGCCTGTGTTTGATTTTTGGAAATGAGGGAAAAAGTGGTGAAGTACAAAATCATTCTCTGAAAAGCTGTGCAATAAATAGAAAAGACTTGTCTGCAAGTTTTAGGCAGATGATAATCTGAATGATAATCTGTTATGGCAAATGCTTATTGTGAAACAGTGAATTTTAAGTTTCTTTTAAACACATCTATGCAACAGCCTGTGGTGAGTTAACTTGGCCTGCTGCTAGGTGTTCTTCATACTTCACCCAGCTGCTTCCATTCCTCAGGAGGACAGAGGGAGAAAATAAGATGGAAGAGTTCACAGGTTGAGATACATACCGGGAAATCACTTGCTAGCTACCATCATGGGCGAAAAAAAAAGCGCCTGAATTGGAGAAAATTAAACGCATTGTAAATTAGAAATTGAAATTAGGGTAGTGAAAAGCAAAGACTAAACCAATAAGTTTCCCTTACCTCGCCCACCCATTTTCCAGGCTGAACTTTGCATCTTCATTCCCAATTTTTCTACTTTATAGCCTGCTCCAAGTGGTGCAAGGCAGATGAGGAATTGAGGTTGCTGTCAGTCCATAACTGCTCCTTTCTTCTACTCCTCCTCACACTTTCCCCTTTCTCCAGTGTGGATCCTTCCCATGGGCTGCAATCTTTCAGGGTAAACCTGCTCCTGTACAGGCTCTCCAGGAAGCTGTAGTTCCTTCAGGAAATATTCATGTGCTCCAGTGAGGTCATTTCCATGGACTGCAGGGGAATCTGTGCTCTAATGCCTAAAGCACCTATTCCTTCTCTTTTTTTTCACTGACCTTGGTGTTTTTGCTGCTGTTTCTCATGTTCTTTCTTAAATGCATTTTCTTAGCAGTATCACCATCTTGGCTGAGGTGCTCAGCCCTGCTCTGTGGTGTGTCCACTGGAGCTGGCTGGAAGCAGCTGTATCTGGCATAGGGCAGTCCTGGCCTCTCCACACACAGACCACTATGCAGTCATTCAGTGCCAACATCTTGCCACCCCCACCAGCTGCTCCACCCTAGAAATTTCTTTCCAGAGCACTTAGAAATGTGGGGAGAGATAGTGAGTGATCAAGAGAGATGCTTCTATTTAAATCCACCCTCACACTTGCAGTCGGAGTCCGTGCCTGAAGGTGAAGTGCTGGAAATTGAAAGCAGCTTTCTTTCCCTGCCTGGTTGGTTACTTTTAATGAAGCCCATGCCTTCAGAAAGGTAGAGCAGCTGCTCAAACCTGTAAAACCATTTTTCTGTTAGTACTATGAAGTACCAATGAACAGAGAAATCCCAGGACCTGAAAGTACAAATCAGCATTCTGATCTCTCCAATGGATTGCTGTTAGTATTTTGGATTTTTTATTCTCATTTTGTGTATTTTTTCTTGCTCTCCTCACCTGCTTGCTCCACTTTCAGCAAGGAAAGGATCTGCTACCTGGGACTGTATGAGTTCACTTGCACATTAATGTTCACAGTACTACAAAGCTCACTAACACTTCCTCTGATCTATTTTTTCTGTGATCAAAAACAGCTTACCTACTTACTGCTCAGAAGCAAGATTAATGTCTCTTACACAAGATTACCAATGCAGGGTACGATGTGTTGAGAAAGAGCCTGCTTTTGCAGCTGACTGTATTTAATATTATGCAAGAGTAAATTCTCATTTAAGCTGGGTGCCCAACTAACTGAATCACATGAAAGGCCTTGCTTGCAGGGATTTTGTGCTTATGAAGGAGTAGATGTGAATGATCCTTCTGTGGGATAACCTGCAGGGCAGCTGAGTATGTCTTTTTCACTATTAATTAATTTAGGAGAGCTGATCTGGTTTCTGGCTGTGCTTTTCATAAATGTTCAAGACTTACTAAGCAGTAGCAGTGCACAGGAGGGGGAGTGTAGGACAAAAAGTTTTGTGCATCAAGTGCTGATCCTTCACATCCGCTCAGTTCAGTCCAGGTCTCCACAGAGCCAGTACAGCTTACCCTCACTAATTATTGCTATGTACCATAACACAGGTTGTTGCAATAGCAGATCCTCGATGAGCTGGTAAAGCTGAAGGCCTGAGAGTATCAACATGCTTATAGACCAAGTAAAACTGGTTAAAATGTTCTGCTGCTGAAGCTAAAGTAAGGACCAAGTTGTGATATGCCAGCAGGTTGGTCTCGAGTTGGAAGGAATAACTATTTTCTATGTTTGAGGGGATACTGCATTTGTCATACCAAATGCACATTCTTGTGTGCTGGTGTCAGCACAGGATAGCACAGGAACACCCTGAGGCTATTCACCCTGAACATATTCTCTGGTGAGAAGCAAGGCACAGGTGACTAGACCTGTAGACACAAGGTGCTCTCAGCATTGCTGAGGTGAGAGTGTCTTTTATCAGCTGCTATCCTAGGAGAGCATAAAGCAACCATCATGAAACTTGAAAGCATGCATTATCTTTCTGTGTTGGGTGATAAAATGGCTTGGACAGAAAGGCAAACCCTCTAAATGTCTTTAGTGTGTAGCCAAGTACTTTGAATCCAGTTTTCAGACTCATTAAGTTTCTCAGATCAATAGTGTGCTCTTCCTGAGCATATGGTAAGTACTGAGTTTGGTCATTTCTGAGGCTAGACCAGATGACAAGGCATATCCAAGACAAGAATTTAAGAAACAAAAGCTATATGGCCACAGTGAACTTCTTTGCAGGAAGTAAAATTCTGCAGTCCTTGTATGTGTGAGCTCTGAATTCTTTGATAGGAGTTGACATAAAAGGATTAGGAAAACTTACTGAGGAGTTGGGCCAGTTCAAAATAAGCTGATAGATAGAAAGCTGAACATGTTTCACAGAGGACAGTTACAAGAGACCTGATTCTTCAGTTATGGAAAGGGAATTGTCACACTTGTCTGGTTGTGTGAGCAATAATGACCAAAGCTCATTCTTTACTGTGAGCTTTTATGTTGCCATGTGGATACACCAGGAGCACTGCTGAGGAGAATACTGGAGGAGCACTCTCAGGGGCTTTGGTAGCAGAGAAACCTACTCTTAGCTAATTGCCCACCTCACTTCAGAGGCAGAATTCATTTAAAGACAATATTATTAGTAGTTTCCATAGGCACAAGGTTTCAAAGGAATTCAGTATCAACATCCCACTCTTACAGTTAGCAATTTTGCCTGCTTCTCCAATAGTTATTTGTTTATACTGATTTGTTGTATTTTCTTCTTAGTTTCAGTTGTGAGTTTTCTGGAGATGGAAGTGCTTTGCTAAGGCTTTGTGCAGTGCACTGAAGCCAGGATTTTTCATGATGCATCATACAGCTATTACTGTAAACAACAGAATAATGCTAATTGTCAGGTGTAGTATGGTCTCACAAACACAGGTCTTGTTGTGACTGTAATCGAGTATGTCAAGTACTGAAGTAGTTTTATGGGTCTGTATAATTCCAGGGATGTCTGTCACACCCATCAATGGCCAGGATCCAATAAAAATTGAATTCAGTATTAAGGAGGAACTGAGTAAGAAAAAAATACAGTCTTCTGAAGGCCTTATTTCAATGGTCTTTTCCACTGAAAATTTTTTCATTGCCTGAGGGTCTTTTCCTCAGGCTGAGAATTGCCCTAGTCAGAGCATCTTGATTCCAGATTCCT
>JAOTQP010000001.1:61396805-61416258 GCA_026413545.1 Cichladusa arquata | reverse complement strand
GCCAGCATCTGCCTGTGATTAAGAAATGGTGAAGTCAGCTTGAATGATGGACAGATTCTTGCTCAAGAGAGCCCAGGCAACAGGGCAAAATGCTTGCAGAGCATGTTTCAATGTCAGCTTTTAGCTGGCAACCTAATTTTATTCAAGTGCCTCTCTTGTCCCAGCACTATGTTGCTGATGCTGTGAACAGTGCAATGTCTGGATGCTCCTGGAGCTCTTTGGACAGTTGCAGGAGTTGTCCTGGACTGATTTTTGATAGCTGCTCTCACTGTCCCTGTGTCACTTATGTGAAATTATCTGACTCACTT
The DNA here is from genome assembly GCA_026413545.1 of Cichladusa arquata. Taxonomy (NCBI): domain Eukaryota; kingdom Metazoa; phylum Chordata; class Aves; order Passeriformes; family Muscicapidae; genus Cichladusa; species Cichladusa arquata. The sequence continues at coordinate 61,415,950 of JAOTQP010000001.1, read as the reverse complement.
TACTACCCCAAGCAGTAGCAGCAGTTGCTCTTGGCTTCCTTTCTCTATTTTAGTCAAGGCATTTCCAGTTGTCCATAGAGGCAAAGTGAAACGGAGATAAATCCCCAATGTTACCAGCCCCTCTTCTCCTAGGCCTGCTTGTTTTATGCACTTTTAAAACCATTTTTGCCTCCATACAGCCCAGATGACTGTCTTTATGATAAAACAAATAATGTAATAAAATACTTTTGCTATTCCATAAGCTAAGGATGATACTAAGGAAAAAAAATGAGAGAGAAGCAAATCTATTGATGTGCTGTCAGCTTGAAGAGATGAAAAGGTGCTGGCAGGTGCTTAGGAAGACCTGCCTGCTGCCTGAGGAGACAACAGCAAGAAGAATTTCCTACAAGAAAGGGATCAGAGTGCCTTGCATAAATCAGCACTAGTGTGTGTTGTGGTCACTTCAAAGCAAGTCAGTGACTGCTGTTGTGCATCAAGGAGCATGATGTGGGAAGGAGAATTTATGTGCCTCACCTGGGAGCCATTTTACTGTGCTCTCATCTCTGTCCAAGAGTTACTGGGAATTAATCACCTCCCTGAGTTCTCAGAAGGTGAAACTAAAAGCTGGAATGGTTTTACTGGAATAGGATATATTTTTAGGCCTACACGTTTCATGGACAAGGCAAAAGAATGAGTATTAATTTATGTCTTAGCACAGAGGATATATCTATGCTTCTATAAGAGAGGAATTCCTAAAAGCTAATTTGGACTGTAGTAACGTCTAGCTGCAATTGCAGTGTTCTTTCACAGGAAAATACTTTGGCACAGTATTTTCCTGGGTTAACATAGCATTAACATGGCCAGCTTGTTGTGCTGTGTCACACTATAAAAAATATTTGTGGTCTTTGACTGAAACAGAGCCACAGGGTTGCTTAGAAGTGTAACAAAATATTGAGAAGTCACTGGAGTAGAAAAATATGATGGGATGAGATCATGTGTAATTAGAGAAAAGTGTAGATAGCAAAATGCAATTCAGCTGAGGCTTAAACAGCCCTGAGGAAGGTGATGGTTCAAATGGAAGCACATTCCAGATGTAGACCAGCAGACTAGCATCATAAGTCTGTGGTGGAGACAGACTTTCTCAGAATAGATGAAGAGCACAGAGAAGGCTGAAGAGACCCTGTCTCTTCCGTCTAGTGAAGAAAAATTGGATGATGTTTCAACAATGTATTAGTCAACATGTCAGCAGCACCACTCAGATACTCTCCCTCTCACGAGTCAGCAAAGAGCTCTGGTTGCCCCAGCCTCCCCTCAAAGTGCCTTCAGAGACACCTGGCTCACTCTCCTTGTTGGATAGCACTGTGTCCACTGTAGGGCTCCTTCCATAGGTCCCAGCAGTCAGGCACCAGGCCAGTGCCAGACCTGGACAGGCTGGATTCCCCCAGCCCAAATCCCCAGGATTTCTGCATCTGTCAGACTGATGGGAAAGCAGAAATAGCTACCAGCATATCCCACACACTTCCTATTTCAAAATTGGATTCTGGCTACTTAGCACATGTGTTTCCCCTTTCACACAGCAAATGTGCACAACTGCTGCTCCAGCAGGTGCTGGCTGCTGATGGCCAAGATGTTTTCCTGCATCAGTCTTCCAGTTATTCCAGCCAGGAGATGGGGAAATCCACAAACAGCCCATTTACTGGATCCTGATTGGGCTTTTGATGCTGGGTCCAGGGCCTGTCTCCGTGGCAGTCTTGTCTCAGCACTGCGCTGAGTGCTCACCGAAGGAACACGATGACATTATTCCCATATTTTCCCAGCAATTTTCCTTACATCTTTCCAGACCTCCTTTCCCCAGGGAAACTCTGAGCCATCCTACCCTATCCTTTCATCTCCAGGTTTCTGTGGACCTCATTCACTCCTACCTTCCAGGGATTCCCAGCTCCCACAGCCATATCTTTTCTCCCCAGCATTTTCTTCTTCTTCTGGCATCTGCCACCAGTGGTTGCCTGGAGCCTTCAGTAATCCTTCCTGCTCACCTTGCCTGCCAAGAAGGTGCACCATGGTCCCTGCAGCTTATTGCCTCCAGCCACTGTCTCCTCTGAGCACTCATCTCAGGCCCAAGTACTCTTCTGCTCTCTTTCCTTGTTCCACCTCCAGAGGAGCAACCCAAAGAACCCAGATTTTCCAGCACATCTCACATGAATTAGCCTTTGACTATTACTAAGAGCCTTCACTTTCTTCAGGACTGAAATCCACACCGCTCTCTCCTGGGTACATTTTCACCACTCATCTTTTCTTCCATCTTGACCTGCCAGTGAAGCCTGGAACACATGTTGACAACTAAACCATGACTCTTTCCTAGTGACCTTTCTCACCTACACAGCTTCGTATTCCAAAGAATTCAGAATTCAAGCTTAGAGGGAAAAACCTCTTTCTGATGCTGTAAGACAGAACTCACACTTTTTTTCCCCACTTCATGTTGATGGCCGAGCACAAGCACATGCTTTTGTTTGAGTGAAAAAAAAACTGATTGTAAATCCTCAGACTTCATATTCCAGGAGGTCACAAGAGCTCTAGATTTACAAATGTCATTTACCACGCATCATGAAAAAACACCTCTTCTTTGGTCTTCAAAGCTGGGCTATGATCACATATACCACAGTATCAGACTGTCCTTAGGGTGCTGTTTGCCAAATCAATACATCCATAGGTGTTGGCAGTCTTTTATATGCACTGGATCTTACCAGGAAAACAAATACTGAAACCATGCCAGTTCCTAAGGGCAGATTTCTCAAACAAGACCTACCATCCGCATGTGACAGGAGATGTCATAAACCCTACCTGCTGGTCTTGTCACTTTGCTGTGCTATGGCTCATTTCGTGCACTGCTCACACAGGGGCAGAGGGCAGCTGGTATTTACTGTTTGCTGCTAACTTGTCCTGTCTGTCCAAGGATGTGTGCAAAACCCTGTCCAAAGAAAAGATGGCTTATGGCTACACAGAACTTCTCTTCAGAGTTCTGCCTGAGTCAGGGAAAGGAAGAAGATGGAAGTTGCTGACACTGAATCATTTCTGTTTCAACCCCACTGAAATAAGACATGACCTCAGAATTTCCTTATTTCTGGGGAAAAAAAAAAAAAAAGAAAAAAATGGAAGGTTTTTCTGCTCCCTCCTCTCTGCTAAGCAGTCATGAGAATGAAGCAAGGAGGAGGAGTGGATCAACCCTCTGTGTTTGTACTGTGACACAAAGTGCTGTGACATTTGACACCTGTGAGTCACAGAGTGAGAAAGAGGTTCCAGCATCATGCAGAAAGTCAGGGCTGAGGATCCCACTTGAGCAAGAGGCTCTGGCATGCCACATCACCCACTGTGTGGTAGTTCATGCACTGGGCCTGCAGGAAATTGTGGAATTTATACATCAGCTTGAGCTTCTAGTTATGTGTGAGGGTTGTAAGTTGCTTGCAGAAACCCCAGGTGGCCAGTCTGGTATTTAATGGTCAGCTGTGTGCCTGCAGGTAGGTATGTCCTCGTGCCTGGTTCTGGGCTTCTCAGCCACAGGCAACTCTACACTGAAAAATAAGGCATCACGTAGATTTTATAGGCTGTCCAGTGCCCTAGGACTGTGCCCTAAGCCAAGATGAGTGCCAAGAAAGGAATGAAGATGTGTGTGTTTCATATGTTCATCAGGAAGACATGCCTTGACCTCCAATGGGATTTGGCAGAGGTCACAGGCAGGAAGAATGAGGAAAGCAGTGACTTGTGTCTGTTCACCTCCCTTCCCACCAGTGTCAGTCAATGAAGCAGAAACCTCAGCTTTCCTCAGATCATGAGAGCTGGAAGATTCTTCTCAGCTGGACTCCAAAGCACACTATAGATGGTACAGGAGGAGGGGCTGTTGCAGGTGACAGAAACAGCCAAGCATGCTGAGCTCAGTGAGAAGACAGAACAGGGAGCCGATAAGAGTGAAAAGCAAACATGCAGAACAACAAGAGTGAGTCTGTTGGGAGTTTTGTAAATGTGATGTGGCAACAGCCCAGTGCTGTTAAGCACAGATGGTTGCAGTTTTTTCTGTTGTAAGCTCCACTTCGTTCCTCCAACACAGACATCTTTCCTGTGTTTGCCCAACACACAACTGGCCTGCAGCAAATGTTTGTTTCCTGGGAGGAAGACACACTCCAGAATGGACCAGGAAACACTCTGAATGCTCCAGCTGCTCCAGTGGCCAGCCCTGTGCATTGGCCTAGAAATCTGTCTGTATTTTACAGGTGTATTTTACAGGTGACTTTTACAAAATGCCACGGGTGTAGCCACACAACCAAGTAATGCAGTACACAGTCCTCAATCATTGGCTTTTCCCCTGAAAGCTGTGGGAGAGGACGTGCTGCAGTTATTAACTGTGGCCTAAATTCTCCCCACTGGCTGTGCAAAATCAGTGCATGAGTGTATGTCACTCACCTTACATGCAAAGGCAGGAGCTCTTGGGGTGTCTTTACCATCCTTATTACCTGCACACTTAAAGCTCCTTTCAGCTGACCAGAGCTGTGAATTAAGAAAGGATTTGCAATAAAAAGCTTCCTTCCTCTCTTACCCTGCCTGCCTGTACAGGTACGTCTGCACACAGCTGCTTTTACATGCGTGTACACACAGATGCACACCCAGAGACTCATGTTTAAAGGAGCAGGGCCCAGTGCAGTACAATTAAGAAAAACTGATTTTAACTTTGACTGAATTACATCTTGTCTCAAATCAGGCCACATCTGAGGAGCAAGAATGCTGTGTATTTATCACCCAGGAGTAAGTAATTTCCGCACTATCTAAACATGATGTGAGTCAGAATTATATTTTTAGTGGTTTGATGAAACAAGAAAAGAAAAACCCTTTAACCTCACCAAAACTTGGTCCTCTGCCTTCAGAGTACACAATTTCCAAATCCTGAGTTAGTGGGAAGATCAAACTGAGGTCTCCAGTGCAAATTTGCTGTAATTTTAATCTTTTTCAATCTTGTATTTGAGGAACTGTGTAAGCATGAGCTCTCTGTATAGGCCATCACATGCAAGATATGATGCCTATGGTCCAGTGTGTGGGTCATGCCTTAAGTTACACTGCAATAAATACTGCTAGTAAAATGCTCGTGTGTAGTTTCAGGGGATGGATCTCATCTAACACTAGCTTTACATTTAAAAGTGTAAATGGGGTGTTGGAGAGTGGCCTGGATGAAGAGGAAGGCAAATGAGGTTTGAAACCTTTCACAGAGGAGATAAGAGAAGCATTAGTGGTGAGCTGAAGAGCTGTGTATTCCCAAGCAGCAGCTTTGGTCATGATTTTCGTTTCACTCCACCACATAAACTTCTGAAGGTGATGCAAGGTAAGGCAGACTGTAGGCGAGTCAAACAGCTGAAGTCTCTCTGCATCTGTGATCCTATGTCACTATCTTGTCACACCATGGTATATAACGTACTATAAAATGTAAAAATTTACAAGCCGAGTGCAGTCTCAAGAAGCATCCGAGCCTGACGGGCCGAGCTCCACTAGAGGGGGCTGGTCGTTCACAGCTGCGGTGCGTTCCTGCCCTGCGGAGTGGGACACAGGGACAGCGGGGACAGACAAACAAACGGGGCTCCGCAAACAGCCCGAACTGCACATCCTGCCAGAGCCAGGGGCAGAACCCAGGCTGCTGCCCCCAGCAGTGCTGTACTGCCGGGTTCGTGCTGCTCTCTGCTCCTGAGGTGGGTCTGCAGAGCCACACCGAGCTGGAGACCAGCTCATCCCAAAGAAGGATGCCCACAGGAGGCTCCAGGACACAGCTGCGCCATGGGCCCACATCCAGCTTGGCACCTTCTCATTTCTCCAACTTGCCCACTTTTCTTACTATATTCTCATAACTCCTTGCATTATTCCCGTTTTGTGAAAGACACGCTGAACGCCAGCTCTCTCTGCTGCTGCCACGTTAGCACTGCAGAGTACATTCCTCTTCCTCTGGAGCCTGGCACAGAGGCTGGGAGTCTGGGCCAGAAATCCTGAATGCATTTGGAGCTCTTTCCGTCTGGAGACACTTCCTATTAATTAATCCTGGAAAGCTTTACAGCCATTCCTATAATAAGGGAAGAAAATGTCTGAAGTTATCCCTAGAGCAGCTCAGTGTTAGCTGACATTTTTTTCCTTTGGAAGACATAGGGCTACTGTTCCTTAAAGGCGTATCTGCTCAGGCATGATCTGACACATGGTGGTTCCTCACTGCCCTGTCACGGCCCAAACTCTCACTTAGAAGCCAGAGAGTGAAGCAGTGCTGCTCTTGAGATATCTTACTACTACTACTACTACTACTACTACTACTACTACTACTACTCCTACTACTACTACTACTACTACTACTACTACAGTAGCATGGAAGACAACATCACTGCAGCTCACAGCTTTCTCTGCCAGCCAACTCCAAGCCCAGGGTACAGAAGGTCACACATGTCTGTGTTTATCTGTGCCTGCATGCCCTTTACAGAAGCACCTGCTGCTCTCTGTGCTCTGTACTGTACTCTGCAGTGCAGAGTTAATTTTCCTCACCATGAGCAGGCAGCAACAGGTGAGACAGAGCCAAAGGTTGCTGTTAATTTTACTGGGCATTTTGCTAGTTTCTGGATTATTTTGAATTTCGGCCACAGTTCTTCAGCATGCACAAATCTTCTGGAATGACATCAATCCCAAGCAGCTTTAAAGGAAAAGAAAACTCTCTCTTCTTTCTGTACCATGGAGCTCTTCCTTCCCTGTTCTTCTCAAAATCATGGAGTGGTTGTTCAGACTACCTGTTCCATGGTAGGCATTGAAACTGCTGTGGAGTTTCTATGCTAGGCATTCTCCTCTGTATGTTTTAGCATGTTTAACTCTGTATGTTAATTCTCCTCTGAAGCTTTAACTTGGCAAATGGCAATCTTCTTGCAAGTGACACATTTCCCTTTTTTCTGTGCTTGAATAATCCTTATTATCATTTGCAAAAACTCCTTCAGATTTTCTCTCTTCTCTGTAATGCCCATGTGTTCTATTAAAATGCTGAGTTCCCTCTTGCAGTTCTCTTTCTGATACAACATTTTCTGCTTCTGCATTTGAATGTCTCTAATTTCACTCCCAGTCCCCACTGCTGTCTTTCCCTATTTCTGGCAGTGTGTAGCTGAGTACTTGTACTGAGATTAATGACTCCAGTGAGAATCCCAGCAGAAGCAAGCACTTGAGTTTTTACTATGATTAGTACAGCAAGTAGAGAGTCACAAATTTACTTCCATCCTTCAGCTCCACAGAAACAAGATTTTGGGTGTGTTAACAGAGTGAAGCCTCACTGCATCCTTGGCTCAGCCTTTGTCCACAGGCACCTAAATTCTCCTTGCCACTCCTCAAGGCACTTAAAGACTCACTGCTGCACACACAGGTGAGTTAATGTTCTGTGGGAACCACACAAGGACAACACTGAGTTCACTCAAGATTGAGGAGGAGGAGGGGAGAAGGGAAACGGTGTCTGCACAGCTGAGCAGAGGTTGGAGCACTCACCTGGAAGGGAAAAGCATTCCTTCTGTGGCTGAGGCCAAGGGGGTTTCACTCCTTGTAACCGTAGCAGAGCAGAGCTCACCAGCCACAGGTCAGTAAGAATAAAGTGGTATGTGGTGGAAAGCAGAAGGGGTGGTGGGGAGAGAAATGAGGGCTACTAGGGCTACACAGCTGCAAGATTCATGGGGCCAGAGAGAGAGGTCAGCAGAAGGCACCTGCCTTTGTGGCCCCATTCTTATACAAGCAGGAGGCCCATGTGTAGAGCTCTGCCCTTGATGTTACTGATGCAATGTATCCAGCAACTATTTTGGGACAAATATTGTGTTCCCTGGGACGGAGGATTACATCTGTACATAGGAGTACTTGGATAAAAAGAAGACCTGTGCCATCAGTTTCTCATCTCTCCCTTAGCATTTCCCTCTTCTGTCTCCAAGTCCCACCTGCCTTTATAGTGCTGTGTATCCAGCATCTGTGAAAAGCCGTTTCCAGACTTTCCAGCCTCAAGCCAAACAATATTGATTTTTAAGACAATTTAGATTATTGACAAACAAGACACACAACAAAACCAAGGTACTTCCAGCTGAAGGTTATGAAAACACCAGGTTTGGGCAAGTCCCTTTCTCCTGTTTAGTCCAGGTTGTAGCTGCAGGTGTTCCCCAGTCAGGGAAGATTCAGGCACTGGATTCAGTGCATCAGGGCCCAAAGCCTATTACAGACCTATGGTATAAATCCCTCAATATAGAAAATATTTGCCTTGGAATAGGCAAAAGTATAATGTTTGTTACAGAGATCAGAACAAATCCCTTCAACTGTAGCTGTGAAAAAATGCTGGATTTTGTAATTTAACCAAAAATAGGAAAATCTGTCACGCTTAATAATAATCTGTCTTGTTAAGTAAATTGTAATAAAATCAGAGGGGTTTGATTTTTTAAAATTAAAAAAGCATTTGAGTTTCACTATGTTTGTATGTTGTATCACTGATACAGATACCATGTGGGAAACAACAGGAAGAGCCGACTAAGCCCTTACTGAGCAGTATGGTGGTTAAGGGGCAGCAAATCAGAAGCTGAGGCTCTGATCTGTTCTGTTGCAGGCCATCTTCATCATCAAGGCACTGAGGCAATGTGCTTTTGTTTGTTTGAAGTCTTAGCATTTAGAAAAACATCAGACATTTCAGATATGGGGACTGCAACTCATGAAAAATACAGGTTTTCTTGAAGAAGAAGAGCAGAAGAAGAAAAATGTAAATAAACAAAAGGTATTTACAAAAAATGCCAAGAGTTATTTACAAAACCTTCTATAGCTTGCAAAAATGTTGCAGTTTTGACAAATAGGTCCTACATGTAATTTGTGGTCCAGGAATAAAGTAATCCTTTCTTTTTCTTTCTTTTTTTTTTAAGCCATGACAAGCTTATAACGTAAAATGACATAGTGCTAGCAGAGAGAAAAAAATCTGATCCCTCTCCAAGTATCACTGGAGGAAACACAGGGTCAGCATATAATTTCATTGATTTTACATAGGGCTGAGTCTGCCTTTCATTTTGATTCAACTATATATACATTGATACAAAAAAGACCTTTCACAGCTGAAAGAGCTGATACCATCACTGCTCCAGCTGTGTCCCAGGTTGTACAGCAGAATAACATAGCATGAGATCTGGTATTTCTTAACTGTTTTATCCTACTCACGGTGCCTCTGCTGCAATCCAGAGACTTTTCACAAGGCACAGGAGGCAAGACTCAGTCTGAGACATGAGGTTTTTGTAGTATGATGATGAGCAAGCATGGAAACAAAAGAGAAGTCTTCCAAATCTAAGTATGTTCCTGTAATGATGAGCCAAAGTCCTTTGTCATACCAAGGTCCACTGCAGCAATCACAGACCATAAAACTATGCTGGAGAAGAAGCTGGGTCAAAAACTTTGCGTCATCCTTCTAAAATTATGTGCACACACCCACAGCAGCTCAACGACCTCACTCACAAAAGCAGATTAAAGACATTATTTGCCCTCAGAATGGCTGTGGTTCATCACTAGAGAAGGTGCTTAAACTTTCCAGCTCCACTTCAGCATAAGCCCACACCACTGCAGAGAAGTAATTACTCTGGCCTTGATGCACAGTCTGCATGGCTCCCGTGGGGAAGGAGGCAGGCATGTCAAAAATAGAAAGATGTGCTGTACAGTGGAGTGAGGTGAAGAGAGAGGGGAGAAAATGATTCTGCAATTCCCAGAAATTGAGCTGACATAATTTTGTCTCAGCTGTGAGCTTCAGGTCCATCCCCCTTCTGAACAGAGTGGCTTGGCACACAGCCACAATATGGAGCTGCAATGCACATTTGCCTGGAGGACAGGTAACAGTGTAATATCCTAGGGACCACAGATACAAGGAAATACTTGCATACCTGATAAATCTCCCTTAAAAGTGGCTTCACATTCATTCAATTACACTTGATTTCTGGATTTGAACAACCCATGACATATCCCATGTTACGTAATGGCCACCTCTGATCAACATTAATTTCATGTGAAAGAATGGACCACTTATGAACATCCACTCTCCTAATACTTGTACAATTGCTGATTGGGGGTCGTCTCCTTTGGGTTCTTTCTGGAGAAGCAAATAGCAGCTGCATGAGTGAGCTTCTTGGGCTAATTCTGAATATTATTATTCCAGAACAAGGGGTGTATTAAGTTGATTTTTGTTCAGAGGAGTTTTAGTGGAAGACTCAAAATCCCAGATGGCAAAGCAGAGAGCTGGTTCTCTTCAGTGTTCAAACACTTGATTTTTAAATAACTTGAGGGATCACTAGGCATTTATAGGCTTTTCACACCATATCCTACCTTGACCACATTATTGTTGTCCTAATTCCTATATGGTGAATTAATAAACAAAGCTGGTATGTACATAAAAAATGCTACGTATTTCTCATGGTGCACTTTACATTCTAGACACAATTACATGTACAGTACTTTTCTAATGATAGTTTAAATACCTGGGTTGTCTGAAAAATCATGTGGATTTTTGTGGAAAATGGAATGTGAGCATCTGAATGTATTAGACATGTATATATAGATAAACTCAACATTAAGGTCAGCAAAGAACAAGTCTCGTATGAACATTTTTTCTTTTTCTATTGGATTGGTCCCCATTTTAACTTGTATCTCACCAACACTTCATACTGCTTAAAAACAACCATACAAGGTTTAGAAATACATCTTCTCTTTCCTTATCATACAAATCAAGAGTATGTGAACATGTATGGTCAGTTGAGGGAATGATCATATTTTGCACAGGAATATTTGACTTGTGGCTATCATCAAGATTCTTGCAAATAGTGGCTGGGTCTACACTACCCACAGCTGTTTCTGGTATGCAGTTATCATCTACTGTTTTTGTTTCAATGAGACTTTCCCTTAGGACAGGATTAAGAAGAGAGAGAGAGGGCAGTGAATCTTTCTAATGTGTTCAGCAGCACAATTAATATCCAAGCATGGATACTAATCCAAGCATGGATGGTCCAGAGTATTATGATGTACAGATCTGTTTTCATTTTCTGTTGTTTACATACCTGAGGTTCTTGATGTCATTAGGAGTAAAGTTAATATCATCATAGGCAACATCCAAATACTAGAGATCCTCTAATAAAAACAACCTACAAAGAAATAAAATAGAATGATGAATTAGAAATTTAAATTAGAAGCGACAGAGAATCATGGAATCAGAATAATAGAGGTTGAAGGGGACTTCTGGAAGTCATCTAGTACTGCTCTGCAGCTCACAAAAGGAGTAGTGGAAGTTTTAAAGGAGAGGTCTGACTGCTAGGAGTACCTTAATTTAAGTCACTTATCTGACATTTTGTGGTCTTACATATGGCTATATACACAAGATGAGTCAGAAAAGCAGGGAGAGTGAGGGTTACATTTTTTAAAAGTTTGGGAAAATACTGGATTATTTCTTTATGTCAAGAGTCCTGTGTTCCTGAGGGAGATATCTGAAGGTCTAAACTGGTGCTTCTCTGAGTAGGGTTTGGCCAGAAACTCTCTTCCAGCCTGCACCTACAACCCTGTTGTCCAAAGACAGTCTTTGCCCAGGCAAAAGTTTTATATCTAAGTCTATAATTAAACTGCAAAATTCCAGCTTTACATCACTTTAGTGAAGTTATGGAAAATAAGCAGCACGTACCTGTATAGGAAAGAAGTGTAAGAGATGAATGACATTAAAGGTAACCATTAAAGGGGTTGAGTCTGGAAGGTGAAACAAAAAGTAGGTCCAAAAGAGACACTACATCAGCTCCATAAAGTAACACTCTCCCCTGTTGTTCAACTGTGTTTGACTTTCCTCTGTAACCTTCCTAAGGAGTACTGAATGTATTCACTCAAGAAGTCTAGTCAAGATCTGGACTATACTCATCCTCCAGAGAGGATCCAAACCATTCAAACATGCAATCCAAAACATCTCTAGAACCCAGGCAGAGAAATTCCTCTGCAGCTTGTTGCTCTTTTATCAAATTCTTTCTTTCATTTCTAACCTAGGAAGTTTTACACAAACTCTGATAGGAGAACACTGATTCTGCATTCTTATTATTATTGTTACATACACTGTCTCAAACTACATATATCCTGAGATATTTAACTCTTGCCTTGTATAATTTCAAATACAGTTTAATATATATATAATCTGCCATCCAGTTCTATATAAACCAGAACTTAATAATTTTCACAACAGATATGCAATAAAGTGTATCTGTGCAATGTACACTACCAATTATTCCTGTAGCATTATCAAATACTAATCTAAGGGTTCCGATATATATGACAAAACCTAAGGGTTATAATAAATACATAGGTAAGTGCAAATAATGAAGATTACTGTAATGAAAGAGAAGTTATATACTGCATTGGAGTTCAGAATTTTCTTAGATCCCTGGCATCTGCTTTGCAAGGAAAACAATGCTTCAGTGATGAAGAATTCCCAGGGTAGTAACAGATAATAACAGATAACTATAGTCAAAGTAAGAAAGCATTGTCTGTATTTCATTAAAATAAAAAACCCAAGTGAAAATCTTCTTTGTTTAAACAAAAATCTACAACATGTGGTTGTAAAGAGGAAAAACATTTCCAGCAAAAGTGAAAATTCAATTCAGACATTCTTACTGGTAGCTGTGAAACATTCAAGAGATGTAGTGAACACGACAGTCTGAGGAAAAACTGATGTCTAGGTCCCAAGTGGAAGGGTTGTGTTGCTTCTTGTAGCAGAAAATTGCTTTTAGCCTTCAGGGTAGATTCCTTAAAGATTCATTGCTCATGTTGCTGTGTTCAAGAGTCAATAGCAGCTTTCATTTAAAGCATCTTTTGGAATTGTAACCTCATTGACAGAAAAGTGATCTTGTATTTCTTATCCTATCACTGCATGAAAATTAAGTGTTTAGAATGATTTAAAACTAAATATTAGTGATTTAAAACTTAATATTACAGTAGTTGTGGGGATAACTGATTTACATGGGTTTTTTCTGTAGCACCCTTGCCTTAAATGTTCCATTTTTTATTTCTTCTTTCTTTTGTCTCACCCCTTTTTGCCATTTTCTCTGTATCTTTACTGTGTCTCATCTTCTTTCTGATGCATTCTGCATAATTTTCATGGCACTTGCCCAGCACTGCACCTATTGTGAAATTGTAATTCAACCCAAGTTATGTCAGCACCATTCAAAGAAGTAGGTTTGGCATTTTGCTGCCTGAGTAGACAGGAAGGCTTGCAGCTATGCCTGGCAAAGACCAACATCCAGGATTGTTATTCTTATGAACTAGATCTGGGAAATACCTATCATCATTCTGCTCTGCTGGGAAACTTGCTTTGGAGGGAATCAAACCTCTTGTTAATTCATGCAAACCTGCAGTTTTGGGCTGCAAGTGCCTCTGCCCATGGATATTATCTTGGCTAAGACATAGGCATATCTCTGTTGGAAGCATATAAGGCAAGAACAAATGTGGGCAAACAGGCTGTGCATTGCCAGGCTCCAGCTGGGTCTGAGGAAGTGATCCTTTGAGTTGGATTTGCACTTGACCATGGCAGACCTGATGAACAGTCTGGGTTGTATCTTTACTGGATTTTGAAGGGACTGTGGAAGGCATGCTCATTGCTGAGGGAAGTGTTGTTTGCCTGACTAGTAGTGAGCACTGCCAGACCCTTCTTTTCCATATTCATTATTTGCACTCTTTACTCTAGTTGGATATTTGTCCAAAAAGAAGAAGAAAAGAGAAGTCCCTCTGTATATCTCGCTGCTACAGCTTAGCTCTCAAAGAAAGCTGGGACCATTGGCTTATCTCCCTGACTTTCCTGCCCTTGGCCACAGTGTCTGACAGCTTCCAGCTCTCAGGTGGGCACAGTCCACTCCCCATGACATTTCTGCTGCTTTTTCAATCAATAGCCTCATTTTGTTACAGCCCCACTTTCTATACTCCCCTGTGAGGGAAAATATAGTGATACCACAAACCACTGTCTTTTTTCCAGCCCAGGGCTTCTGCTCTTCAGTCTCAGTCCCACACTTCATGAAGCACGAAACAATTCCATCCACCAAGGTGATGGAAGTACCTTTGCTGAAGAGTTGCTGGCTGATCAATGGGCATGCTGGTGTATAAATATCTTTCAAGTGTGATAATTATATTTGGAGAAATGATCCTTGAACAAACTTTACTGCGAGCTCTTAGATTCCTGTCATGTTTACTGTATAAATACACGATCTCTAAATAGCATTCATCAGTAATATGTATTACTAGAATGAGAGCCAACATGGCAAAACCTTGATTCCAGCTAAAGGGTTTTTCTATCATTTTTAAAATGGCTTAAATAATTGAATCACAGCTCTGGTAGTGAGCCAGAAATATTTACATCTGTTTGGGCAGTGCCAGACTGGAACTGTATTGTAACTAAACAGATTTTACCAGACTTTCAGAGTAATATTCAGCAGGCCTTAATAATATCAAGGAATATTATATTATCTGACTTTTCAGCCTTATTTTTTTAACTGAGTTTCCTTGGCTATTTTTCATACTGTTCAAAAGATACTACTTTTAATATATTATTGTTACTCCTTTTAATTTAATATTACATAATGAGGATAAGTACAGTATGACAGTATTCTAAAAAAAATGAATATTCAAATTACAATTTATTTCTCTCAAACAACATAAAAAACCATTTTGGTTTATTTTCTTTCTGTTTGCCTGCTTCATTGACTATATAAAGATTGAGGAGTTTCAGCTATTTAGATACTCTTACAGAATTACAGAAGCTAGATGGCAAAAACTCCAAACTTGATTTGGTCTCTTCATCTCAGTCATAGGAACAGCATTGTCTTTCCATGCTACAACTTCATTATACTGTGCTGATCTGTAAAAAAAACCACTGTAAAATTTCTGCATTTTTACAGTGCCTCCTGGGGCCTGAGACTGGTGACAGAGGTCAGTGAACCTGCACAGATGCCAGGGTTCTTCTCTACAGATCTGTTTTCAGGAGTGGTGCCTAGTTTCCATCTCATTTATATATTACTTAGGTTAAAAATGTTATAATTAGAGATCATGTTATTGTTTTTCACATTTATTTTTAAAGGTTAGTCCTTAAATATTTAATCAGTAGCTACTTTATATAGACTGGAAAAAGCTTTTCATTCACATATATAAGAAGCACATAAAATGCCTGGTTATTTCTGAAGCATACTGCACGTCAAGTCCTTTGTTTTAATTAGAAATCCCTGATGCCTGTAAAATAGTATAAGCCAAGATATTTCTTCTCACAGGGTTGTATATTCTGAGTAGAACATGACCATCCCCCAAAATGTCATTTTTTCCATTTTATCTGAATCCAAGCTGTATCTCACTTCCCCTATGATCTGACTTCACGTGATCCAATTTTATTTTTCTTGACACCAGCAGTTTTTCATGTTATGTCTTGTATTTTTTGATGAGCTAAGTGGAATGCCTCTATTATCCAGTGGGTAGCATTCAAATCTGATCGGTGGCAGGCTCAACTTCCAAGACCTGCCAAGGGGACTCTTCCCCAGTTCACGTGAAGAGCCTCCCAAAGAGATGCAGGTCATGTGGGTCATACTGCAGTCTCACTCACATAGCTTTGCACTAGTAGGTGGACTGCCAGCCTATCTTCTTCTGTGTTAATTTTAAAAAACACATGGCATTTGTAACTATGCACCACAGAAACTGTCTGTGCAGCTTACCTTTGTCAACATTCTCCCTAGGTGTAGACAGTTTAGGAGGCAGAGGTCTATGGAGCAGTTTTGGTTGCTCAGCCATTTCCTGCTTAGTCTTTGTTCCTGACAGATAAATAAAGATATTTCAAAAATCAGAAAAAAATCTCACAATGCAGAACAAAATAAATAATCACCTGTAGCTTAAGGTGCTGAGCTATGAATGCCTGCTTAGATAAAACAGGTGATAAAATAGTCATAACACATGAAAAGTGGTCAAAGGGGGCATTTGTTCCCTTAGTGACAGATTTAACATTTTTTCTAGTTATCATTAGTGTTTCAGGAAATCAGTGACACTAACTAAAAAAAAACAAAAACCAAAAACAACAACAACCCCAAAGCTATTCTATTAACTTTGAATGCTTGCATTAGAGAATGTTATTCAGCACTTGGGGTGATCCTGTGCAGGACCATGGGCTACACTTTGATGATCCATTTGTGTCTCTTCCAACTCAGGATATTCTGTAATCCCATGATTTATAATTCTATAGTTCTCTGACCTCTGTCACAAAAGGTGAAGCAATTAGTGTTTTTAATCTCTGAGCCTAAGGAGGAGCAGTAAAATAGAGAAATGCCCCATCCCAGCCATTGTGAAAGTTCCCAGAAACAGTTTTCTGCTGGACAAACAGATTTAATAAGAGCAACTATTAACCCTGGGAAAAAGCTGAATATGCAAGTAGTAATTTTATGCTTCTTTCTAATTTTCTATTAGTTTATGAATGAATACAATGACGCTGATTTCAAACAAAGAATCTCTGATTTGGTTTCAGAAATCCTCTTACTAGTAGCCAATTTTAGCAAATCTCTTAGTCACTGTAATTTTCAAGATTATCTATTTCCTAAATTGCAGAGTTTGTTGGTTATATATTTTCTTCTGTAGGGCTGAAAACATTTTAGACATTGTACAGTGTAAAGACTCAGTCCTAAAGAACTGGAAATCAGAAGGAAAACACAGAAGGGGGAGGACTGATTAAGGTGACTTTGAAGAGAAACTGAAAGTGCCATCAGGAAGCTAGTGGCTTAAAGAAAGATTTACAAAGATTAAGAAAACTGTCACAGACACCTAGAAGCAAGGACACCTCTAGGCAATTTTTCCCCCCAGTAATTTGATTAGAAAGTAGATGAACTTGAGACTTAGGTGCAATTTTGCATGTGGACAAGATTAATTTAAATCAAGCGCAGCATTATATAAAACTGTGATGGAAAGAAAAACAAATATTGTGATGAAAAGAAAAAAGCCCCAAAGCAAACAATGAGCTCAGACCTGACACTCAGCTATTGGGCTTGAATGGCACTTAAAGAAGGAGCTGGAGAAAGGAAGAAATCAGGAAAATTTAAGAAGGAAGCCTGGAGTTCAATTATATCCCTGCTGAGTTTGAATAAATGGACAGACATTGCAACAAGATGAGGTACAATGGCACAAAAATGGTTCCTGATGTTAACCAGAGGCCGGGGACAGTACTCCTGCAATAGACTGGAGGCACAGGAGGAAAAATATATAACATTTAAAAATAAAACAACAGAACAACAAAACAACAAAACAACAAACACCAAACAACCCAATAACAACAATAACTCTCCTCCCTCTCCCAATGCAAGACCTCTTAAAGAGCCAAAGATGTTGAATTTGAGGAACAGGAACAAAATATTATAATCATGTTCATACTTGATACACTCCAGCTTAGCATTCCAGTCTTTTCAGGATAACATTTCTGGCACCTGCCACATGGATATTGCACAAGGAGTAATTCAGCTTGGAAATATCTCAGGAGGTCTCTACTCCAAGCTCCTGCTCACAGCAGGGTTGAACTATAAGCTCTGAGCAGATTACTCAGATCTATACTCAAGGATGGAGATCCCATAACCTTCTGGGCAATCTTTGGGTCTCCTTCCAACACTGATAAAAACCAAGACATAGAGTGCACACCTAGCTAGGGCACACATCTAGAGATAAGTGTGCTTGTTTTCTCTCATGGACAGGTAACCTCTGTTGAAACTGGCTGACAGATCAAGGATGGTGAGAAATGGTTGCAGAATTGGTTATCAATGCCCTGAGGAGCACTGCCTGCAAAATTCCAGGAGGAAGAACAGACTGGAAAGAAATGAGGGCCTAGGATGGAACTGGAGTGGAAGAATTGCAGAAGTGAGTATAATTCCATAGTTCGATGACCTCTGTCACAAAAGGTGAGGCAATTAGAGTTTTTAATCTCTGAGCCAAAGGAGGAAGAGTAAAATAGAGAAATGCCAATTTCTCAGCGCAGCAAAGCTCAGAGACAGGGAAGGATGTAAAAACACAACAGGAAACCTGAAGTTACAGAGGCTGATGAGAAGAAAACAAGAGACTTAGTGGAAGGAGTGGGGGAAATGCAACGTAGACAAGAAACCCTAGTGCTTCTGGCAGGGAAAAAAAGTAGAAGTGTTCAAGCTACTAGAGACAGAAAGGATAAAAGCACATCAGAGGGAGAGGGAACATGATTTTCTCATGAGATAAAACTGACCGTTATATTTGGTGAGACTTTAGGTAAAAATCAAAATGAACTCAGAAGAGAATCATAGAATAATCTGAGTTGAAAGGGGCCCATATAGGGTTTGAAACCATGACCTTGGTGCCACAAAACCATGTCTGTAGTAACTGCTGTGGGTGCAATCTAGTTCAGGGCACCAGGCAGCTGAGCCACCAAGACTCATCAGTGCTGCAGAAGGCAGAACAGAAAAATGTAGTGAGGAAATTGAGTGTGGTGAGGGATGCAGGAGCAAAGGAAGGATGTGTCTGTGATGAACCCTGCTAAGCTGCTCCTTACTACGGGAGAAGAGCAAAGTCAGGGTCTGAAGGGAGGGGAAAAACAATTCCCAACAAACATATGTGGATCAGGAGAAACCTGGATACAGCTGTATTCTGCTCTAGGCGCGCACAAGCGCCAGGAACTTTCTGCTGCAGTTTCAGAACCGGAGCAGAAAGCACCTGCTCTGTGCATCAGTTTGGAGCAGAACTCCTTACAGAGGCACTCTTTACAATGCAGTGACCGCCCAGTGTCACACCCGGGCTGGCTCTGGGGACGGTCCCTGCTGAAGGGGCGTGTCCGGGGCGTGTCCGCAGGGGCTGGGCGGGGCACGGGCGGGGCACGGGCGGGGCACGGGCGGCGGCGCCGGCGGGAGCGCGCGGAGGGGCTGCGGCTGCGGGAGCGCGCCCGCCCCCCGGCCCGGCATCGCCTGTTGCTGCGCCGCTCTGGCTGGTAACTATCCTCTGTAATGTGCTTCTGGATGGACGAGGTGCTGATGGATGGTGGTCATTATTACTATTATTATTATTATTATTATTATTATTATTATTATTATTATTATTATTATTATTATTATTATTTCCCCCTCAGTACTTACGGA
>JAOTQP010000001.1:61326187-61395796 GCA_026413545.1 Cichladusa arquata | reverse complement strand
CGGGGAGCAGTGCTGGGGTACCGGGATGGTGCTGTGGGGAGAGGTGCGGGGGTACTGGGATGATGCTGCGGGGAGCAGTGCGGGTATCCCGGGATGATACTGCGGGGAGCGGTGCGGGTATCCCAGGATGATGCTGCGGGGAGCGGTGCGGGTATCCCGGGATGATGCTGCGGGGAGCGGTGCGGGTATCCCGGGATGATGCTGCCGGCTGCGGGGAGCGGTGCGGGTATCCCAGGATGATGCTGCGGGGAGCGGTGCGGGGGTACCGAGGAGTGAAGGAAGCGGGGAAAGAGGGGGAAGAGCGGGAAGCGGGGCTCTGCTGTCCGTGTCACACTCTGCCCTAGCGCAGCAGTGCCACTGACTGTGCTGGATGGGGTAGCAGGTGCAAAGCTGGTGCTTCTTCGTGCAAACCAGGTCGAGCTGAGCCAAACCTTTTCAAATTAATGCCGGCTATATAATTACTTTGAGAAATAGGCCCGGCACCGCAGTCCTGATTCAAGCGAGTCCCATTTGATACAGTGTGATAGAAATTTTAGCTGGGTACAAAGTCTTTTGAGAGTGACTTACAAATGCGGGATAGGGTAGAGAGAGAGACAGGACAGGGCAGGGGTGAGGGTGGGACACTGAAGTGGAGGCAGTTTCAGCATCTCTGATAACTGAAAATGTTCTCTTGAGGTTGCATTTAGGGACTGATGAGTAGTCTGCATCTGTGTTCTGTGAACACTGACCACCCACCACATTTTTCTCTGTCAAAAAATGCTTGGCTCATAGATTTAATCTTAGTATTTATTTTTTGAATTCGCTTTTGTCCACAGGGTCTCACTAAGGACAACTCTTTATAGCTGTAATAGTTTTGAAAATTTCTGAAGGGCACTTCCTGTACCTCACTATGGAAATGAAGAAGCTGGTTTGCATGTTGCAGATGACTCTGCTGTTTGTCTCCTGCCTGCAAGGTTAGCGTTTCCCTACCATGCTGGCAGCAATCAATTTTTCTCTCTCTTGTGCTTCTCTCCTTCCTTTGCATGTATTCCACGGAGTAAAATGAGTGGAATAGGCTGAGGGGAAAATTTGGATATCTTTCCAAAAGAAGCTGCATAAATGAAATTAAAGGTATGGCTGCAACATGCATAATAGGTGCCAGAGAGGGATTATTTAATGCACCAAGGCATTTACATTTTTCTTTATGTAATCGTCATTCAAGGATCAATACAGTGCCCGAGTGATTTATTTCATCATTGGCTTTTGTGCTTAGCAGTGCAAAGTTGAAAGGAAACGTCACCACAAACAAATACAACACATTATCTGTGTGCCATGTGGAGGGCTCTCCCCTGCTGGGCTGTGAGCTCTTTTGGGCAGGAGTAGCAATGGCTGTGTCTGGATTATGGAGCTGCCCTCCCCTGTGTGGTGCTTGGGGCTGGTGGGACACCTCACTGCCCACCCTGACACCCCTGTCTCTGGGAGGTGGAATAGGGCATGCATGTTTGCCTTTGGCTTTGGACTGAGGGTACAGCTAGGGGGAGCATCCAAACCTGGGAGCCCAGGCACACTCCTGGTCAGATGTAGGTGCGTGCCTCAGGAAAGCTAACATACCAGAGTCCTCCTGCTGAAACATATTGCATTTGTTCCTGCCATTGACAGTGAAATACTGGGTTGCAGGCTTCCCTTGGAGGTAAATGTAGAATTGAATACAGGAGTGTGACTTACACTTCCTTTCCAGAGGAACTTTTGCATCCTGTATTTTACAAGGAGGATGAAATTTCGCTTATTTCTGGCCAAACATCTCCCGGCTGCTGTGGAATTGGGTTTTTTTCCTTTCAAATGAGAGGAATAAGGTGGCCTTTGTGTTTGCAAGATCAAAGCCCATCTCTTTTTGTTTCAGCATAAAAGATAATTACAAGGGCTGCGCTTAAACTACCATCTCACTCAAAGGCTTGTGTGAGTTTTCCCTGGTGGGAAAGGAGCCCTTTTCCACTTTCTCTTCCAGAACCTTTCCCACAGTGATGGCAGGGGCCATGAGAGCAGCTGGATGATGGCACTGCCGTCTGAGCAGGAGTCTGGTGTGACAAGACACATGGGAGGGTGTGTGGTCTGGTCCCCAGCAGTCTCTGTCATTGGTCTCCACTGGAGATCTGTCTTGGGTGACTGGTGGGATGCTGCTACTGCCCTCAGCTGCTTCCAAAGTGACTCCCTGTGTTCCTCTAACAATCGTTAAGATGTGTAACCTGTACTGCTGCTAAATAATCAGATTTATTTATTTTACAGATAATCAGTGGGTTTTTCTCAGGAAAATACAATAATTCATCCAAAACTGTGGTCTCTTTCTTGTTATTAGAAAATCCACATTTCAGTTTTGAGGGGTGAAATAAGTACCAGTTTTAATGCTGTGAGTTACCAAAATGGAATTAATTTCACCCAGAAGCTAGGACCATGCTGCTAGTCTTCCTGCTGTCCTTTAGCATTGACAACATAGGGAGCACACAACTGGAAGACTGACAAACAGGTAACAGCATTACAAGTTGGACTCAAGGGTTGGATTTCTAAATTAATTGTGGACTCTGCAAAGAAAACATACTTCTTTTCTCTCAGTATTTTGCTTTTTTTCAGGCTCTCCTTGTGCTGCCTGTGGGCAGAGCCCCTGAGCCAGCCGAGAGCCCTGATGTTGGTCCCACTGCATGCAGGCTTTAAAGTCTGAGTGAAATGGGGAATAGTCCTCATGTAACATCTGCAGCCTGTAGACTTCCTCTTTTGCTTTCTCTCTTACCTTGTAACCTGGTGACTCTGAGTACTTGCAGTGCATTCACTTCCTTTTCACTTACAAGAAGACCTCTAGTCCATTTATTTCTTATGGGAAGAAAGCAAGCTACTTAATCAGTGTTTTAAATAAACCTTAATTTGTATTTTAGTCTGCTTTACTTGTATTTAATCTATTGTGAACATCCTTATACATTTTTCCCCCAAGGTTTTGCCCTGAATCAATATTTAACATATTTCCCTAGTTTAAAACTGATGTGTCTTTTTTGGTTTTCACTATTGAACCTTCAATATTTACTCCTCCTTTCCTGTTGTGACATTTTAGCACGAGTAGTCCTTTATTAGATTGTGACTGAATGCCCTTGACTGTTTCAGGAAGCCACTGAAGTTGTTTGCAGGGCTTTTTCTTTAAAGAAAGTCTCAAAAGAAGGTCAACATATCTCATTTTGCTCTTGCAAACCCTTTCCTGCAGAAAGTGGACTACTTTAGCTGGGAACACTCATAGGAATGAGCTAAGTAAGCATACATTTACATCAGAAAAGTTTCCTTCCTCTTTGCATTGAATTTTAATGTGACTCACTAAGTATGAAGTTTGGGTAGATGAACTCCAAAGTTTCCATCCCACTTACACGCACACAGTCTTTTCTTCTCAGTGTATTTAAACTGTGTACCACAAGATGGAAAAGCATGGTTAAAACTCTAGTGTCAAAATATTTGGGGAGAATTGTGTGGCAGCACATTTAGCATCTACGTCACATTTTAATTGGCAACTCCAAATGCTTTTGGAAAAGGAGGTCAGCATCATTCTGGAATTGATTTTCCCAAAGATAAAGCACTGTAAATGCAGTGGTAAAAATATTTGTTTCCGAGACCTGAGTACTTTACAAAATGTGTTTGTTCCTCCAGACAGAAATAGTCATATTTCTTATAATAGTGGAATTTCTTTCCTCATTATAGTTCCTGTCACCATGCTGTTATGCTGCCTAACTTTGAAATGAAAGCAGTTTTGTTAACTTTTTACAAATGCTCATTGCCTTGTTGGGATTGAATTGCCTATCCCTCTCAGGGCAGATAAAAAAAAACCAAGAAGTTTCATGTTTTTGTGTGTACTGGCAAAAGGGAGCCCAGTGTGCTGGGTGAAAGAGGAACTGAATGGGAAAAAAATCTGAAAAAGAAGCCAGTTACTGCCTTTTTTTGTTTGTTTTAATAGTTTTATATGGTCATCGTTTTAGGTAATAGGGAAACAAAACCCAATGTCTGCTCTTAAGCAGAAGTTTCAAGTTAAATCACTGAAAACATATCTTAAAATAGTATCTTTAGAAGCAACTGCTTTGTTTCATGATTATGTGAAGAAACTTGAGAATATTCTCTGATTTTTATATAGAAAAGTCCTGAATGACTGACTTTAGGAAGTTGTCAATGTAATTTTTCTTTTGCTTATGGGAAGAACTCCAAAGATGAGATTTCAGTGTATATTACAGACAAATTCTTCTCTGCAGTTACAAAAAAAAAATTTATGACATAAGTCAAAATATAATAAACTAAACATCTTCTACTCAACTTTTAAATTCAGAAGCATCTCTACTAAGCATCAGCAAACTCTTCTAGCATTTTTGCTGTGCTGTTTTCTATACAGTCCTTGTTTGCATGTCATTCTGTAAAGGGAGGTTTTTTCCTCTTCTTCCCCTCCCCATACGTTGCTGTCTTTTTGTATAGGTGGATGCCAAAAATTCACTCTTCCATTTCTTCACCTGTGTATCCAGGTCAGAGCTTTCAAAGTAAAACTTGGATTTCAGATTACCCAGTTTAAGGCATCCAGGCATTCTAGAATCTCAGTTCAGCCAGGGTTAGAGAAAGCAGCAAAGGAACACAGCATGAGTGGAAGTATCTTGGATTGCATTTTGCAGGCACAGTAAGGCCATTTGCATGTTACTGACCTGATCAGGTTGGCTCTAATGAGCTAAGTTAGTCAGAACTGTGATTAACACAGGAAGTGTGAGCAGGGACAGCAATGAGCAGCAACATCAGTTCTTTTTTTTCTTTTTTTTTTTTTTTTGGTCTGTAAATTAACATGAAGTAGTTTATGTGTTCTTAAAGAAAACCCCCTAGTTTTCCTTAACAGCTCTTACCTTGGATCAGCTCATCAGGAGGAGTCCTCACTGACTGCTCTGTTGTAAGGCTAGGCAGAATAACTCCTGGCTCCTCTTGCCCAGAAAGAACAAGAATCAGAGGAAAGTATCCCCCTCACCAGGTACCCAAAGCCAAATGCCTTGTCCAGGTGTCTGGTGGGGCTGTCCCTCCAAAGAAGCCACCTCTGACTGGGAACAGTCAGATACCTGAGGTGCCATCAATTGATGATCCTGGGGGCATCTGCTGCCTAGGAAGTTTTGCAGTAATAACATGGAATCACATGGACAAATGATGCCAGGGGGAAATGGGGCAGAAAAAGAACCACCATGCTGCTCCCTTCCTGATGAGGAGAGAGTGATGGCCACTGAAAGTCTCCCATGCTTGTGAAAGAGTGTGTCTCAGACCATCATCAACCTTCAGAAAGCTTTTCTTGAAAAATAAACTGTCTTTGAATGTGTGTGTCAGTAGGAAGCCTGGGGGTTGGGTAGTATTGGAGGTGTCAGTATGCACAGGGAATTTGGGACAAATAATTTAAAAATTCCTGCAAGAAAAAAATACTATTTTGCACAGTTTGCTTCTTGATAATGGTAAGTGTTTTACATGCTGAGGCAGTTATCAGTTTCTTTATTCTTACATTTATATTTAAATATATAAATATATTGCAAATGATAATTATATGGCAAATTCAGTTCTTATATTGTCTGTTTGCCTCAGAGAGATTCCTAGGTCATAAAAGAGATACCAAAGGAGAGGTACTTCCCAGAAAATGAGGAAAAAATTTATAGTCTATTAGAGAGAGACAAGGTCCTTACCAGAGATCCCTTAGACCTACCTTCAGTCTCCTGTCAGTAACAGGATAAATGAGACTTTTTACTTCTGGTTTCTACTATCAGAAGGAATCAAAATATTTGTTAATATTAATCACTTTTTTTTTTTTTTTTTTTTTTTTAATAAGTAGCATCCTACTCCTTCCTTCTTTTCATTTTGGGCATTCATTCCATTAAAAAGGTAGAGTAGTCTTAACACTGTGATATACCAATGAGCCCCAGTAATTTTGTGTGAATGCTACACACTTAAATGAGAGATCAATTTTTCAAGCAAATTCAAAAGCAGCCCTTAGATGAAGGCTGTCATTTTACACTGGTTTTAATTTTTCTCTTGTGTTGGCTCAGGCACACAGAATCTATGCAGTGGCATTGTCCCAGAAATTTTGGACAGAATCATGGACTAGTCTGGGTTGGAAGGGACATTTAAACATCATCTCATTCCAACCCCCACTGCCATGGGCAGGGACACCTTCCACTAGACCAGGTTGCTCAAAGCCTCATCCAGTCTGGCCCTGAAAACTTCCAGGGATGAGGCATCCACAGCTTCTCTGGGCACCTTGTGCCAGGGCCACACCACTCTCACCAGTGTCTATTCTAAACCCATCCTCTTTAATCTTAAAGCATGCCCTTGTGAAAACTCCTTCTCCAGCTGTCATGTACGCCCCTTTAAGTGCTGGGAGGCTGCTAGAAAGTCTCCTTGGAGCCTTCTCCAGGCTGAACAACCCCAGTTCTTTCAGCCTGTCTTCATAGGAGTGGTGCTCCAGCCCTCTGATTTTCTATGTGACTGTCCTCTGGATTTGTTCCTGCCGGTTCATGCCCTGATGTAGGGGTCCTGGCTCCAGAAGCAGCACAGTTAGGGGTCTCATAACAGTGGAGTAGAGGGAGAGTATCATCTCCCTTGATGTTTCTTTTGGTGCAAGCCACAAGCACACAGCCTTTGCTTAAATGCCGACTTCTTTTGCAAGGGCAGGTAGGAAGACCTGGTGAAAATATGTCCTCTGGTAAAAGCTGGGGTTTGAGAATGCAGATACCTGTGTGCTGGGAAGGGAGGCCATGAAGTTTTGATGTGAGGCTGCAGAGCAGCTGGTGCAAGGGATCTTAGTAAATGCACAATAATTTTTTTCTCATTCATGAGTCTACATCTCTTGCACTTACTGGAGGAACGTGCCCTTGGGCATAGAGTAGCTGTAGCATCGTGCCTGCTGTCCTCACTGTTCTGTGTCCAGAAATTAACTTGGCAAAGGTGTCCCTGGGCTTTAAGAGTGCTGGAATCCCACTGGGATATGGAAGTACACTTAATTTTAGGATTAAAGACACCAGCTCTTCAGCAATGGAAGAAACAGAGGTGGCAACATATAGCTGAGACTAGTGTGGAAATGTAAACAAAAACTAAATCTAGTCTTTTCAAAGGCACCTGCAAACCCTCTTGTTTAAATGTGGTTTACAAGCCAGAGTGTGCCCTGTGCAGCTGGGGATGCATTACAGTGTCACTGTGCTGCTCAGGAGCGTGGTGGGTCTTACTGCTCTGAGCAGGAGTCAGGAAGAGATGGGGGTGTGGGGGATTGTTGCAATCCATCAGAGCCAGACCCCAGTTTTTCTTCCTCTTCCTGTTGCAGTTGCAGGAACAGCTCACATGCACAGGAGAGAGAGGAACCAGGCAAATTGGTGGGATTTTCTTCAGTATGAGATCTTTGCCTGGCTCTGCTATAGTTCAATGTTTCTGTCCAGTGTTTCTGACAGCTAAATGGATATTTCATTACACAACTACTCAGTCATGCAATATGAAATGCTGGGAAGAGCTGAAGAACACACCTAGTTAAACATAAACCTTAGATACTTTACAGAGTAATGCTTAGAAAAGGACTTAGAGTTCCTGTCCTGTCAGAAACTCATTGCTGCTCATGTGAAGCTCATAACTCACCAGGTGGCCAAAGACACAGAAATGCCTGTAGGAGCATTAAACAAGAAAAAAACAGTTTAACCAGCAGGCAGACTGCTCACACCACTCTTGACATTGAGTCCTCTTTGCCTTGAGCTATTTTATGATTTGTGCTACTTTTATCTCAGTTCACCCCTCCTGTGTGCCTGACCTTTAGCCCTGGCTAGCAAAGTGGCTTGAAATAAAAACTAAGGATGCCCCTTCCTTTTCCCTCTGCTTTGTAACTCTCTGAATGATAGTGGTAGAGCAAACCATTCTTCTGTCTGTGTATTCTCTTACCTCCTCTCTCTGTCATCTGTCAGAGTGCAAGACCTTTAGGAACTCTTTCTTCTCCTCTGTCTTTCTTCAGTTCCTGGAGCCACAGTGCCTGGAGTCTCCAGGATCTTTTTGTAGAAATCAGCTGTAGGAAAAAAGAAGACAAAAAGATAGGAAGGAAAAGCTGAGCACACAGGAGCATTCTGGAAAAAAATTCTCAGCTGCATTACATATTCTGCTTGATGTGCCAGGGGGAATGGCCAGCACTTCACAGTGGCTGAGGCCATTTTCACCCTCAAGCAGCAATGTGGCTTCCTGTCCCTGGTCCCAAGTTTTGGGGTGCACTCCTCAGCCAGTCTGTGAATATTGCCCATGGCAGTGCTTGCCAGGTGCTTCAGTGGGAGCGTGGCCAGCAGAATGGGACTGGGGCAATCCCAGGGGCAGGGATGGTGGCCATGCCTCAGTTGTCCATACAGGCCAATTGTCCACTTACAGGTCACAACCTACAGGTCACCTTGGCCAGTGGTATCATCTGCAGAGATTTCCTTCATTTTCAATGTGACCAGGGGTGTGTATCTCTGCTGTTTGGGAACAGCTGAGCTCAGAGCTGATGGGGTTTGGCATTCATTGCATGAGGCATGGATAAATATCCAGGAAGGGGCTGAACAGATCTGCCTGAGCTCATCTCCAAAGCCATATTGCTCACTCACTCAGCTGTACAATGAGGAATGGAAACTGGGGCTAGTGGCACTGTCCCTTTTGGGGTTTTGGTTTAGGGGATGGGTTGTGTGCACCTGTTCCCTTCTGGTCAGTTAGTGCCTGGGAAAATGGAGCTCACTGGTTCCATTTGTGGTGACCTGCAGAGATGTCATAGTCTGTGCATTTATTTAGTGGGATGCAGAGGTAAATAAGGCCAAACACTTGCTCCTTTTGCTGTTTATACAGGGGATTTTTGGGCAGCTGTCTGGAACGGCTTGGGGTTTTTTCCATGCTTTGTGACAGCAAAGAGGGCAAAGTGACTACTGTGTGTGTCACTTGGATAGTACAGGGCTTTTCTCCTGGGGGGCCTTGGTTTCTAAATTTCTGATACCACCCACACACACACACAAAAGATCAATACAGTTGTGGAGTTTTTGTTTGCTATGAATTGTTTAACATTTCAGTTTCCCCTGTGCCTCTTGAACACTTTGTCAAAAGAGCAATTCATGTTTGTTTCAAGTTTGCTCCAGCTAAGATTTTGTTCTCTTTTTCAAGAACAGTCCTTTAGGGGCTCTTTTGAGTGTTCTGGCATTTGAAAACACACCTGATGTCTTTGCCTCATTAGCTTTCAGTGGGCATTGGCCACAGCAGCAGAGAAAATGGAGCAGTGAGGGTGCAGAAACGAGGAACTCCTCTGCTTGTCTGTGGATGTGCTCTGCCTGTTCCTCACAGTGCAGGCAGCTCCTGGAGGATACCCACAGGGAGCAACACAAGCAGCATCTCTGGGGTCAAACTCATGCACCTGACACATGTCTGACACTTCACTATGGTATTTGCTTTCAAGTGGTGCATCTTCCATCTCTCTGTGCTCCCTCAAAAATCTTTCACTGCTAGCAGTGAGCAAAATTAAAGTCTGCTCTTCTCTTTTATAACATGTGAATTCTGTAGGATTTCTAACTTAACAACTATCCCAATATCAAGGGTCTTTTTGTCTATATTCTTAGTCAGGTGATAAATATGTTGTTTGCTAAAACTTGTTCAGGCTGCCTCAAATTTTTGTTCAGGTGTGTCTTGGCCACTGTTACTGCCAAAGCCTGGCTACTGCTCTAGAGAGAGAGACTTTGAGAATAGGAGCATGCCTTTGGGTGGAAACCCTTCAGTTGCCTTGCAGGGATTTTGTATTCACATCTCTTCTAGCCTTATTGCAGTGGATCTTCCAAGAAATATCAACACCGACCACTAGGAGAGGAAGATGTTTTACCAGGAAGATGAATTTAAAAAAAATAAACCAAAAAAAATCAAGGAAAAGCTTCTTTTTGCTTACTTGAGATAAACTATGCTAATATTGAAAATATGAAGGAATCATAAGTGGCTTTTTGTGGTGCCAGCTATAATCAGTGTTTCTCAGTGCTAGAGGGGCAATGTTTCCCCCTTCCAAAGCTTTTTCCTCTTGTATTTTTAATTTATATGTGTCATGGAAGAGATTAATCCTCAATACAAGCTCTGACTCAGAAGTCTAGTTAAGCACTATGTAAAAACATTACAAAGACTAGATTAATTCACATTCCTTTACA
This sequence comes from Cichladusa arquata, assembly GCA_026413545.1. Lineage (NCBI taxonomy): Eukaryota > Metazoa > Chordata > Aves > Passeriformes > Muscicapidae > Cichladusa > Cichladusa arquata. The sequence goes on along the minus strand of JAOTQP010000001.1, from coordinate 61,385,621 downwards.
AAAATAGAGATGTAACAGGTAAGAGTTTGTTGGATTCAGGACCTTTGTGAAAAGCCTAACTCAGATCACAGAATAGTAGAATAGTAGAGTCACAGATTGGAAAAGACCCTTAAGATAATATTAGGTTCCATGGTAAACAAAGCACTGTCAAGTCCACCAATAAAGCATGTCCCTGGGTGCCACATCTACACATCTTTTAAACACCTCCAGGGATGGAGACTCAACCACTTCCCTAGGCAGCCCGTTCCTGCCCAGGGAAGAAATTTTTCCTAATAACCAATATTAACCTCCCCTGGCACAACCTGAGGCCACTTAACTCTTGTCCTGTCACTTGTTACTTGGGAGAAGAGATTGACTCCAGCCTATCTACAGCCTCCTTTCATACAGCTGTAGAGAGGTCCCTCCTGTGTTTGATTTCCAGATAATGCCTCCACAATGAAACCCCTCTTTTTTGCAAAAAATGCAATTTTTTTTAATCTTCCTGCAGCTTCAGTAGATGCAGGGCGTGTTCCTTCTGAGAAAAAGGCTGACACTCAGCACAGGGCATGAACAACCTAGTGCTGGCTTCCACCCTTCACCTGCAGGAGGATGGCAGGTCCCCCTGGAGCAGCTCCAGAAGCAGAACTGGCTCTGCAAACACAACCATGGCAAGGCTGGAAACAAAACACCTTCAGTTTGGAGGTGCAGGGGGAAATTTTTTTTTTTTCAGATGTACTGTAGAAACCCAGCAAGTTCCCTTCTGTGTTGTGCAAAATTTCCCGTCCTGACAGGGAACTAATAACTGCTTGTAAGTGTTTCTGAGCAGCAGTTTCAGTGCAAAGCTTGGGCCCCAGGCTTGCATGTGAGAGGCTGCAAACAAGTAGTGGAGATTCTGATCTGAACAGCCTTACAAATTTTTTGAGGAATGCTGGCTTCAAAGCTTGAGAGCAAGCAAGCAGAAACTGCCACGGTAGGAGTGAGGAAATGACAAGAGGTAGATGGAAAAGCAGGAAAAAAAGAGAATATGTGCAAAGGAAAAATGAGATAATAAAGGGAAACATGCCAAAGAAAGAGGAAGATACACAAGAATATAGCATTTTAAAACGCTGAGAAGGAAAAGAAGAAAACTAAGCTAAACACAGAGCAGACAGTCTAGGACGTAAAATTTCTAACGTCTAAAAATCTATAAAGTCAGACCCTATAAAGTCAGAGTGTTCAAGAAGATGCATGTGCAAGTGAACTCATGTAGACATGACATTTTGTTCAGTCCTACAGGTATTTGTGTGCAAATTTTCATCTGGATCCAAAGGAAATGGAATTGTTCTTTTCTTGGCAAAAAGCTGCCTGCTGTTGAGGAGAGCAGTGTAATTTATAATCGTGGGGTTTTTTTTCTCCTGCCATGGTTTGCAGCAGAAGACAGGTGTTTGAAATTCTGGCAGTGCCTGAGTTTGCAGCAGAACAGCTTTATCTTGGCTGTGACAGCCACCCTGTGCAGGGCAGGGGCCCTGGGAAAGCCCATTCTGCTACTGTGTCAAAGCTGACTGGTTCACTCACCAAAAACTGAGTGAGATTGAGGCTGGAAGTACAAGAAGGTTGGTTAACCATGAGTCAGCTTCTGCCAGATCAGATTCTCAAAAATCATTACTTTGTTTCCTCACAGTTTTGTAAAAATGACTGGCATAACAGGTGTAATTAAAAAGAAAATATTTTTTTTTCCCCCATCTGTTTCTCATGCTTTTTACTCCTTTAAGCCTCTGGCCAGCTGACCCACCGAAATCATATTTTCATGTATTTTCTCCCATCACAAAGTTGCATTATTTCCTGAAGGAAAACCAGGAGAACTAGGGAACACTTTGAACTGAGCTAGGGTCTAACCAAGACCCTGGCTTGGTTTTGAAGGACTACCACAACAGGATAGACAGCGTGGTTACAACAGCCTCCATGAATGACACTTCTAGACCCATATCCATCTGGGAATGGGTTTATCAGCTGGAAGAGTCACTGCCAGTCACTGGGAGGAAACTGCATTTCCAGTTTCTCTGCTGGAAATGTGGGGCTTGTACGCTTTCCTGGGAATGCCCTGGAGGTGTGCCCTGCTCCCAGTGCAGCCAGACCTGGGAGCTGACAGTGGCCAGGCTTCTCCAACCTCTTCTTGTCACTCTGTCACCAAGTAAAACCTAAGATTAGCTCATGCACTGTTATTAATATTTCACTAGTACTCCCCTTTGCAGCAAATGGATGGTTTTGATCAATTATTCATGCTTGGGCGTAGCCTATTAAATTTGAAGTGGGGTGTACGCTTTCCTGTTATTTATTTATCATTGCTTTTATTTTACAGGGTGTTTTTTCCTTTGCTATTTCATTTTTCACTTGCTTAAATGCCTCTCCTTCAAAGTTCAACCTGCTTGCAGGAAATTAATCTTGTGCTTATGACTTTTAAGTAAGACTGAGCTCTCTGCAAGGGCCTGAGACTGAGCCACAAAGAAAACTTTCAGACCCACTCAGTCACTTCAGTGCAGAAAATCTCTTTGGAACAAATGACTTGGGGAATTTGGTAACAAATCTAACCACTCAAAGCTCATCCATGGCCTCAGAGCTGTCTGCTTTTTTTTTCACAGGGATATTGGGCTACTTCTGCTGAGGGAACAACCTGCTCCAAGACAAGCCATCCGTTTTTGCCCTGTCCTCTCCTTTGCCAGTAGGGGCTGTTCTATTGGAACCCTCCTGCACACAGGTTTTGGGGAGTGTAAATCTTTCTGGGCTGGCTGCAGGTTGTATCCCCTAGTTAGAAGTGCCCTTTTGCTTTGCTTTGTGAAAACAGTCTACTCATAGCTTATTTGATTTCTGTGGCTCATCTTGATTCACACATAAGACAAATTGTAGTGAAATTGAATTAAAGATTTCCTGAGAAGACCTAAGACAGATTTCAGAGTTTAGGGCTTGAAAACTGAAAGCTGCACAAGCATGTGAAATCATAAACCAGCCTCCCAGATTAGCTTTAACAGGTCATTATCCTCCTGGTCATTCCTGTGCCCAGATCCAGCGCAAAGGCTGAGGTTTGGAGAGCTCCTGATCTGAGAATTACCATACCAAAGTAATGCTTTTCAGTATGACAGAACCTCTTTCTACATTCCTCTTTCTCCATCCATGCTTGCCTCCCTGACCAAGCATAAATGTCTTGTTGCTGCTGGGCACTGGAGGCTGCCAGATTTGCTGTGTGGCACAGGCTTCCCTTCATTCACACCTGTGTGCATGGCATGGGCCATCACCCTGCACCTTACCTGTCCCTCCTCTCCACACAGCAGCCATGCAAGATGCCTCTGGGAATGCCCACACAAGAGGCCATGGGGGTTGGTGAGTCCTGCCATGGAGTGTGGTGGTGGAATGAGGTTGGAGACCAGGTTTCTCAGGTGGCAGACTCCAGCTGGAGGCAAAGCTCTGGCAGGGGAGACCTGCCCCACTCCTTCCTGCATGAACAGATTTAGACAAAGAATGAGATGCTCTTGTTGCACCAAGAGATATTTCATGATATCACAATTCCACTCCCAAGAGACCCCAGTATCCAAGTGGGACAGGTTCAGTGGGATCACCCAGCATTGCTTTGCATTCTCAAGGCTATGTCTGGCATGTATAATGCAGGAAGAACACAGTGTAGACGGTCTGAGTTCTACATGCACTCTGCAAAGCCCCAGTCTGTAGTATTGTCTCTCCTGCAGAGATCACAGGTGGCATTTCAGGATACACAGCTAACATAGACTCAGGAGTGGGTCAAATTACCAGCTTGCACCTGAGCACATGCCATCAGAGTAATGACTCTTGCTTCACAAAGACTCATTTACCTTTCAACAGCTTTGAAGTTCTCAGGTCCCTATTCAGAGGCAGTTCAGTGCCTAAATCACTAGTGGTTACAGGAAGTGTCACTGACTTTCATAGGAACAAGGACAGAGTCACACAAAACAAAGGTGCAATTCAGATAGCATCAAACTGTAGTGGGAGTTAGGTCAGGTCCTCTGTACTTATATATGAGCAAGATATTATTTGTTAAAAGGAGATAATTTTAAAATAATTTCCATTATTTTGATTTGCCCTAGTTTTCCATGGACCAGGATGTTCCCCTCAAAGTGTTCATTTAAAATTGTGCTGTCATTAAGTCCAAGACACTTTGCAAGGTCCACAAGAAGTTTTCATTCAGCTTGGAAGATTTGTGCTGCAGTCCCCACTCTGCTCCCTACCACACTTTTCCCATCCCAGAGCGTGGTCTACACCTGAGACCGTATCAGCTGTGGCAAGGAACACGTTGCATTATATGAGTGTGATTTTGCAAAGCAATGGCTCTTGGGGAAAGTAATTTCCTGGAGCAGAAGCAGCCTGCAGGAAGGAAAAGTCTTTGGGAGATTGCAGTGGGCAGTTAAAAATGTGAGAGCCAAGAGGTGGGTGTGCCAGGAAAGGCCCCCACAGGAAAACACTTCCCCAGTGTCCATAAGGAAATGACTGACCTACAGCAGACCCCAGCTCCCTCCTCAGCTGGGGATCCCTGCAAACCCCTCCTGGCTGCCAGAACACAGCCTTGCCAAGGCAGATGAAGCTGCTGGACCTCTTCTCAGGAAGATGCCACAGATCCTTCAAATGTAATTCCCATTCATTGGTGGAAGTGGGATTGCTGGTTCCTGCATGTTTTCTGGGTTGTCACTCACCTTGTTAACAAACATCCAAGCCTTGTGGCAGGAAGTTTCTGTCCTTCTCAAGGCTCCCCAAGGCACCTGGGGGTGAAGGGGAGGAAGGTGAGAAGCTGTTGGCTGGTGAGGCTGAAGTGAAAGTGCTCTGTCACTCAGAGCTGTGGGGTGACTCGGGCGGAGGCGAGGAGGAGAAGAGTCGTGGAAGGGTTTGAAGCCTGTGGTGCCACAGTCTGGCTGATCTGCAGTGAGCTGTGACTGCATTACACAGGCAGCAGGATGGGAGTGCCAGCACTGCGAAAAGTACTCGGAAAGAAAGGTCCTTCAGGCACAGGGACAATGAGGGGCAAGACTTTTGAAGTGTTGTAGTGGTGACAACAGGGGGGAAGAGATTGGTTTTGACCTTTTCAGCTGTGTCTCAGGGGCATGGTCTGTTAACAATTACAGTCCTCCCTCTGCAAGTGATTGAATACACTGCATGCTAATTTATGGTACTTAATTTATAGACAAGTATCTTTGATATTTCCTAATGTCTTTCCCTGTAATTGGCAGACCACCTCTCCTTTAACTTTTTTACATTTCATGCACATAAATCTCAAAGCAGCTGTATTGATATTTTGGCCCTGAGACTGAAGCTGCAGGTCAAGTGTATTGTTTTTCTGAGGTGGGACAGTAATGGATATTTAACTCAGTCCCACGGTGCAGCCTGTCCTAACACCAGTTGGCCTGTTCCTAGCCATAAGTATACTTTGTGGCAAAATGCAAGCTATTTATATGGTAGAATTACAATTCAATACCCTTCCAGGAAACCAGTACTATAGCAATAGCCTGCAGGATCCTGCCCTGTTTAAGAAATTGCTTTAGAGACATCATTCTCGTGGAATCCTACATTGTCAGCAATAACACAAACGTCCACCACACAGGTACCAGTTTACCAGGTACAGGTAGGAGATAACTATCACACTGTCCCAATAAAATGTGTTTCAGTGCTTCCCAGTAAAATTGTTTTTCATGTGGTGCTTCAAGGATGCACAGTGCAGGGTTTAAATAGTGTGTCATGACAGGGCTTCAGCTGGGGTTGTGTATAAAGACTACCTAAGTTGAATAATATTTGGTGAGGCAGCATTATTAGCTATGCAGTGACAATCCAGCAGGTCTTGAAATGAGGCAGAAAAAGGGATCATGATCCATATGGCAAATGTATTTTTGTTTATATCTGCCTCATAAATCCATCATGCTTCAAATCTCATCCTTGCTGTCCTTGTATTTCCAAGCTTGTTTGAACACTCCTTTAACACAGCTGGTGCCTATGGGATGTGCTGGTATTGAGTCACTGCTGAGGACACAGTGTTGAACTCAGTCTAGGTCACATGAATATAAAATACCATACAGCATGGTGGAAACTCTGAGGTGCTCCCCTGCTTTCTGCCTAAGCTGTAACAGCTCAAGAGTGGGTGCTAAGAGTGTTTGGCAAACTTATCTGGTAAGGAAACACCCACCCCAGTTTTCCTGTGCAAGTAAGATGTTAGATTTAGAGCACACATCCTTTGGGTGCCCTCTTCCTTATCTCAGAAAAGACATTGCAGCATTTAATGGGATGTCATGGAGACCAACAAAAGTAATTAATGGTTTGGAAAAGGTCTGTAAGGAAAAAGCTGGGACAAACCATCAGGCTGGTGTGAAATATCCTAGAAAACAAAGAAGAGGAGCTGTGGCACAGCTTATCAAATAATCAAATACCACAGAGAAAGTATTTTTTAAATAGAAGTGAGTAATCAAAAATGCCTGGAACTTGTTTCAATATACTTTTGAATAGAGCAAATGTATGTTGGATGAATCTTAATTATGGAGATTTGTTCATGAGGGGGCTCCCTTGAATCTCTATACAACAGCATGTAGCTCATGGTCCAGCTGGTCTGATGAATGACAACTTTTTCATTAAAGACATACAGTTTGGTGATTTCTTTCACCTGCCTGTTTTCAGAAGTACAAGTCAGAACAGAAGTTGTTGAAAAAGCTGAAGGATGATCCTTCAGCCTGCAGAAAGTGGCAAGAATCTTGTCAAGGCAGGACATTTCTTAAAATCCCTGTGAGGCTGATTAATAACTTTTCTCTCTTGATGTTTTGTTTTCAGAGCTAAGGCTTCTGCAATGCTGCATTGTCAGGGCTTGAGTGATGGTTTATATTTGCATCCATCAAGTAGTTTTACATGTGACTCTCAGTGCATTGGGAAATGTGCCCTTGAAATCTGTGTCACTTGTGAGGTGATGTGAGGAGTGCTGTGTCTTTCTCAGGCTTTCCTGTTCGGTGAAGGCTTGGACAAGCTGTAGGGAGACACCAGGATGGTACTGGGATGGAGCACAACAGATCAGAGAACAGGGAGAGAGGGCTCAGCTTGTTCAGCCTGGAGAGGGACCTTGGCGTCTACATCAACCCAGTCAGAGCTTATAGAGAAGATGGAGCCGGCCTTTTGTCAGTGATAAGGAAAAGGTCACAAGTTGCATCAGAGGAAATTCCAACCACTTGCATGGAAGAAGTTTTCACAGGGAGGGCAGTCAAGCGTTGGCAGAGGTTGAGCAGCCATGCTGAGGAGTTTCCATGCCGGGTGACTCTGCCCCAGCCTGGCTTGGCAGCCAGCCCTGCCTTGTGGATGAGGTGTCACTGCAGACCTTGCTGTGCCTCAAATGTGGCTTCACCCTTAGCAGTGAGGAGAGGAAATATCTTGAGCGTGTTGCACTCCGTGAGCGAGAGCGGTGGGGAGAGGAGGCGGCGCAAATGGCCCTTATTGGAGGAGACGTGAGGTGAAGAGGTAGAGACCAGAGACTGCTTCGTTTCCTTATAAAGACAAAACATCTAGTGCACTATGGGGTTTTGTCACCGCTCACTTCCCTCTCTGGGCTCAGTCGTGGGCTTGCACTTTGGGCTTGCCTAGTTGAGCGGCAGGAAAGGAAGAGTTCCCTTGTCTAAAGTGACAACTGCTTTGCATCTCCTCCACCCTACAGGGCGTTGGGTTTATTTAAGAGGTTCTGCCCTTTCCATTGGATTTGCAGCTGCTGAGCTGTTCATTGCTCTTACAGTTTGGACCCACTGCTTGAACCCAAGAGGTAAGATCAAAGCATCTGGTGGTTTTTTGGCAAGCTGCTCTCGCTGAGGACCCCAGCAGTTTAACTGCACAGGAAACTGTGGTCGCCGTGAAAAAACAGCAGGTTCTGTATTAGTATGAAGCATTTTCCAGTAGTCTTGTGCACAGCATTTCTACTGACCTTCAGGAAAGTCTTTGACGGATTTAATTTGGCAGAGTGGTTTTTGGCTGAGTAGAATAGTAGTCTTGGAGTTGGCATTGGGTTGGAAGGGCATGATAAAGTAAGAAGCCATTATTTAGATTGCAGACTGGTTCCATGTAAAAAGGTAATTTTAATTCTAGTGATGAGAAACACTAATTCATAAGTATAATGTATTTTGGCTTGTAGTGCTTGCAGTGTAATCTGCTGGGTGTTAGGACATTTATATCAGGCTTTTAGAAATGTAATTTTACTTTCCAGTGGATAAATAAAACTGATTCATGATAGAGCCTGATCGCAGTAGGGACTTCTGCTTTAAAAATAGTGATATGGGGTGGTCCTAACACTATATTTGCCTTATGATATCTTGACTGATGAATCTGGTCAGGCTTGTCACTTGTCTTCTTTGGGAATTCAGCTCAGGCTCTACATGAATTTTGAGTTGCAAATATCTACAGGTATTTTAGGTGGTAGTATTGTGAACAGGAGCCTCCAGTGTCTTCTCTATAAGAGCAGTAGCCTTGCTGGTTTTGTCATATAGTGATTTCCTTGGCACATGGATTTGGTTTGAACACTGACCAAATGAAACTTCAGGTCTTTGTTATCACAACCAAAGTCACAGACCAGTCTGGCTGACTGATCTCATGCTTCTACAGGTGTCAGGTGAAGATGATCTCTAGCAAACGCAGCTGGCTGTTCAGCACATGGGGTTTGATCATCTTGCTAAAAGCAGACCACACCCTGAAACCCGTCCTGGAGAGAAACTCCAGCATGTTTCACCTTCCTCCCCTTTTGCCTGCCCACAGGAGCAGTCTGGTCTCCTGAGATGAGATGAGAGGGAAGCTCTCATGAATAGACAAGAGATGTGGAAACCCCCCCTGTGGTGGGAAACTCCACTGAGAAGTGATGTTAGATCCAGGAGGGACTGGGAAGTACCTGCCTGCTTGCTGGTAACGTGAGCAGGAGTTTCTGCTTCCATCCTGGCCACAAAGGCCAGATTTAACTAGCTCAGAAGCTGAAGACAGTGTTCACTCTATAGGTCAAAAAAGGGAAGCATTATATTACTGGGTTTGAATCTGCTTCCTCAACTGAACTGGAGTGACTCCACACACTCCATTGTCTTGTATTTTACTACCAATTTTTTTGACCCTGTTTCTTTTTGGTTTCAGTCATGAGCAGCTTAAAACACAGCTGTGTAGCTTGGAGCAGAGTTATCTTGATAGAGAACCTACTGTAAAAGTCATTACTTTATGGTTTTATAAAGCATAAAAGGACTAGGAAGAGATTGAGTAAAGGGGAAGGAAGGAGATGGGGGAGATCGGGGGAGTACAGTGCATTCAGAAATGTAGCTCATTTTCATACCCAGCCCCTTCATGCAAAACAGCAAACTCCAATGAAATGCTGATACTAAACGTAAAATATTTATCAAAATGAAAAATATTTAAGAAAAACTTTGAAACAGTATTCAGGTGCTGCAGGATGGAGTACAGGAGGGTCTGTTGGACACTCTGTGCATTTTTGCAGTTATCCAAGGGGAAGGCTGTAGGATGGGAAATAAATTCCTGCCCCTTGATGAAACAAGTAGAGTGTCCTGGACATGGAGGCTGTGCCAACATGTAGGAGAGTGGCATGTGAGAGGCATGAGAGGGATGCCCAGTGAGCAGGCTTGGGGACCATGCCATAAAGCCAAATCTTCCTTCAGAGGAAAGGGGAGCAGGAGGACTGTGCCTTCTGCTGCTCCAGGTCCTGCTTGGCTTCCCACTGCACACTACAGCTCCCAGTATAGCACCATTGCAGGATGGGGGTCCAAGCAACAGCACAGCTGGTAAGGAGGGCTGTGTTCAGATGTGATCTCCTTTTTCTGGTTTGATTTTGTGGGGGAAAGGGCCTGGTCACTGCAGGAATCACTGAGGTGTCCTGCAAAACTGAGGACAGAATTCAGTTCCCAGCATGGGAGCAACAGCAGAGGATCTGTAAATCCTTGTGGAACCAGTCAAATGCAAATATGTATTTGTATCTAAAAACCTCCTTTTTACAGCTGGAATATGTTTTTAATATTTTCCATGCACAGAGGAACTGTTTTTCTGCAAATGAGCTGGAAGCAGAGGCTGTGTTCCCCTTTTCTTGCATTAGTTACTTGGCTTTCACAGCACATTTGGCCAGTACTTTGTGACCTGACCTCTTGCCATCAGGCTGAAGCACACAGGAGTAAGGAGAGTAGATTTTATCTGTCTGTCCAGGGTTTTATGCCCCTCTGCCACCCCAGTGGTGATGAGGCAGAGTTGAGATAGATTCTCATACCTATATCCAAAGCAGACCCTGCAGATGCTCTCCTCTTCCCCCACCTCTGCTAGTGAAGATGGAACCAGGTGGGACAGGGCTTTCCATGCCAAATGGGACACCTGTTGAATGACTGCACCTTTTTGCCAGTTTGAGAATCAAAATGTTCCTTTATCTATGGAAAAGTGTTCTCCCTTTAAAGCTAGCTAGTGTGTGTTGATAAAGAGATTAAAAAGGTCAGTGACCCAACCAGAAATGTAGTGTATTGGATCAATTTTTATTTTCTTTTTATTTTTTTTTTAAGAAAAATTCTACGGACTCTGATTGGAAAATAATATGCACCTGTGTGCTGTCTCTCTAGTAGGATATATCTGACAGATACAAGACACATAAGGAGAGTATTTATAGGTTCAGAGCTCTGCTTTTGCAATGTCTTAATTTCCTTGAAGGATTAGCCCTTCCTGCCACTGAGTGGTATATTGGAAAGAGATCTCCATCTCTTTCCAGACCCTGTGGATTTTCCCTTCCTAAGCCCTGTTGACCAGAATTTGATTTAGGACTAAGGCATCACATTGAAAAATAAAGTCCTTTATAAAATGGAACATTAACAAATAACTCATGGGCATCGCTGTGTTCTTTCTGAACAGTGATAAATACCTTTTCTCTGTATTTTTTTTTCAAATTGTATAAGAAAAAGAAACAGATAGAGTGCAACATCTTAATAATGCCACTGCCTACATACATGGTAAGGTTTGCTGTTGCAGGCACCAGTCTTTTAAAAAACCTTTGAGGCAAAGATTGTAATTTATTGAGGGCTAAATCATGAATCTTTGTAATGTACTAGGGAGGAAGTATTTTGCCATATCTTCAGAAAGACTCCTCTCGGTGTCTTGAATGCTGATTTAAACAGCAAGATCCCACCCAAACTGAAGGGACTGTGATCCAAGTTACTCATTGCTAACAGAGCCAAGTGTGTTTCTGTCTACCTTAGGATTTGAAATTTAGCTCAGCATCTATGAAGAAATTTTAAAAATATTCTTATTCATCTGTAGTTATTTCAGTAGGGAAAGTGTCATAGCCTAACATGCACAACATGAAAACCAAACTTTTTTTAATGAACCACCTCATGTGTTTGAAAATGTTGCCATTTGTGCCTCTAAAATGAAAGTCCTTGTGTAAGAAATGTGTCTAATTGGCATGAGATCCCAAACCTGTTTGTGTTTTGTCAGCCAAGGTGAGCAGCTCTCTGAGTAACTCAGCAGCATGGAAGAGAGATATGAACTCTGGTTTTTATCTTATATCATGAGCAGAAAAAAAAAGCTGTCACAAAAATATATCCACTCAGTCTGCCTGGAAGCTGTGACACCAAATATAGGACATCGATGGGATTGTTTGTTTGTCTAAGAAGGCTGGATACCCCAGAGCTATCACTGCAAATGATCACTGGCAGCTCACTTTAATTTAGCATTAAAGCTGCTACCCTATTTTGCTGTGGGTGCTGTGTGGATCACCCTCCTGGTGCAGGGATATATATACACATTATTTTGATCAGAACTGTAAGAGAAATAAATATAATAATAATAAATATATAGGAGAAAAGCATGATAGTAGCAAATATGCAGAGATTGAAGTTAAATTGAGAGATAAACTATTCTAGATTATGCAAAAGAACACATTTGGTTTATCATCAACAAGATGGCTTTGCCTGCTACATTTTAGTTTTGCTGATGAACACAAGATGCAACTTTCAAATTGAGGAACTTCTAGGCCACACTGCTGTAGTTTTGTAGCATTGATTCTTCTTTCAACATGAGATCTATCATGTGGTTTATCTTTTTCTCACCCTTTAGTGACAATGGAAATGGCCAAAACTTGTCTCCAGAAGGAAAGTAGCAAAACCTAACTCAAAAGTCTCATCTCCTCCTCAGCCCTTCCACACTGTAGGAAATCAGCTGAGACAAATCATTTGAACAGAAATGCATATGGATATATGGACTTATGTGTGGTATCTTATGAGAGAAAGGGAGAGGGAAATATTTCTGGGGAAGAATATCTTATCAGGGATATTCTGAGGAGTGACCAGGACTAGGCAGATATGCAAAGGTGCAATAAATATGGGACAAAGAGGGAATATGTATAAGACACTCTTGGCTTCCCTTGTACTTTTTCTGGCCTTCAGGACATTCCAGATTTATCACAAGCGTTTCTGCACAATTCTAAGGCCTCTTCTCTCAATCCTCCCTGCTGGTGGCAGGCTGTGCCTCGGGGGAGGGCTGCTGGGGTGCCCCTTTGATGTCAGCTGGGAGGGAAAGCCTAATGCAGAAGAGAGCTGGGGCAGTATTCCCCAGTCCTTACAGAAAGCTGGACTTTGGAAATCGAATTTGTGAATGAGAGAAGAAAGAGAAAAGGAGCTAGAGCTATGAGCTCTGGTAAGGTAAAAGGCAGAGTTTTGTGTGTGCAGGGGGACAGCCTCACTACCCCCTGAATCTCTGTCAGCTGTGTTTTGCAACATCAAGTGCCTCTGATTTCATCATTTTCAGAAAAAAATAAGCAAGTTTGAAGAGAAGATAGCAGGAAATTTATATATGCCAGGGAACTTGAGTCATGAAACTCTCCAACAGCAAGACAAGTTAACAAAGTATTAGTCCATTAACAATGCAAACCCCTGATGGTAGGAAGTGAGTAAATTTTAGTAGTTTCTTTGACTTTCCTGACACCAAGTTCACAGTTATGTTGTTCCTGACTAAATATATTGGTGAAAGGTAATGTTGTCCCATGAAACGTGCTTTTATCGAGGGGAAAGGTACAACTTTATGTCTGTCTATAAAGTGCCATTTCACATCTTCAAGCTTTTCATTGCCTTGCTTGCAACAAAGCTTAAACACCACAGCAGTGGAGAAAAGATCAAACAAGGTAACCATTTAATACAAGCTTTGGAAACCTTGAGGTTTTAATGGCTTTGCTGTTTATTATTTATAGTACATGGTGGGTGTACACTTTGCCAAGCAATGCATAACCAGGCAGCTCCTCTGACTATGGCTTCAAAATCTAAAAGAAAATTAAAGAACATCAATATCACCGTGTTTCAATTTAGCAATTATGTTCAGGTTTGAGATTATTTTAGCTCTTCCTTTATATTCCAGTCTAAAAAGAGTTTGTTATTAGATCCCTTAAAACATCAATGTGGCCATAGGTTCTTCTGAGGATAAGGTCAAATAAAAGGAGGCTTTAGGGCACGGCTGTGACATATTGGTTTGGAAATGCTGGCAGGGAGGGGAGTGTTTTGTTAGAGGCTCTTTTGGGATCTGTTTGCTTGTATTCTCAGCAGCTTAGGTGAGAACCTCTTCCCTTTTTCACACTAACTGGTAACTCAGCAGTCTTCTGAGGAGGAAAGAGTGTATTTGCACAACTTTATGTTTTGCTTTTGCAATAACAGGTTTATGCTTCTTGCCAAACAAGAATGAAATGTCACTTCCAGGCAATGTTGTGACCTGAATGTTCCAAATCTCAGACTGTCTCAGGGAATTTTCTGTTTTCCTTCTGAATGTTTAAATCCTTCCATTTATTTCTAGTTGACAGTTCCACTGCCTTTCTTGCTCTGGGAGCTGTCTTCCCCTCCTCAGCATCCTGTCCCAGCATCTAAGCAGGTGCTGACTTTGACCTCATTCTCCCTAAGACACTTCAGTTCTTTCACTGATCTTCCATCACACCAAGTCCAAGATCATTCCTCCCAGCTGCTCCTGATCTTCAATATCTCATTTGTGCTGACAGCTAAGCTGTTTGTGTTCAGCCTGTACCAAACTCCCCTCTGTCCTGCCAAACCTCTCCCCTGCCCAGCTTTTTCTTTGCTTCTGGCCATTTATCACTTTGCTCAAAGCCATTGCCTGGTTCTTGCCAGCTGGTTTTCCCTTTGCTCCTCCCTCAGATAGCTTCTCAACAAGTGTTCCCTCCAAAGGAGCTCTTTCAACTTGTTCACATTGCTCATCATCATTGCTCATTCACATATTCTCCTTTGCTCTTCTATCATCCTCTGCATTTTTTTCTCTGCATCTGCCTGGCCATACTGATTTTGCAAACAGTTTGGAGCTGAGCAGTGCACCGTGTGCTTACAATGCCTTGTGAGTTATCAGTAATTGGGGTATTCACCCAGGATTGTTAGATACCCTCTTGATGGGATGCCCAAAGTATTTTCAGTTTGTATTGGGGTTGGTGAAGTACTGAGAGTAGTTCAAGTAGTTCTAGTAGTTCACTAGAAGCAAATGGCACTGCTCTAGGCTGGTTAAATCAGAAGAAAATATTGGGCCTGACCTCTCCCACTACTATGCAGAAGCATTTTACACCTCTGTGTGCCTAAATATTATCATTTAATGATCTAAGCAAAGTAGGCATTTTAAATAATGAAAGGTGGCTTTTTGAAAGGAGATTTTCTCCTTTTTTGCTGTTATGTTGCTAAAGCTTTGGACTTTTACTCACTTGATTTCCTTATGTTTTTTTTTCCTACTTGAATAATTTTAAAAATTACAGTGATTTTTCATTGGGAATAACTCTGAAGCCTTTAATCTGAAAATTCTGGTGCCTTTCTGAATCTCACTGTTGTGAAATCACAGTGGGATATTAATCAGCAATTTAGATGCTGGAACTGACAGGCTGAAATCAAGAGGTGCTATGAGGGTGAAACTGTAGGAGAAACTCAGTTGTGTGTTGGAGCAGGCAGTGACCATCCTTCTGTCACCTGAGGATAACCACTCCCCAGATGATGGAGGACCAGTCCTCATTCTTGGTGTGCACCTGAGATGAATCTGATTGCTCAGATAAGTGTAGCTACCTTCACAACAATGGATAATACTGACCTAAAGAAGTCAAAAGGGGTCATTACAGCAAAGCCCTTCTTCCTATTATTAGTATAAATGTCCACATATGTAAATATATGTACTGCTCATAGGATTCTCTGTATTTAACAGATTACTTAATTATGTATCAGAGGTCATAACTTCTTATGCAATCTGGAAGAGGCCATTTTATGTTGGTGATGCTTTTTTCTCAAGGTTACTTTGCAAAAGTAATGTTACAGGCAAAAACCTGCAGTGTTTCCTACCTCTTAAGCCTAGAACAGTCTTCATGCTATTGGAAGCTGTGTTGCAAATGATATTGCTTGATCAAGTCACTGCACTAGAAGGAATGATCTTGCAGTGGAATATGGATTTTCTGCTTGATAGTGTAAGATTTTCATGTGGCCAGGTGCATTGTAGTTAACCCACAATTTGTAAAAACACACAGCAGGCAACAGAAAAAGATTGGCAGTGAGGAAGCAGAAGCAGGAAAGATACCAGGGCAGACTGGAGGAAGACAGTGGATCTAATTTTACCCTAATATACATAACCCAGATTGCTAGTGGATCATAACGGTTTTTAAAGGTAATCCTTGAAAGTATGGTGGTTAGAAACCAACTGCAAGAGCAATGGCATTATGGAATCTGCTGCACTTCTCTATTTGTGAAGGTTGGAGTGAATTAACAGATGTTTTTATTGCTGTCCTCATCCTAAAACCACAGTGATTAGGCAGGAAAAGGGTGCATGATACTACTGGGAGACAGCAGACAAGAAGTTAACCACATGAGATTGCTTGTGAGCTATTTCAAGGCCATGTCCATAGTGGTTTTCATAGACACAAGGAATCAATGCCTGAGTTCAGCAGAGCATTGAATCTGAAGCCCAGATAAGCTGTACATAACTGTGTTTTTACAGAGGGCTATAATAAATCTAGGTTTGTTTTTTTTTTAATTATGCAGTGTGAATTTTAATTTGGGAATGGCATATTTCTGATTTTTTTCCCCTCATTTGATTATTGCAGCTACAGCAACCTCTTCCCAGGATCAACTCGGGTTTCCATTCTATTGGTTAATTAATACTTAAAGAGACATAGGACACTATAGTCATTCTCACAAATATAGAATAATAGATAGTCTGTTTCCTGAACAGTTTCCTCATGAATAGATGCAAGGGACAGTAGGTGCATGAAAAAGCAGATGATGATAATGTGCATCTTCTGGCAGAGTATTTAATGATGGCATAAAATAAAGTGAACTTTCCCTTCCTGGTTATTGAGAAAAGTGCCTGTAAAGTGAGAGCCTAATCCTTACTCCTGTTTTATATCTTTGATGAGAGAAAAGGCAGGAAAACTCCTTCTGGCCACACATTCCTAAAGCCACCCAGCCTCAGGCACTAACTTAGACACCTTGGAAGGAAAATCCCTAAACTCCCCACATATCCAGGGAGAGAAATGACTGACTTTTGGGAAGCCAGACCTAATGCTCTGAGCATCTTGTGAAGGAGCTTCTCTCCATCCCTCCACCTTGTAAGGGTGAGCAGCCTCCTCATTAGGTACCCAAAGGTGAGTGGTGCAAATGTCCCCTGAGGCTCTGGCCCCAGCCCAGAGCCCTGGGAAGCACCCAGGGCTGCTCCTCTGCCAGACTGCTGAAGAAATGACTGGTGAATTATGTTTCCAAGGGGAAATAACAAGAACCAGCACAATTTAGTCAGTTTTCTCCATAAGAAATGAAAGTCAGCAAGGTAGGATTTAATTCCACTTAAATTAGTACAAATAAAACTGTCGTAATTTTGAGCAGGGCCTGGCAAAACAACAGGAGGGACATGGAATTGTGTCTCATCTGCACAGGATTTTATCCCTTCACTTGATTTCAGGATACAGAGAGGAGCTGGGTGTTCAGCTATAGCTCCAGAACTTTGAAAACCTGAGTAAAAACCTCTCTGTTTCATCACAGTGGCAAACCCAAAAAGCACCAAATGAAAACCAGTGTCTCCTTCTTGCAGAGCTGCCATCACAGAAGTAGGAAATGGCATCGGCAGCACACTTCTCCGAGGAGGAAATGGCAGAGCTCCGGGAGGCTTTCGGCAAAGTTGGTGAGTGCAGCCAGCAGCAGAGGCACTGCTGAGGTGTGAAACTGCGGCCAGCTCATTTCTCATGGTGTGACTGACCAGCCATAAGGAAATGGAGCTTGCTCCAGCACTGATCTGTTCTGTCACAGCAGCCACAGAAAGCCTTTTCCTGCTGCTGCAGGCCTCCCTGTTGAAACCACACCAGCTCACTGGCCTCTTACAGGGGAGGTGCTGGGGCTCCAGCAGGGTTTACAAAAAAAACTCAAAAGCTGTACAGCAAACCATGTTGGAAATATTCTCCAGTGTTTGCCCAAGAATCTTGTTTATTCACGACAAATTTTTTGGAAGGCAAAAAGGTCTTATTTTAATGTGAATTCAGTATTCCTGATGGGAAGCAAGACTGTGGAGAGGACAAATATGCAAATAGATAAAAAATTTGTAATCCCTTCACAATGACCTTTCAAGACTCATATTTCTACTGTGTTTTCTTTCCAAATCTTTAGACATCTCATCTATTTTTTCTCCTTTAAAATCACACAGATCCATCACTCTCTGCCCAAATTCTAAGAAAAGGTCCTTGTGCTTCTCACAGCTCCCTTAACTTCCATCAGCAGATCTATCAGCCTTGCTGGATTATGCACTCATCATTGTCCTTGCTGATTCAGGTGTTGATTTCTGAGCACACAATAGTCTAGGCTGGCAATCTTAAAAATCTGGTCCCTGTGAGTGTCCTGTATGCAGTGACAAGGCAAATCACAGAATCCTAGCATGCTTTGGCTTGGAAGGGGCCTTAAAGATTATCTAGTTCCTACCCCACTGCCATGGCAGGGACACCTTCCACCAGATCTGGTTGCTCCTCCAAATGCTGGAAGGAAGCTGTCATTCCTCTCCCAGACATTTCCCTCTCCAAGTCCAGATCCTTTTGTTGTATGCCATGGTGAAATGGACAGGGTGCTCTTTGCAATCCATATTAATCTGTGCTGCTGATGCTGAGAGCAGAGTGTCTTTTTGCAGCATGCAACAAGTGACTCATATTGCAACTTACTATGCAGGAAATCAGCACACACTGCTTTGAAATCACCCCAGTCTCCAGGATGGGGAAAAGGAGCCTGTGGAAAAAGAGAGACAGAGATAAAAGCCAAATATAAATAACCATATGTAACTATATATACATTTATCTATGTCCTAACCATAGTGTTTTAACAGAAACTCTCCACGTGATAAACTCAGTTTGCTTTTTTATCTGTGGAGTTTTTCACTAAGTGGAGAATAAAGGACTATGAACCTGTGTTGGTGATCTTCTCATCAAATACTACCCAGGATCTTGCAGGAAGCTCAGCAGGAATATTCATGCTAGCACCATCACAGAGAAACTGAGAAATTTTTATTTTGAGGATGACCATATGCAGTTCCAGCTTACTTCTGATGTTTTTAGATGCAGAAAACAGGCCAAAATCACAATTTATATCTATGGATAAGTGCATATGTGTATTGTGTCAACTTTATTTTCTTTAGCTGTTCTGTAGATGGGATGCTTCCTCTGTAGATGGCATTTGCCAGCGTGTAAACCTTGAAATGGTAATTATACCCATTTAAACCTAGCTTTGTTAAGATACATATATGTCCAAAAATATAAATTAGTCACTGTGAGTTTTTGTTTGTTAAAAAGTTATTGTAATTCTTTCTTGGGTGTGAGTAACACCAAAGAAATTGAAAACACCAGACTTCAAGGCAACAAATCTTTGTATATAATGTAACTTTCCCTGGGTGAAATTAAAATACCCTTTATGTGCAGAAAATGTCATTGGGCTGATGTAGAATGTGAAAGGTTGCTTTAATCTTTGCAGATATCAGCGGGAATGGCTTCATCGATACCAATGATTTAACAGAGGTGTTGAAGGCTGCCAATCTCCCTCTCCCAGGATATAAAGCCAGAGAGCTCATTCAGAGTCTGACAAGCACGGGGAATGGCAGGATCAGTTTTGATGAATTTATTTCAGTAAGTAACATGTTATTTATTTCAGTCACTCAAGGTGACCCCGGGCACAGCAGAGGCACAAGCACAGGGTCTCGTGGGCACCTCATGAATCCAATGAGTCTACTCATTATAAAAATTGAAAGCAGAAAGTAACCAAGCTGGGAATTCTGCAATTAACTGGGACAAGTTATGTGAATACAGCTGCTCATTGCATAGATGTCATATCTTTCAGTTTGGTTGATGCAACAAGATGAAGTTTTTCAGTTATACACTGCAAAAATATGGTGTTCTGGCTAGATGTTTACAAAAAAGTTTAAGCAGATCGAAACTGAAAACTTCATGGGGCATTTTTTAATCAAAAAACTTCTTCTTTTTCTGGTCCGGACTGGGTCAAAAGCAAATGCTAAAATAGTGGAACTTCCCTTGGGATGGAGAAGTAGGTTTTTACTTGCTCTTTCTTCAAACGCAAACTGCTCTGCTCCAAAGTAACATTTTTGTTACTTAGCTGATCTTCATTCCCTGATTTGAAAGCATAAAAGCTGAGTATAATCCCGTTGTACCTCAGCAGATCCACAGATTGTACACAGAAACCCTGAAAACACTCCAGCTGCCCTTCCCTATTTACGAAGCAGAGAGAATGTGCCGCCTGGCCCGAGAGCTCACTGTTTTAGCTTGGTTTCATTCTCCAAAATTCTAAAATCCTCTCTCATGCCTGAAAGATTTTCCGAGACCTGAAGAGCGATGATGTGGCCAAGTCGTTCCGGAAGCAGATCAACAAGAAGGAGGGGATCTGCGCCATCGGCGGCACCTCGGAGCAGTCCAGCGCCGGCACCCAGCATTCCTACTCGGGTACGGGCGGCTGCCGGCTCCCGGCTGAGCAGCACCAACACCTGCCACTGCTGCCGCGCTCCATTGCTCATCACCCATTGCCCTGGGCAGGCACTCGGTCTGTAAGCTCCCCTTGCAAACAGATAGCTCTTTTTCGCCGTGGAGGGCGCAACCCCGTCAGGGCTTCTCTCCGAGCTGAGAGTTGGTTGCTTTTGTTACCTCCTGACCACGGCTCGCTCTGAAGCAGTTCCATGGGGAGGAGATCCTACTCTTAGCTGTCTTCTGCAAGGGCAAGAGTGGGGGACTGACTCTCTCAGAGGATGCTTCCAAGGACTCCACCCAGCTTCATCCCAGAGGGCAGCTCCTCTGAGCTCCTGGGAGCCATGTGAGCTGCTGCTGGTACGGGATAGCTGTGCTTCAGCCCTGTTCAATACAGGCACATCTGCCCATCACCCTCTGAATGCTCCTTGTCAGAGCCAGGCTTTTCTAGGTATTCCCCATGAAGAGGCTGCAATGTCCAATACAGAATTGTTTGAAGTTATGTGGGATTTTTATTTAGCAGAGTGGTGCAACAATGCATTCAAATTACGGTGAAAGCACAAATTACTCCTTGCAGAGCTTTGCATCTGCACCACACGTTTGAATCACATGAGCTTCATTACCAGTCTCTGTAATATGCCTGCCCTCATGACCCAGGCAACCCCAGTGAGTGGGAAGGGGTATTGAAGGACTATTAACCAGCCCATTGCTGTCCTCAGCTCATTTGCTTGTCTCCTGAGAGCCTCTTCCACATGGGGTTGTGTTGATCAATCACACTGGTGGGAAAGGCTCCCCCAGTTCTGCCTTTGTAGGTAAATGATGGTACAGGTACTGCACAGCACACTGATGGATTTGATGCTGTGTTCACAGAGGAAGAAAAATATGCCTTTGTCAACTGGATTAACAAAGCCCTTGAGAAGGACCCTGACTGCAAGCACGTGGTGCCAATGAATCCAGAAACAGATGACCTCTTCCAGGCAGTCGGTGATGGCATAGTGCTTTGGTAAATAATACCTTTCTTTCTCACAAATGGGAGCCATGAGTCTGCAAAAACTCACATTTCTGTTTAAACCTGCTGAATTCAGAACCTGCTGAATTTACATTAAGCTCAGGAGCGTTTGCAGACTCAGGGCCTTGATAATACTAGGGGTTTTGTGCTTCTTTTATCTTCAAAAATATAAAGCATTTTTCATGCTTAATGAGAATTTTTCCTTGCCTCTAGACACTTACAATTAGATGAAGTCAGTGAAATTTGAGGAGCTGCTTGGTTTTATTTTTGCCCAAGGACTTTTGGTGTTTCACACAAAGAGCACAAAATAGTGAGTGCTTCCACAGACATTTCCTGAGCAATAAACTTCTCACACAACTTCACCTTGTGGCATTCTTGGCTTCACACCTATAGTACAATCTGTATTAGCCCAAAATAACTGCTTAAGTATTGAATGTGTGCCTCTATGTACATGTACAGAAGCAGAGGGTGATTATCTATTTTTGTTAAGTAACATTCCAGCTCTTAGACTTGTCCTGCAATGTACACACAAAAGCTATACCTGTATTTTGTGCACACGTAGCTTAGTGTGCACAAAAATAACAGTTCTTGATGTTTTTTTTCTTTTATTTCCAGTAAGATGATCAACTTTTCAGTGCCAGATACCATTGACGAGAGAACAATCAACAAAAAGAAACTCACGCCCTTCACAATACAGGTACTAAAACACTTCAGAATTCTTTGCTTCTCCCCTTGGGATGCTTTCATGTAATCACTTAGAGGAAAGGCTGGTTCTGCCCAACACAGTCAGGCAAACTGTTTGTGGCACAGTGAGATACTCAGGTCCATGTCATAAAAACACAAAAACTTATATTTACATTTCTTTCCAAACATATGAGCAACCTGACTAACAAAACACAATGAATAATGTTCACCAGATCAGAGCCTTTTTTTTTGTGGTAGATGCCATATGAATGCAAGAGCACAGAGATAATACAGTGAGCAATTACAGTTGGAGTAGCTCTCAGAAGGCTGAATCCCTCTTTAAGGCATGACATTGGACTTGAAGTCACAACTGCTGTTGTTGCAGTCTGATGTCCTCACTAAAATATTAACTGTGACCCTGGAAGTACCAGTGCAACATGCCTGAAATTGGACCATTGCTGTTGCACGCCTTTTACAAGCCAGTATTTCACCTTGAATACTGAATCCCTCCTTTATTTCTATCACATGCACATGTTTATGATTTTTAAAATGGACAAAAATGGTGTTAATTTTCACTACTTAAAGTTTATTGTGTTTCTCACACAGCAGTATGTAGAGAGATATTTTCGTATGAACAACATCCATGTACCTGGTACAGAGTATAAATAGATATGAACCTAACCCAGTTTAGCCCTCAGCTACTCTGATTTGATGGAACATTAGCCAGACTCAAGTAAGCTCAGAATCCATTAAATTGGATTTTTATGCTGTATACCTCATTTTTCAGTTCTAATTGTTTTGGTCCACAGCATAACTTAATGATGCAGTCAGATCAATCCCTGTCACACATAGACATGATTTGATCAATATGGCTTCCACTTTAACTTAACCCTTTTACAGCTGTCTGCTGGAGAGAAGGTAATTAATTTGAGATGGTCCAATTTTTCTAGCTGATGAGAATTTACACTATGTCTCTCTCTGCATTTTGTATCTAATCAGATCCCCCTGTCATGACAGCAGTGCTGAAATTTATCTGAGAAACTGCAAATCTGTGTGATAAATTATATTTTCCAGGCTTCTTTGCCTGCTTTACTTGCCCTCTGTTTACAGAGCCACCTTCTTGCACAGTGTAGACCTGAGGATCAGTTTTTCTTATTAGCTTTATTTTAAATGGACAGAAAATGGCAAAGGAAAATAATGTTCCTGAAATACCACTTTTATTTCTGCCTGTCACTGTGAATCACTGAATCCTTCAGCTACCTCTGCACACTCCCAAAGCAGGAGTCCATACTCCAAAGTAAAAAAAAAAATGTCCAGATATTCCCAGTTCTGACCTTGGCTGAACTGCAAGGTTAAAAACTCATCGGGTTTATTCACTCTGATTCCTGGGACAGCATGCTCTTTGCAAACACAGCCAGCTAGCAACTTACTTGTACCTTAGGGATCAGGGCTTCTGCAGAGTGCTTAGGGAGAGGCACTCCTGGAATACCTGCCAGTTGATGGGGTTGTAACTCCTTTCTTCCTCCATGTGAGCAGAGGAGAGTTTGCCCCGTGCTGAAGTTACATCTGTGCTTGAGCATGAGCTCGAGCATTGGCTCTAGGGAGAGCCTGCCTTGGTAACCAGGACTGAGCCAGGACATCACTGTCAATGTAGACATGTACTCTGAGCTCCAGTGCCTTGTGACAGGACATTTGCCATCTCTGCCAAGAAGAGGTCCTTTCTGTCTTTGTGCTGAGACCCAGAATCTGCCTGTAATCCCCAGGAGAGTCTGCATTCCCCTGCCCCCTGTGGCCAGACATGTATCCTGGGCTGCAGCCAAAGAACTGTGGCCAGCAGGTCAAGGGAGGTGGTTCTGTCCTTGTATTCCACTCTGGTGAGCACCCAGAGCACCCACCTGGAGCACTGCCTCAGGAAAGTCACAGTTCTGCATACTTAAATGCATTTACAGTGAAGCTGCCTGCAGATTTCACTTGTGCTGGCTGCACTCCCTTCCTGTAGCCTCAGCTCTGTGTCATTCTGCATCATTCAAAAGTTCTCATCTTTCCCCCTAGGAAAATCTGAACCTGGCCCTGAACTCTGCTTCAGCCATTGGGTGCCATGTTGTTAACATTGGAGCTGAAGACTTAAAAGAAGGGAAACCTTACCTGGTTCTGGGTCTTTTATGGCAAGTCATCAAAATTGGACTTTTTGCCGACATAGAGATCAGCAGGAATGAAGGTATGTACGGCTCGTCCTTCAGTGCCCCACTGTTACCACTGCAGAGTCCTTAGGACAAAGCTCTTAAAAAAAAAAAAAAAAAAAAATCTTGGTTTTAAGTTTTTTCTTCAAGTATTTGTTGTCTGTTTTCTTGACCGGTCTAATTTTCCTTGCTTTCCACAAGTTTCAGCACTCAAAAGTCCAAGGCTTTCTGCAGAGCTGTTTATTCAGAGCCTTTTAGTGCTCATTGGGTCAGGAATGGTGGTCTACACTCAAGTATATTGATGTTTTGGCACTAAATCTGGGATAAGGAAATCTGCATTCATAAAACTTGCTTCCTTCTTGCATCTTTCTTTGTGAAATCATAATTATAGAATCATAGAATAATGTAGGCTGGAAGGAACCTGTGGAGGTGCACCTTGGAGATCTGACTCAGCCACCCAGCTACCTGCTTTCAGCAGTACAACATCTTGAGTATAACATCTTAAGGTCAGATGAGGTTGCTCAGGGCCTTTTCCAGTGTTTTCTGGGCAGCCTGTTCCAGAGCCCAGGCACTCACGCTCTGAATTTTTTTCCTAGTTGGAATCAAGTTGGAATTTCCCTTCTGGCACCTCATGTCCACAGCTCCTCATTCTTTTCCTGTGCATACTGGCAAAATGCAGATCTGGCCCCTCTATAATGGTTGAAGACAATACTTGCTCCCCTCTCAAACCTCTTGCCAGGCTAAACAATCCCAGTTTTGTCACCCTCTTCCCTTATACCACAAACTTCCATCCAATCATTTTCATATCCTTCCACTAAACTCACTTCAATTTGTCAATGTCTCTTTTGTATTGGGGTGCTAGAAACTGGACACAGGATTCCAGGTGTGTCTCACCAATGCCAAAATTCTCCATGAAGCAGCTTCATCACGAAGGCTGTGGATGTACCTGCAGTGCACACAGCACCTCATCTCACTGCTTTGTTCCCCATGCCTCTGGATAGTCCCTCACCCAACAGTGACACTTCTCCAGTTTCTGTGCAGGTGTTACTTTCATTGCCTCACCCCTTTCACATTTCTGTCCCTTTTGTTGCCAGAGCCATCAGTTCTCATTCCTTTGTAGGTAGCCTTGCCCTGCTTATTTGTTATTTTCTTCCTTTCTGGTATTTTCTCCTTTGCTTCTCATATAAGACTAGAAAAGCCAAGAAAATTCTGATTTATTTTCAGGTTTTCTCTTTCCCTCATAGCCCTTCTCTGCAGCTGTTTCAGGTAAAACTCCCCTTTCTTGAACATGAGACCCTGTATTTCCAGTGAGCTTTCATGAGCACGTGATATCAAGGCAGTAATACATTTCAACCTCTATGGGAATTACCTGGGATTCACTTAATACCATGTTGGATTTTCGCCATGTCATATCAAATGGTGGCTCAGAGTAGCTTGGAAGACATCTAATATGCTCAAGTTCTCATCCTTTGTTCATATAAGCTTTTAGCTAGTAGCAGTTATTCATATTAATTCCCCAGTGAATGTCTTTGAACATGGCACTATTAAATTGCATTCCATTCTTATTACTGTCATCTAGCTCGTTCTGTCTGATTTCCTGATCATCCTCTGTATCGACTATGCCACCTAGTCACTATCGTCCTCACATTTTTAGCACATTGCAAGTATTTGTGCCAAGATAATTGATGCAAGAAAAAAGGAGAAAACATTAATCCAAAAATCAATCCACAATCAACTCCACAAGAATCCTTCTTCCAGCCTTTTCTCATTGTTGACACTGCTCTCTTCATAAACACCTCTGTCTACTTTCAAATGCTTCTACTATCCCCAGTTTAACCCCATTGCACCCTATATCAAATTATCTGTGTAACCCCAGTTATGGTATGTCTCCACTGTTTCCTTCATATAGCCAATCCATAATTCTTTCAAAGACTGACAAAAGGTACTGGAAGAAAATCAGAGCAATGTAACACACTCTCCCTTTTTACCACATAAATAATTAGTTTCCGTGTTAGTTCTTCTTTTCAAAACTGGTTCTAAAGCCTTTCATGGTCCAGAGATCAGCTGAACACACTGCATTTTCAAGGGTCAATCCCCCATCCTGCCTATTTCTCCTCTTATGAACATAATATCAATTTTTCTATCCAAATAGGGTGTCTCCTCAATTGGCAGATGAGTTAGCCCTGCTGGCCCACAAGCCCATGAGGTCATGTGCAAATATTCCAGAATGGCTGTGTGATTCCAGTTTCAGTGTGAAGGTCACTGAGATTTCTTTCACCTAAGCTGCAAAAATCCTGTGCTCATACTTTCATTCCAAGCTTGCCCCCGTGCTCAGCATCACTGTGTCCAGCTCTGCACTTCTCAGCCCAGGAAAGACTTGGACCTGTTGGAGGGGGTCCAGAGGAAGGCCACAGAAAGGCTCAGAGTGCTGGGGCACTCCTATGAAGATGAGCTGAGAGAGCTGAGATTGTTCAGCCTGGAGAAGAGAAGGTTCCAGGGAGACCTTATTGCAGCCTTCAAGTACCTGAAGGGGCTTATGAGAAAGATGACAACAGACTTCTTCAGCTATTTTTCTTGCAATAGCAAAGGAGTAATGATTTTAAACAAAAGAGGGTAGATATAGACTGGATATGAGGAGGGAATTTTTTGCAATGAAGGTGGTGAAACGCAGCAGAGGTTGCCCAGAGAGGTGGTAGATGCCCCATTCCTGGAAACATTCAAAGTCATGTCAGATGGGGCTCTGAGCAAACTGATTTAGTTGAAGATGTCCCTGCTCTTTACAGATAGGGTTGACCAGACCTTTATAGTTCGTGGGCAGTTCTTAGACCACACTGAAATTATCTTCCACTTGAATATGATCCACTACTAAATATACAAATTACAACCTTGTACTCGTTTTACTGATGAGACTCTTTTTCTGTTTTCATCCTCTGTCATGCTAACCCAGCTTGAGTTTTGGCAATTTGGGCAACTCACATTTAAAAACTAGGGTAGGAAAATGTAAAAGAGAGAAACAATTATACATTTTCTTCAACAAGTATTCACATAATTATTTTAAATGTTTTTTTTCTGGCTTAGCCTTGATTGCTCTTCTGAGAGATGGAGAGAGCCTGGAGGATCTGATGAAGTTGTCTCCGGAGGACCTACTGCTGAGATGGGCAAATTATCACCTGGAAAACGCAGGATGCAACAAAGTCAACAACTTTAGCTCAGACATCAAGGTATGAGAAATACTGACCAACAAAAGCAAAACAACATCTCTACACCCAAATTCCTGCCCTCTACACAGGGATTGTGCACTGAAACTCTCCAAGGAGCTGTCTAGAACATGGAGCTGAGTACATAAAGTGCTTTCATTGGGGTTTACCTTCGCACTCAGTAGCATTCCCCCTCTTCCTCCTGACCTCCCAGTCATCCCTGCCAGCTCTTGCACACCAGATACCTGGGAAAAGAATGGCTGCTGGCTCTGGACAGGGCATATGGACACTGTATTTTCGGTTCCTTGCCTCTATTGCTCTCCTCCCTTCCAAATCTTCCTAAATAACTCTTGACCTGACTTTTGTTTGGAAAAGCCTGGACCTTACTCGAACATGTAGACAAAGATGATTGGGCATTTCCAGATCTTTCCTTCACTTGGGCTATGTGCTTCTCTGTCCCAACATTTGCTATAGCCCTGAATGCTGTTATATGTGAGTTTTAATTCACTGGGACTATTGAAAATAGTACAGCTAGACTGGGAGACACTTGCAAGAATGAATCTGGAGTCTGGGCAGCATTATTTCATATGCTCAGGACCTCTTGGGTTTGTGGGTGCAGATTTCAGCAAAGCTTTCTCTGTAGGACCTTTGTTGTTCCCAGACAGATGTATGTGAACCTCAGTGGTCCCCACTGATGAATTTCAGACACTAAAACCCAGTGTGATGCCCAGAGAGCATCCCAGAGCTGTAGAGGTTGTACAAGGGAGGTTATCTGAGCTGGTTTCCAAGAAAGCAGGGGCTGGCCAGCACACCAACCCCACAAGCCACGACCTGACTTGCCTGCTCCCAGAATAGCAAGGAAAAAATCTGGCTTCAGAGGTATCTGATCATAGGCTTCACTAGGGACTGAAGCATGAGCACATATTTAATTGAAATACGGGAGGGAAAAAAAAAAAAAAACAAAAAAAAACCAGTGGGAGGGGTAAAGAGTCACATTTGATAATACAATTTTTATTGTAACCAATTTTTGGTTGACTGAGTGGAGGTGACTGGAGAATATCCATGAAAAGTGAAGGGAATATAATCTTTTCCATCTTTCTGTGTGGTGGCCAAAAAGACTGGTGGAACTGATTAAATTCTATCTACAAGTGAAAGCTAAATCACAATTCTAGTGTTTACAGTTGGAAAATAAGGCACACATTTACAAGATTTCAGTGTTTAAAGACATTTTCTACCTAAGTCTGTCTCCTCACCTCAATTCTGTTCTAAATAACCACTTCCTAGATATGGTGCATAGTAATGCAGATGTAAAATATTTAAAATAATTCAGGTAGTCTGCTTTGTATTATGAAGAGCATCAGTTGGGTTAGTTAGTCAAGTCCCTAGACATTAACATGTAGCTTTATTTTCAGTTCTTTGAGCTGTTTTTGAAGTGAGTTAGTATTTTCCACATACAGAAACAGCACTGTATTTCACAAAGTATTAAAGACACAACATGTTAAGTCCTTGTCTTGTTCCTGCCCTTTTGCCTGAAAAATGTCAGTGTTAACTTTTGTCCTTGAAAACTATGCTTTCTTTTCCATAACTGTCCCAGCCTTGCTTTGAAATCCACTTTAAACATCTGCTTTCTCCTTCTGCATTTTCTTTTATTAAATGCTCAGCAGCCTGACTTCTACAGCATTATAAAGGTATGCATTTTCTTACCTCTAATTTTATGTGCAGATTAAGTAAATTCTGATATCTTTTTGTTGTTGCTGTCCTTGCTGTAAGTTCAATACACAGCATTTTTGTCTCATGTGTTGGGCATTCTGCAGCACACATATATTGGCTCAGGGAAGAAATAGATCTGGCAAACACAGCATAAAGTAGAAATTGCTAAGTGCTTCCAGCTTAATTAATTTAATTATGTAGCCCAATGATCGATGTAATAAAAATGAAGCATGCAGGCACGTTGTTCAGGGGAACACTGGCATGCAAAGGCTGAGCTTTAGATGTAATTTTTCTTCCCTTTAATTTCTCTGTCTGTCACAGGACTCAAGAGCTTATTACCATTTGCTGAACCAAGTTGCCCCCAAGGGAGATGAAGAAGGCATTCCAGCTATTACTATCGACATGTCAGGATTAAGGGTAA
The DNA here is from genome assembly GCA_026413545.1 of Cichladusa arquata. Classification (NCBI taxonomy): domain Eukaryota; kingdom Metazoa; phylum Chordata; class Aves; order Passeriformes; family Muscicapidae; genus Cichladusa; species Cichladusa arquata. Next base: position 61,356,466 of record JAOTQP010000001.1, on the reverse strand, counting down.
GATGAGATAAGTTTGGAGTACATGCCAATATTTTCTGTCCATTACTTGCATTGCTGGCCAACACAGGGCTGCACTGGGATATCAGAACCAGCAGATTCTTTCTTGCATTGCAACATGGAAATCAAAGCTTCCAAAGAATTAAATTGTGTGTTTGAATTTTTGTTAGATAATAACTCTGAAACTTCAGCAACCATTTAATCACGCTGATAATCTACTAGCACGTAACAAGTGTATTTAAATACATTTATCTGTGAATTTCATCAAGCCACCACATTTTATATGGGATATGGTGAGGTGGCTGACTCGTAGGCAAAGCCCATTTGGAAACACAGACTTGCCTTAGTAACAGTGGGGATGGGGCTATCAATAAATCCATCAAGGAGGTGCTCTAGCAGCTGGATCCCCACGTGGGGAGGGTGTGGGTGCAGAGGCGGGCGAGGCTGATGTCCCTCTGTGCCGGGCAGGAGAAGGACGACGTGCAGCGCGCCGAGTGCATGCTGCAGCAGGCCGAGCGCCTCGGCTGCCGCCAGTTCGTCACCGCCACCGACGTCGTCCGCGGCAACCCCAAGCTCAACCTGGCCTTCATCGCCAACTTGTTCAACAAATACCCTGCCCTGCACAAGCCAGAGAACCAGGACATCGACTGGAGCTCCATTGAAGGTCAGGAGAATGCAAACATCGCACCGTGGTGTTTCCCACGTGTCTTCTTCTGTAAATTCAGCTTGGGTTTCTTCCCAAAACACTTGCACTGCTGAAGTGTGGTGTTCTGCAGGCCTTTGATTGGTGCGTCTGTTGTTTTAGGTGAGACAAGGGAAGAAAGGACATTTAGGAACTGGATGAACTCCCTTGGCGTTAATCCACGTGTAAATCACTTGTATAGGTAAGATGAGGTGTTACACTTCCTTCAGATGGTAAATACAGCCAGCAAGTTGTTTGCAAGAACATAAAAACTTTTGGGCCCTACAAGAATACATGCTGCTTTGTGTTTCCCAGGAAACTAAGTTTACCTCTGCTAACAGTTGAGTTGTGTTTCTTTCCTCTGTTCCTTGAAAAATGATATATCCTTTCCCTTGTTTTCAGTGACCTGTCAGATGCCTTGGTTATCTTCCAACTCTATGAAAAGATCAAAGTGCCAGTAGACTGGAACAGGGTGAACAAACCACCATATCCTAAACTGGGTGGCAACATGAAGAAGGTATAAAAAGCTAGAATAGCTCCAGTAGTGATGCCTTATCCTCAGTTAATGCCTGTATCATTTCAAACAGCAATATGGTTATACACGTTGCTCTCCAGTCCCAAGGACAGCACCTTCAATGATTTTTTTTGCTTAGTCAGTGGTTAATTTTCATTCTGAAAAGAAACATACATTAGACTCACTTGCTCTGTTGACATGTGAAAAATATTTGTTAAGTGAAAAGACAACTTTTGTACCAGTATTTAGAAGCTGTATTTGCAGATCCCTTTGGCTACTGCTTTAGGCACTGATTGCAATGCATCTGGACCGTGAGATGCCTGGCACCAGCTTAATTGCAGCTGTCTGGATCACTGCCCTCCCCACCAAATGAAGACTGTGATGATAAGCATTCTTGATCAGATGCATCAAGAACCGATCACACAGTTGCTGCTAAATACAAAGCTTTCTCCCCACTGTATGGATGAGTAATTGCATCCAGTTAGTCCAGAGCAATCAACCAATCTAAAATATTGGCTGGGACATTAATCCTTTGTCTCAGTGCAATGACATGATGCTGGAGATACCCATGAGCCATACAATTTTATTTTCCAGGATAATCTGCTTTTCAGGCCCTGATAATGAAGTATAGCATTTTCTTCTATGTTAAATGTTTAGAATGGTATTTTTGGGATGGATCTGCCTGCTGGTAGTCTGGTAGTCAATTAGCTGTTTTATCACAGAGCCCCAAAGTTCCTGTTTGCCCAGGAGGATCTGGGCTGAGTGATCCACAGAATTTAAAGTAACAGTGTCTTGTCTTCTTTCTTTTTTTTGAACCTCACCAATTGACCCTGCCATTAACAGCTGGAAAACTGCAACTACGCAGTGGAACTGGGAAAGAATCAAGCCAAATTTTCTCTTGTTGGCATTGCTGGGCAAGATCTGAATGAAGGAAACCGTACACTCACGCTGGCCTTAGTCTGGCAGCTGATGAGAAGGTGGGTCAGCCAGCCACGAGCTTCAGAGAGTTTTGGTGTGCTCAGTTTGCATTGCAATAGTTTCCTGATGCTCTCACTGAGAAGGCTCTACAGGCTACAGCCATCTCACTCCTGTCTGCACTTCAGTGCCAAGCAGAGTGACCTTCTGCTCATTCCTAGTTAAGCATGTGATCAGAGCACATCCTGCAGGCAAGGCCATCACAGTCAGCTCATGCAAAAAATTACTATTGTCACTATCTGCATAGCAAGAAGAAATGTTTATTGCATAGAAGAGAGGAAAAGAAGTTAAATGGTCTCGGTATCAGGGAATGGGGACAGTGTCCCAGAAACAAGGAATTGATGCAGAATTGTGTAAGCTGCTCCCTGAAGTGGGCACAACTCAGTACCTCTCCCTGTTTTAATGTAATTCTCTTTGTGTTCATGTTTCTGTGTTTAAGAGCGCCATAACTGGCAGTAAAGAGCCCCAGTATTTAGGAACTGAATACAAACTAAATTTGGACTATAGAGAAAGTAGGTAAGGTAGTTAAAATAGGGATGAGGTGATTACTTACCATGAGTTTGGGATATCTTTTGGGATATCTAGGTGTATGCTGACATATAAGTAAAATACTCCAGGCTTGTTTTTATGCAGAAGGTCAGTCTTAGATGAGCAGAAGTATTCCCTTCTATCTCTAAAATCAGTGATTATTTTTTAAACACTATGAAAATGATTAATTTACAATAAGATACATTAAGAGGGACCTTCCAGGAACTTTAGTTAACCAAAACTTTTAACATTCCCAAAACAGTGATTAAGGAATTGGGGATGAATTAAACTCCTTACATTAATTATTGTGTTATAAAATAAATCATATGCACTGTTGAGTGTGTGTGAGGCAGAGGAATGTCAGATCATTGGGATGATCTCAGAGAAGCTATGCACATACAGGGCAGTTCTGAGGTTACAGCACACTTTGAACAAATATCTTGGCTTCCCTCCTAAGGTACACCCTGAATATCCTTGAAGACATTGGTGGTGGAGAGAAGGTCAATGATGAAATCATTGTCAGCTGGGTCAATGAAACACTCACTGCAGCTGGGAAGGATTCAACCATCTCCAGTTTCAAGGTACAGGTTTTTTCAGAAGTCTGTGCTCAGGAATCGCTTATTCAGTGTGCTTGTGTATATGATATATAGATGTGTGTATGCATATATATGCACACTCTGCATTATGATATAACTCTCTACATAGCTTGGTTATTTTTCATTCCTTTTTAAAAGCTTGCTCAAATACACGGATTTTATTCAAGGAACTTTATTGTGAAAAAGTAATAGAAATACAATACAGAAAACATCCTGAATTCCAGTTTGGCATGGGAAATCAAAGGATGGAGACAGCAGTGATGACTGGAATTAAGAAAGAACTGCTGTGCTGTTAGTTATGAATCAACAGCAATTAAAAATGGCAGTATTAAAATGAACAATATCAATACATTCATAACCTGGTAGTACCATCCAGGGGTACCTTGCCCCATTTTGCAAGGTACCATATACACACAGAGATGGACCAGCTCTAGAGCACTTCCAATTCCACTACTGCATCTATGACACTTCCCAAGCTAGGGAACACTCAGTAGATATAAATCAGCAGTTTTTACCAGGAGAGAACAGATCCATCAAACTTCATGTAATGAGTTCACGAATCACACAGCTGGTCCCCCTCACATCTCCCATCAGTAGATGTCTATCAGTGTCATCTCCCCACAGGAAGCAAATGCTGTAGCCCTGCATCCCATCTTTTGCTTTAATGCTTCTATGACAAGGTGACCTGCTTCATGGGTGAGGGAAAGGCTGTGGATGTTGTCTACCTGGATTTTAGTGAAGCCTTTGACACTTGTTTATCACAACATTCTCCTGGCTGCACATGGTTTGGACAGGTGCACTGTTTGCTGGGTAAAACCTGGATGGCCGGGCCCAGAGAGTGGTGGTGAACAGAGTTACATCCAGCTGGCAGCCTGTCACCAGTGGTGTTCCAAGGCTCAGTTTTGGGGCCATTTAACATCTTTATTGATGGTCTGCACAAGTGGATCAAGTGCATCCTCAGTCAGTTTGCAGAGGACACCAAGCTGGGTGGCAGTGTTGATCTGCTGAAAGGCAGGAAGGCTCTGCAGAGGGATCTGGACAGGCTGGAGTGATGGACCAAGGCCAGTTGTATGAGGTTCAATGAGGCTGAGTGCCAGGTCCTGCACTTGTGTCACAACTACCCTGGCAGTGCTAAGGACTTGGAGAAGAGTGCCTGGAAAGCTGCTCAGCAAGACAGGACCTGGGGGTGCTGGTCAACAGCAGCTGAACATGAGCCAGCTGTGCCCAGGTGGCCAAGCAGGCCAATGGCATCCTGGCCTAGATCAGCCATAGTGTGGCCAGCAGGACCAGGGCAGGGATTGTGCCCTTGTGCTTGACCACACCTGGAATCAGTCCTGTGTTCAGTTCTGGGCCTCTCTCTCTGAGGAGGTCACTGAGGTGCTGGAGTGTGTCTAAAAGGCAACAAAGCTGGGAGGGAGTCTGGAATAAATCCTATGAGGAGTGGCTGAGGACCTGGGAGTGCTGATCCTGCAGAAAAGGAGACTCAAGGAATGCCTTGTCACTCTCTACAACTGCCTGAAAGGAGGGTTGTAGCCAAGTGGGGGCCGGTCTCTTCTCCCAGGTAACAAGTGACAGAATAGGAGGAAATGGACTTGAGTTTGGAAATGGCCAGGAGAGGTTAAATCGGATACTAGAGGAAATTTCTTCCCTCAAAGGGTTTTCAAGCCCGGGAACAGGCTGTATAGTGAAGTGAGTCACCATTACTAGAGGATTTTAAAAATGTGTGGATGTGGTGCTTGGGGACATGATTTAGTGGTGGACTGGGAAGTGCTAAATTAAGGGTGGACTTGATCATAAAAGTCTTTTCCAATCTAAACAATTCTATGATGTCTCATCCCTTGGGTAAAAAAGAAAAAAAATCCTTGAAAGAGTTCTCAGTCTGCCTTAAAAAATTATTCTGAGCAGCCCTTTGTGAAGATCTAAATGACATTTGACTGAACTGTCCATTGATCTTGAGTTTAGATCTAGTTTCGTGGGAGTTCTGTCATCCTGTTCTTGGATTTAATTTTCTTTTTCATCTATGCAGGATAGCAAAATCAGCACCAGCATGCCAGTCCTTGATCTCATTGATGCCATTCAACCAGGGTCAATCAAGTATGACCTCTTGAAAACAAAGGACCTGAATGATGAGGAGAAACTAAATAATGCTAAGTATGTTTCTGCCAAGTGGCATTTAGCATGAGTTACCTGGTCAGGCTTGCCTAACTCTGTCTTTAAAAAGTACTCTTCTGTCATTCTCATCTGGCACAACCTCATGTGAGAAATACCATCCGAGTTAGAAGCATGAGGGTGGGAGTTAGGTAGTAAAAAGACCATCAGTGCAAATGGAGTGTGTAATGTTGTAATTCCTGCTTTATAAATCCCTTGAAAGGATTGAAATCACATGGTTTCACAAGCTCGTATTTTCTCATATTAAATTTAAAATTCTTTCATAGATCAGGGAACAATGCCAACAATAGTGAGCCATGGAAAACAGGGATTAGAGGTCATGACAGCTCTTTAGTCACCTACAGGTGGAATAAGGGCATATTTAAAAGAGAAAGGGGAGGACAAGATTCATGCCTGAAAAACTGGTTCTGTAGATGTGGATATTGATTTTTTTTGCCTGAATGCAAATGATTTACTAGCAGAGAGTCAATTCTGGGGGCATCTCCCTCTCCTTTCAGAATTACACAGATCACCTCCTGGTCTGATAATCAGTTTAACTTCTCCTTTTCTTTGCAGTAACTGCAAAGGAGAAAAAGATGACTGTAAAGCAATCAGAGCTGCCATTTTTTTTTGTAAAGACTTTTCCCACTATTATTCTTCCCCTTCCTTTTCCTACCATCTGTTCTTTCTTTTCTTACAATCCTATGTGTGCTTTTCTCTGTACTTTATTTCTTCATTCCTTTGCTGTGCTTTTCCTCATTTCCCACCCCATTCCCCCATGCTCCCAATGTTTCTCTGCATTTTAGGGAAAATTTCACAAATACGTATGCTCTGAAGCAGGAAGAACCTGGAATTTTCTAGCTTTTTAAATGAAAAAATAGAGAGAATAGACAAACCCACTAGAGAAGAGCCAGTGGCTCTGAGCAGGGAGATGGGAATATGAACTTGTACATTCTGGGTATGACTGAAACAAGTCCCAAAATGTTGATTTCAAACAATACTGATCTCCACTGATATCAGCCTTCTGCTTCCACCCTTGCAAGTTTGTTTATGTGCAAAGTCTGAGTCTCAGAGATTGAGGGGGAGCAAGACTAGAATGGCTGGTTGTGAGGATAATCTTTCAGGGGATGGAAGATTAAATGTTTCCAGGATCTGACCTGCAGTCTCCCATCTTGCAGGTAATCGTGCTCTAACCATCAGGAAATGCACTGAGCCTTTTATTAGAAATGTAGTTCTTTATGAACCTGTCTCATACATTCCTATAGAAAAGTTTAACTTTGGTGAATCAGTGAAACCCATTCTGCTATTGATCATGTAAAACATTTAACAGGGAAAAATAATGCTACTGCACTAACTTCTGTCTTCATTTTTTCTTTTTTTTCCTACCCCTGCAATGCAGATACGCCATCTCTATGGCAAGAAAAATTGGAGCCAGAGTCTATGCCCTCCCAGAAGATCTGGTTGAAGTAAAACCCAAAATGGTCATGACAGTGTTTGCTTGCCTGATGGGAAAAGGCATGAAGAAAGTTTAAAGCACAAAAGACTTGCACTGATGCCTGTTATTCTCCCTTTAGATTCCTTCAAACTGGATACACTTCTCTGTATCAAAGAAATATGCAGGGTGCTCATGCTTTTAAGGCATGAATCTTATACATGGTTCCAGGTCATACAGAAGTTGTGTATTCATATGTATCCGGGAAATATTTTGTTTGGAACAGTAATATGTGCTTGATTTCTTTGCCTTATTTTCCACTTTGCTAGCTATAACCATTTCATATTCCTAAACAAGTTTTGGACACTGGGGCCTAAGCATATCCTTTCATTAATGGATACCAGGATTTTCTGTGAGAGGTCATCCAGTGACAGACAGCTTTTAGGACTATGAAATGTTATACTCTGCTTCTGCCTGAAAATGTCATCATGCTTTTTGCAGCATTTTTGCCATACTTACCTTCAGTTTGCACCTGGGATAACAGAACAGGTTTCCCCAGGCCAATGCAAGTACTGACTATATTTTTGGAATGGTAGGATCCTCTAAGGAAATTCTTGTGGAAAGAAAGAAGTGTTTGGTGTCTGTGATGTGTTACTGGTGTGTAAACTGAGCAGTACTTTTCCCTGTAAGTTGTGCCTCTGCCATCCATGGCATTACTCACAGATTACATCACTGCTCACCAAAAAAACCACATTGCAGCCTGGTCCTCCAAAAACACCCAAACTCTGGAACCTTTGCAATGAACATTCTTCAAGGGATAATTCATTTTTATGTCATAATACACTTTAAAAAGATTGCAAAGCATGATAGAAATGAAAACCATGTTAAAGAAACTAAGGGAATGTACCCAGTTAGTAGCAATACAATGAGAAGTGAACAAAGGGATGCAGGATGACATATTTATGTAGACAATAAAAATTAAACTCTCTTAACTTCACAGACTTGCACTCGAGGGGCTGTGGCTCTGATTCAGGAGAGCATTTATACCTGTGCTTGCATAAGAAACACATACTGAAATGCTCCCCTGAACCCAGGCTGGGATCCTCAACAGAGCTAAATCAGCTTTGCTTTGCAGCTAACAAGGCACTGTAAATTTGCCCCAGTTGAGGACCTAGCCCTGTCTATGGATAGTCAGTGGGATATATTTGCACTGAATCTCTTCCTTGGCATGAGACATTTACTGGCCTTTTTGTGGATTTTACTGTGGTGAAATGCAGAAGGAGGGAATTTTGCCTTAATGCAATCCCGTTGACACAGTCTTCGTTTTCTCCCTCTCCCTGTCCTCCAGCCCTTCAGAACTGCCTTAACAAAGAACCAATATTCTATGACATGAGATGTCTCTCCAAATAAAATGTTCTATAAAGCCAAATGTGTAGTCCTTGCTTTTAGTGGTGGATATGCTAGTTGGTGTGTGTCATAGAACTGAAATGGGAACAGAGGTAAAAATAATCTGTGGGCTCACTGAGAATGTGTCTTCTGTATTGTTACTGAAACCACAGATTGCATAGAATGGAAAGAATTATTTCCTAGGCCATTTCTGAAAATTCCACTCTGAGACACTGCCAAAGATGGGACATTGTTCTGGCTGGACTTCCAGTATGATTTCCCCATTTGGTGCACTGCCCAGCTACCCATAAATTTTGCTTCTTTGAGCATTCTGAAATGCACATATGCTGTTTTGTTTCTGAAGAAATGGCCAGATCCTGTTCCTGATCAGATCTGACTGCCCTGTTCCTCTTAATAATTTAATACAGGATGGGAAACGTGACCAGCATCCTAAAACCCACTCTGGCTGGTCCCAGTATTTCCCAGTGCTGGCAGAGGAGGAGAACATCCAAAGTGTTATACAATGGAGATGTCACCCCACCTTATTGCCCAGGAAGGGGGAGTGAGGAGACCATGGCCCCTACACCACTCCTCTTTTCAGGTGTAGGACCTGTTGTTGCCAGAAAAGAGAGGTGGCACTGGAAAGGCAGCTCCTCTCCCCTTGTGATTGACTTGGGAGTCCTTCAGAGGCAAACCAGAGAGGGGAAACTGTGACTGCAGAGCTTCTCTCAGGTGGGATGACCATGTATTGTGTGAGTCACGTGCATGTGTATGCATTTGCAAAATGAAGGGGCCATTTTTTGTTGGATAAATGGTGTAGCTCAGAAAGGACTGAGTAATCCTGCCTGAAGAATTAGGTAAACCCTGCTTCAGGTTCCTTGTTTCAGAGAGATGCTCTCACCCCAGACTCAGGGGCAGTCGTGAAGGATGAAGTAGATGACAGATTGGAATTGGCAGCAGAACCAGGGTTAGAAGGATGGCTTTTCCCTTGACCTCAAATGAATGCAGACATTTGCCACCCCCAGAGGGTAGAAGGGATTTTCAGCCATTTCCCATTCACTAGCTCTTAGCGACCCAGCTTTTCGCACAGGGGTAGGATTTTTAGAGGAGTCTCCTGAGATCGGCAGAGAGAGGATACATCACGCATTTCCACTAGGTAAGGAGTAGGACTTCAGGGGCTCTGGAGACTGAAAGCTGCCTCTGCCTCAGGCTCTGGAGAGGGGCTAGGTGATGCACGATGTTATTTGAACCATGTTTTGTGGCAGGGGCTGCTTTTCCTCCTCTTCAGCATCCCAGCGCCGGAGCCGGGCACCTGGCACGCAGCGTTCTGCCCGCTTTTGGGAACACCACGGCTGAGTTTTGGGAAGCTCTGCAGCAGGCACAGCTGACCACGAGATGGCACTCACTGCACCCGCAGCGCCGCCATCCTCGGAGAAACGGAGAAAAAAATGGATATGAACTCTCGGCACAAAGCCAGCGCTCAACAGCCAGTGCGCGAAAGGGAGTAAGTGCTGCGGGCAGGGATGCTACAGCAAATACCGACCAGATCTTAGCCCTGGCTCTGGAATCTCACGTGAAAAACGAGTCTGTCACGGCCCCAAAAGTGTGGGAATAGATGCATTCTGGTAGAGGAGTATAAATATTTTCACTTTTCAGTGCATTTCTGTTTAATCGAGTATTCGTACTTATTGATGGACTTGAGGTTTTGCTTTCATGAACTGGTAAAAAAGGTCTCTCTCAGCAGATGCTGAAGGGGTTAAGCCTGTGACAAACATCACCAAAAATACCAACCAGGATCTGGAATTTTTTGCTGCTGCTTTCCTCGAACTTTTTCCATCCCTCTTAGAGAAAGCAGCTGTCTTTGGGATTCACTCCCAAATCAAGCTGGCTTTGTAAGCACTCCCATTATTGATTTTCATTGCACAATTAATCATAATTTTCAATGCTTCAGAAAGGCTTAGACATTCACAAGAATAAAAGTAAAGCATCAGCATTTAGACTAACTAGGAGAAAAAACCATGAGGGCAATCAATCCACATGCCTCAGGGTACAGTCTGATCACCAGATGGACCTAGAAGGAAATGTCCCCCCACAGAGTTGTAAAGCATAATTAGGTGTATGATGAGGATTTTACACCTTCTTGTAAATCATCTACCCTAGCTAGAAATCATCTGTTCTAGCCTTAGAAAGGGAGAGCAAGAAGAATGGCTGGCTGCTGTACTCTTGTAATGTTGTTTCTATTTCCTCTAGAACTGGAGCTGAAACAAAACCCCAACCTGACCTCACTCATCCTTCTAAGTGCAGCTTAATTCTGTTATGAGCCTAATCACAAACTTCAGGTCTTAGTTGCTCACTGCTGCCTAAATGAGCAGCAGCTTTGATCTGGCTTCTGCTTGGAAAACAGGACCCTGTCTCTGTCAGCTGGCTGCAAACAGCACATGAGCAGCACTGGTCCTACAGCAAGTACCAGCAATTGCTGCTTTCAGCTTGATGGAGAAAGGGATCTTGGTGCCTCTGACCTTGCAAACCCATATGCTGAGCTGCTTAGAGTCAGCTCTTTGTCTTCTCCCACTTCTGGCAGCCTCATCCACCATATGAAGAACAGACTTGTCAAGAATTTGGGAGCATTTTCCTTCAGGCTGCTCAGCCACTCAGGCCCAGTACTTTTCAGGCAAGCAGACAAGGCAAGCAGCAGAGAGTAGCACCACTGAATGCCTGACTCTCATTGCCTGTTTTGTGGTGAGCCATTTTGGAGCTAAAATTTATCCACAAACCTAAGCTGTTCATTCATTCAGCAGGACATGAATCAGAAGAGCACTGTGTACTGGTAAGGTGGCATCTGTGGACTTTGTACTTAATGTGAGAAAACTGTGAATTAGGGCCAAGCTCACATTGTAATGCTCTCAATTTTTTTTTTATAATTGTCAGTCAGTGCTTGGCAGCAGCTCTCTTCTGCCATCAGGAAAACAGTGTCATTCCCCTGACAATTCCTTTGCTGCTCTGAAAGTAACACATAGCTCTTAGTTCTCACCTAGTAAAATTACTATATTTATAAAGGACTGTTTTTCATAGCACCTTGTTTTCTTTTTATGCCCTAATAACTTTTCAAAAGCACCCATGCTTTATGGGAAACCTAATTTGCTCCCAGAGTGCAAACTACTATTCCAGATCCATGATATATTTCCCAAAGCTGAGAAAGGCCAGAATTCACACAGGCTATGTGCTCAGAGGTAAGGCTATGTCTGAAATTTGTGAAAAGAGTAGAAAGATACATCGCCAATCACACCTAGACACACTGAACTCCCTCAGGACAGGCACTCATTTAGTGCACCTGTTAAGGATCTAAGGAAATACAATAATGAATATCTGTAAATGCATAAAGCACAGAGAACAGCAGGGAATACAGAGATTCCTGAGGAGGGATGCAGGCCCTGCCAACCAGGGCAACCTACATCCACTGCTTGCTGCACTCTCAAATCACAATTGGCATTAGGGAAACGTGGCCTCAGTGTCCCATAATGCTCCTCAGACCTACCTGGGGTGATGCTGTCCATGCAGTGATCAAATCTTGCATACCTATGCATATCTTGCATAGAGTCAAATGCCTCTAGAAAATTTCTAAATTTGTAGAAACCCCCCAAATTTGCGGTTGGAGCCAGATTCTAGAGCAGTGATGCGTGTCTCTGCAGGGTGGAACTGTTTGCATGGACTGATAGTGGTGGGGAACACACCAGCTGAGAGGGGTGAATGAAAGAGGGCAGAACTTTAGCTTTATGGGGTTTTTCTTCACCAGCATCCTCAGACAGTCCCTGGCATCTTTCAAACAGGTCCCAGCATTCTCCAAAGGCCCAAAGGAAGGGCCCACTCTTCTAATCTCTGCCAAACGTCATGCAAGAAACGTGAGCAAGGGCAAGGAGTGCAAAGAAGAAAGAAAATTCTGTTGATCCAGCCAGAGACAGGCAGAACACATCACTGCTCCAGGGCTAATTGCAATCTGGATATGTGCACACATAACCTTTGTACATAGAGAGGGAGAGAGGTGTGCATCCATTCACGTGCAACTTGGCCAAAGTGTGCTCTCTGTAGGTGGCTTGGACACCTTCCTCCAGCGCTCAGAAGTTCTGCTTGGAGTGCTCCTGGGACTCTCTTTGAAATCCTTTGTTTACCAAAATAAAATTTGCCTTGTGAGTGCTCTTTGTTAAGACACTGGTAAATAAGTCAATGTGTGCTGGCAAAAGGAAAACTTGAGTCACTTGGACAATGTGTTGTTCGGGTGGTAGTTTAGAATAGACCTTTAGGAAGCAGAGCTCATGAAGAAAGTGTTTAAATAGTACAGATACTTTCCCACTTACCCCAAACCCTGCATACACTATAGCAGCTTCCTCTCTGCTAACCCAGGAGAGCTGACTAGCAAAGAGAGTAAAACAAAAGAATTAATAAATAAAATAGGTTGACACAATCAAGTCCTTAAAAATGCCAAGGAAACATGTATTTTCAGCCTCTGCTCATACCTATCAGCCATGATTGAAACATACTGCTGAGGTCTGTTTCCTCCCAGGTTAATCCATCATTTTCTAGCACAAGCAGCATCTGATTTTTATATTTGAGAATGATGTCGGGAGAAATGCCAGAACCACAGAAATTTAGACATAGTCCAGATTTTCCCCTCCTGGTGGTTTCGTGGGCTGCAAAATTGTTCCCTGAATGAAATAACAGAGGTTGGTGACATTGGCCATGTATGCAAATGATCACAGTGTCCTACAGAGATTAATTGGTTCATGAATAAAGATGAGGAGCTGAGGTGTGCAGGGAGAAATCATTTATCAATTATATGCCTTGGAAAACTGAAAGATGATGCAGCCTTAACGGCTGAATGGGTTTGAAAGGGGGACTTGTAAATTGAGTTCTAATTCTGTTCTGCCACATTCATAATAAAGAGCTGTTACACTAATTGCATCCTTGTGTGGCTCATGAGCAACAGCACTCAGCTGCATCGCACAGGGAGCAACAGAGATCAGAGTTTAGTTAGATTTTAGTCATCTTCTGCCTCATGTGGGAAGGATGCTCACTGGTTACCTTTGGCCTCATCAGTAGTAATAATGCACCAAAAAAAAAAAAAATGGCAAGAGCCTACCAGCAATTTTCAAGAGATTATTTTGCATTTGAATCTGAATTTAAAGAACCAGTAAGGATAGCGCAGACTCACTTGGCTTTTATGTTCTGCTTCAGTCACACGGATGCATCAGCATGATTACCCATCCCTGGAGGGACTCCCTGATTAACTGGAAACAAGAGGATTCTGGAGGATCAAAACCATAACAGACTATGCTAATCCCAAACAAGGAAAAGGATCTGAGGGATGTGGCTGCTGATAACAGCTGACCTCTGCTCCTCCTGCCCCTTCTGAGTGCTTGTTAACAGGTTTACTGTTGCAAACAGACAGCACTAGCCTAGCGTGGGCTTTAGCACACACTGAAATACAGACTCAGATCTGAGAATCTTGATGAGGCTTGTTATTTAAAATTTTGCTGCTGGATACTGTGCAAGCCCCAGGATCAAAGGGGACAGCCACACTTAGGTCAGAGTTGAGTATAAAGGGAATCTCCTGACACTTGGGTTGCTGAAAACCAGGGGTGACACTTATGGGAGTCACTGGGGATAACTCAGCGGCACTGCTGCAACTGCTCCAGACCATCTGGCTGAAGCAGTTCAACAAGTTTCTCCTTTGACTTGTTTTATCTGACAGCTTTCCAGGGTCTGGCTCTCTTCCACCAAAAAGAGCAGCCTGCAAGAGCCCAGCACGATGACCAGGCACAGCCCAGCATCCCAGTGTGTGCTGAGGGGTCTTGAGCAATGACAGATACCCTGAATTAGCAGGGTCTCTTCTGCTGCCACCATTTTGGGCACTGACAAAACCATCACACAAAGATGTGCCAGAGCCTGGTCTGGCTGAGGTATAACACCAAGTCTGTGTCCAGGGGACACTGGTGTTACTACACATGAATGTGCAGAGGGAGAGGAGAGACAGCATTCAGCCAAAAGAGTGAAGACATCTCTTTATAACTGCCTTTAAAATGTGATCATATATTAAAAAGCAATATAATAATGGCATCAGGAGGCTATATATATTGCCAGTCCTAATTCCCAGATGCATAATTCTCAACAAAGAAATCAAGAGAATACTTTGTTAATTATCTGCTCTGGAAACTAAGACCTGCTCATTCCTCTTTAAATGAAAGCCTGTGCTTCTCCCAAAGCTACCCTAAAAGTTAACACAAACCAACACAACTGAAATTGTCCCCCATTAGTACAAGGCCTCTGGTCGTATTTGCTATAGCAACACTTGCAAGTATCAGGTCAGCATAGCCCATGCACTACCCAGTGGAGAAGGAATAATTAATCCAAGTGCAGCAGAATCTTTGAACTCTGACAGAATTTTTGACCTGGCAGCTCTTCACCAGGGAATGCTGACTCAGCAGAAGTGAAAAGGGTTGCTGGAAATGATCGCTTTTGATGAACTTTCCAATTAGACAAAAATAAATTTGTTAAAGAAAGAGGATTTCAAATCTCCTCAAATTCAACTAAAACCTCACCTTGCAACAGTTTCTAAATTCAACCTATTTCCTCCAGATTTTCAAAACAGACTGTAGAAATGCAAGTTAATTTTCAATAAAATAATTAAAATGCCTTAAAAAATCAAGAAACAGTTAAAATTCTCAAAATGAAATGTTTTTATTAACTCAATTGTTTTAATAGTTGCCCTTCACAGCGTTTTTTTAGACTGCATTTTTCTTCACAGATGATCTGGGAAATATTCCCCAGGTTCTCAGAAGTCCTCAGAGGATATTGAAAGATTTACTGCAGCAGGTAGAGTTTCCTCAAACACCCTTTTTTTCCCCTTTTCTGTATAAAACATTTTCTCTGCATTCCAGAAACCAAAAGCAAGTAGGAAATCAGTAGCTTTCAAACATTGTGTGAACAGTCTTTTTGCAATAAACTGCAGAATCTACTAGAAAAGCAACCAACACCAAAAAAATGTCTTACAACTACTGTTTGTCTAAAATTTTCTTTTTGGGTAGACAGCAGAAGGTGTTCTCTTTTCCCACTTAATTAACACCTTAAGACATGTAGAGATAGGATCCTTTCATTTCCTTCAATAAGAGCAACCCAACTCCATTAGCTTTTCAATCTCTTCTATTAAACCCAGCTCAGCAGATCAAATTTTCCTTCATATTTGTGCATGAAACATTTCCACATGAAAGAGTGTCTGGATGAGCAAGTTTTGTCTCCTATATTGTATTTTTATTTGACAGCTTCTTTTTGCCTGTGTGAGGAAAGAGCATCTGAACCACTGGTTTAAAAATCAACCCTTCTGGCACAGTGCTGCCCACTGCCCTTGCTGGGAATGGCCTCTGTACCTCATCAGAACTTCCTATTTGTTTGAACAACATCTAGAAAAGACAAAATAAGAACTAAAATGTCTAGGTAAGGCATCAGTGGTTTCACTTCTCATGAGCCTTTCTTTGTCTTTCCTTTTGGTGTCCAGGTTGTGCTCAACTCCAGTTTGGGGATTTTCAGTGTTGGTGTATTTTCACAGGGACATGAACCCCAGCATACTTGCGAAAATTAATAATAATGAGATGAAGAGTCACTTGTACTTTTTCTTGAAAAGTAATCCTTATGACATCACTAAGGAAAATACATGGATGTCGAAGCATCACAAAGACATAGGTCTCACTTGCTCCTT
The DNA here is from genome assembly GCA_026413545.1 of Cichladusa arquata. Lineage (NCBI taxonomy): Eukaryota > Metazoa > Chordata > Aves > Passeriformes > Muscicapidae > Cichladusa > Cichladusa arquata. The sequence goes on along the minus strand of JAOTQP010000001.1, from coordinate 61,340,462 downwards.
TTTTTTTCTCTGCTAGCAAATGCCAGGAAAAGAAGCTTTCCTGTTTGGAATTTTTCTGTTTGGACTTAACCTCATTCCCACTGCATTGAATCAGTTTCATGCTTGGCTGTGATGTCTTATGAGAGAGCTGGATGCACAGCATGCTGCTGGATGTCAGCAAATATTAGAGGATTAAAAAAGCTTTGTGCTTGTTCTTTCTTATGTCTGTGGTTCGTAGCTGCAATAAAATAAAAGGCTAGGATGACAAAGTGATTTGTCAGTATGAAAATGTCCAAAATGTATTTTATCCTCTGTACATGGACGACATCGATTTGAGCAGCACCTCCCCAGGGAGCTCTGTCATATTGACTTAGCCACCAGGAGCTAGGGGTTGAAGTGAGAGGCGGTATTAAACTTTAACTACTCTTTAAATAACATTTTTAAAATCAATAATGTGTGTCCTGAACCCTCAGCTTTCCTATTGCATTTGGTTTTGTTGTGGATGCCATGAAGATGAAGTTTTACCTGTTCTTTTTTACCCTTTTTGTCTTGGTTACAGAGAAGCATGTCTTCACTATTCCAAGGTAAATAACTACTGATGATGCTGGGTGTTTTAGTGTGTGGTGTGTGGGACAGGGAAAGTATTGATGCAAAATAATTCCAAGTTGCATGAGAAAACATTTGTCAAAGGCTGACATATATTTATTGCCCTTGTAATTTGATACGTGGTTCAATTTAACATAAAGATGGTGGGGGAAATGAAATTATTTTAAGTCTTCTTTGCATCCATAAATCCTATGTTTTTAATCATATTAAGACTACTCTTTTCGGTCTAAGTGCAAATCAATTCTGTTCATTCAGTACTTTTGAATGCCAATAAAGGGCATTTTGAAACCTAATGGGAAAAAATAATTTGCTTCATTTGCCTAAAAACAAGATCTCAAATGAATTACTTCTTGAGGTAGAAAGAGAAACCATTTCAGAAAGTGGTTACAATCTGTTTTCTTTCCAAAGCAGCTTTTATGATGGTTTTTCCAGGCATAAATCACTTTTGAATAACCATTTGGTATTTTACAATGTTTCAGAAGCAGCTTTATTGTTACCTATTGATAAACTTCCGAAATGCCCTGAAACCAAATGCTTTCTTAAAACATGAGAACATATGTCAGAGATGAAGACAGGCAAAGTGCTTTTATTTTCTGCATGTACCACCGGTTTAAAAACCTTAAATGTTTCAATAAGTAGAACCAAAAGGATAAGTTCCTCATGTGGTGATTTTAAGCAAAGCTGAACAACCTAGGATCAAATACAACCTGCTCCCAGAACTAAAATATCTGCACAAATAAAATGTGAATTATTTCTTGTATCCCTTCTGTGATTTTGCACCACTCTGCAGACCTGTGGCTGAACACCACTGAGTTCATGCCTTAAAAAGAGGATCTTTCCCTTTGTGTTGCAATCACATTTTGTTGTGGATTGCTATGGAGGAGGGAGGGTTAAAGTAAGGGGAAACAAATGTGGTTTCAGGTGAATTCAGTGGAACAATATTGGTCTATGCTACTTGAAGATTTATTTATTTCATGTTTAAACAGAAAACTGAATATCTGACTCTTGAAGAAGAATATGGTGTTTCCCACTGGAAAGCAAGAGCCTAACCCCTTCCCAGTCCCAGTTACAAAAATGGCTAAAATAATAAGATTCATCTTACACAGCTTTGCATAGGAACAAGTCCCCTTCACCTTTCTGTAGGGCTAGTGGGGAAAAATATGTGTATTTAGAAGGGAATTCATTTCAGGTTAGCACACACATCTAAATTAGCTCAGGTTAACCTGACCCCTAAAGTGCCTGTCTCTTTAGTAAGATGGTTCCTAACTCAGATGAAGATATAAAACCCATCTAAAATTAACTGAAATGTATCTGACTTGCTTACAGGGTAAGATCAGAGTATTGTAGTGTGGGGATGGCAGCTGGACTTCTACCACAAGGTAAAAGGGAAAAGATACGGGAAACAGGGACAGAGACGGTGGGACTGAAGAAGGGAATGAGAAGGATTTTTTTTTCAAGAACAAACTGAAAGCAATCAGGGAAGGAGGGCATGAGAACAGAAAGAAAAGAGGCATGTTTAAGATGACCAGGTCCAGCTGAACAGGGGCAGCAGGCAAGGAAGCTGGGAGTAGAGGGCTGTTTCTGAGCTTGGTATAAGGGTAATAAAGCTTTTGTCTGGGTATTTTCTACAAAGAGTGGGGAAGAAGGCAGATGAAAGAGGGTATAATGCCAAATCAAAGCAGGGGAACTAAGAAGGGCAACAACTACAGTTTTGACTGTTAATATTCTCCACACTGAAGTGCAGGGGCAGAATTTTGATCAGTTTATTCAGCGTATTCAGGTCCTATCACGAGAGCTAGAGAGGAATCCTAACACCTGTTCAGTACTTACCACACTTAGATGAAATATTTGTGCAACAAACAGTGGGGTACAAGTCCACATCAGCTTCCTCATTATGGTGCTCTCAGGCTGTGGGAATCATGCAATGAAACCAGATGCAGATGGGCTTTTCTTTTCTCATAGCTCCCTCAGCTATGAGAAGACATTCATTTATAAGTAGCCTCAAACACACACATCAGAGTGCACTTACCTAAAGAAATAGGCAAACTGCCCACCTTGCCTGTTCCAGACTGCTTTTTGATGTTCTGTCAAATGATGGTGGAGGCAAAAATAAGATTGGCATGTTGTTGGTTCTGCATGAGAAACAACAGTGATTGCTTGGAGCCTGGCTAAAAGAAAAGATGAATCACCTGGTAGCCAGATGCTGTCAGGTTTCTGCTTGAAATCAGTCACAGCAACAAGCTGTGACAATCATGTTATGCTGCTTGAAAACCCTAGTTTTGAGAGCCCTGCCTGCTTCCTTTTCAGGACAGTCTTTGCAGACAGGGCTGGCAGGGACTTTGATCATGCCTGGTTTATATGGTACAACCAGTTCCAGCACATTATTAGATGGCTGAGAGCCACCCCAACCCAGGAAATGGAAAGAGGGGTCTGACATTCCCCTGAGTCTCCTTCTTCTACACACACAAATTATTTTAATTATCTATCCAATGAAATTTTTAACTACATAACTTGCAGGACACATGATCAGGACTCAATGCAGTGTACTATTTTTCTTTCCAGAAAGTGAATTTCACTTCCGTCACCAACAGAGGGGTCAGGCATGGAGTAGCTGGGAAGTATCATGTCATGTGCAGTATGTCCAGACCACAGTTTTCAAATAGAAGGGGAATATAAGGTACTGGGCAAAGATGGGGAGGACAGTGGTGCAGACCATCTGAAACAATACCAGCAGAAGGACACAAATGAGGAGACCAGAAAAACTTGACTGAAGTAGGAATGCACATCTACAGAACATCATGTTTGGCTTTTGCCAAACCTGTGAGGGCTTTTGGCAGACTAGGAAGGCTGATGTCTCTGCTGAATGGTGACTGAGAAACTCAGGGGACAATAGGAGAGCCATCTTCCTGTTCTCAGCTAGTTTCCAGCTGCTGCTGCTGCACTGTGGATTAGCTGGGGCTGATGGCTGTGGTGCTGGTCCAGCATCAGCAGTGTTCAGCAGTAAATATTGGCTACCAAAGCCCTGCACCATCTCTTTCATGGATTTTACTGACTGGTATATGCAGAGGCTGGAACCAGGTTCAGCATCTTCACTATTGGATCATCTTTGGGTTCACAGCAGCCAAGCCAGGGAAAATGAGAGGCCCAGCCTGCCTCACTCTTGCAAGAACTGGAGCTGTTCCAAGTACCTGTGCTTTACCTAAATACCCATGTTTTTCAGGGATGAAGTTCTGTGGGCACTCCCACAAACCGATGAACAAGTTGAAGCTCTTCAGGATTTACTGAACACCACTGAGGTAAACAGATTATTCTGTCTCTGAACTTTAGGCCAAATTTTCCCCAAGTGCCCTAATACTGCTTCTCCCTCCCAAGAAAGACCTATCTCACTTCCATTCATTTGTTGCAATACATCAACTCAGGAAATGCTTGGTTTTCACTTCTCACTACCTTCTGATTTACATGAGAAGACCCCTCCATAATGTTTCCGTAATTAATTATCTTGGAGCTCATATTTCTGCAATTGGTTTTGTGTATTAAGGCACTGCAAAACTGACAGAACAGCAACACACAGTAAGTAGAAATACATTTGCTAGGGAACCTCAGTACTTTTGACCAGTATGATCTTGACCTATATAGCTTGCGCACCTTTGAAGATCAGGACTGGAATTTTGTGGTATTTTTTAAGGTAGCATCTAGAAGATAAAAATACCTTAAATAATATTTTGAATTATTATTGCATCTATCTTTTATTAGATAAAGGAGTATTTAATTAAATTGAGACCTCTCTTCCTCTTCACTGTAATTCTTCACTTTCTTGTACACAGGAGCCCCAAGAAGTCAGGAAGAACTGTAACACATTCAATGCAGAGAGGCTTGTCGTGGTTTTTTCCAAGCCATTTATGGGAATATGCAAACCAAACATTTTTCATGGGCTATAAACTGGCAATTGAACAAGCTATAAGAAAAAACCAGAATGGGAATGGCAAAAGGGAAGGCAATAGGAAAGGGAAAGGAGAAGGGGAAGGGTAGACACAAGCAGTACCTCCCAACCAATTTTAATGGTTACCATTTATCATTCAAACAATATTCATTGTGCAACTGAATCATAAAGAAAAAAAAACTAAAACCCTAATGTGTGGTGACTTCATGCTGTATGCATCCAAGGATTATGCTGGCTTTTTTCACACTCTAATTTTATGCCTAATTTACTGTTAACTGTCACCCCTAGATCTTTTTGTACTATTGGTTCTGAAGGTTCAGTCTTTTATTGAATATGTTGGCATCTGATTTTATTATTGTAAAATATTTAATTTTACCAAGAATAATCTTATTTTCTTACTTTTCTCCAATTTCTAATATCTATATTTCTTCTTCAATTTGACTTACATTCAAACCCCTTCTGGCACTTATTTCCTCCTTGATCAAAGTCATCAGAGAATACAATAACTACAAAGACTGGTCCGATCATCATTAATTCTCCAAATACCCTCAGGGAAAATAACTCTCAGCAGACTTGAAAACATGTAACATAATAACCAGCTAAATATATCTGTTATACTAGAAATACTATCTCAGAAAAGGTTATGTTCTTGTCTTTGATCTTGATTTATGAATTTCTGTGCAGAAGTCATTATAAGCCTTGCTTAAATACACACATTTCATTTCCAGAAGTAGCAGAATGCTACATATCACAAGGAACATTAATCTGCTTGTTACGAGCAGTCTCTTAATTTGAAAACATATGCTTTGATTATTTTCAAAATGCTTATTAAATGTTAGTAAGAATATTTTTTGTTTCCTCGGCAAAAAAAAAAAATGTTTTTGGAAATTTTGTAGGTCATTCTCTGGCAACCTGTTGTGGTTGAAAACATCAAGAAGGACAGAGAAGTCCATTTCTATGTCAGGGCATCCAACATAAATAGCATAAAAGCACAGTTAAGGCAACTGACCATCCAACACAAGTATGTATTTTTTATTTGTTGTCATGAATGATTCTGTAAAGTTGTTTGTCATTTATTTAACAGGAGGTTGTGCTCTTCCTTTGTTATTCAGAGTCTTGATGGAAGACGTTCAAGGAATTATTGAAAAACAGACTGTCAATGACACAGTCAGTCCTCGTGGATCTTCCTCATACTATGAAAACTACCACTCAATGAAAGAAGTAAGCTATTTTTGTTGTGAACATCTATAGACGCAAAGGGTGAAATTTGTCTCATGGTTGAGAATGGAGATAAAGGGAAAGAAATCATCAGCAGTTAATGATTACCACTGTATTGCTCAACAATTAAGAGTTCTATTTATTGTAATGCTTTCATAGAGATAGAAGCACCAGACAAAATCTTTCATACATGTATTGCCTCAAACTGTCATTCAAAGGCAGTAAATACAGAAGCAAAATGAAGTCACAAAACAAACATGTAAATATCTAAAACACGAAATCAATAACAATTTAAACAAATAGAACTAAACAGGAATTTCAGGGCTACATTTGAACTGTGTTGTGACTGTATCTTGCTGTTTAATAAAATTAGTCAGGTAAGTTGCAAGTGGCTTGTATTATTATTTTTTCTTTACCATCAGATAAAAATTTTGGGAGGTAGAATGAAATTAAGTCTAGACCACTTTCAGGGATGAAGGAAAACAACAGAGAGAAGATCCACTTACTAACTTTGCCCTTGCAGATCTATCGTTGGATGGAGGAAGTAGCGGAAGTCCACTCTGATCTCCTCCAGAAAATATATATTGGATCATCCTATGAAAAGCGACCACTTTATGTTCTGAAGGTACACCTGTGACTTACTGCAAAAACTTTCCAAGTATTATGTAAGCAAATGATGGGGTTTGGCCATTTCCTTGAATCTATACCTACATTCTTATTTTTTGTGCTTTTTAGAAGTTTCCTAAGTTGTTCTAGTAAGATGCACTCCTGTTGCTAACACATTTGCCAAGATTAGGCTTTTTTCTGGGTCACAAGGAAGTTACCACATCTGGGCCTTCATCCAAAGGCATGAAATACTGGCACAGTGGATACCCTCCTCTGTTGACAATTAGGCCAGTCTAGTTTGTTGCCCTGCACAGCTGATGGCAGACTCACCTGAACTCAGATCTTGCTGTAGTCTTGGTGCCTGTGTTAGGACTTTGCTAGCAGCCTGAATGTGGCTCTCTGTCTGTATGCAAATCTCATCAATGGCTGCATCCTGGTCCAGGGTCAGTCTGAGCTCTCCTTACAAAACAGATGCTTCTTCTTCCATCTTGGTTACCTTTTCACTTCTTATACTTCTTCTACCACTTATATGGTACCCTGTACAATGGTGACATTTGAATGCACTCTCTCTTTTGTCAGATTTCTAAAAGCATGCAAAAATCAAAAAATGCCATATGGATTGACTGTGGTATCCACGCTAGAGAATGGATTTCTCCTGCTTTTTGCCTGTGGTTCATAGGGCATGTGAGTATATAATCAGATCTGATTACTGTTTTCAAAGCAAAGTAAAAAGTCTTGATGCCAATTTACCTTTGTCCAATTGCACTCTAGGACCCATAAAACTTTAATTTATTTACTCCCACAACACCAGCACATGATATTTGTGTCTAAGCTGCAAGCATAGCAGTATGTGTGCACGTGGGTGCATGTCAGTAGATAAGGGTATGTGTGTGTGAGAGAAAGCAAAAGTCATTGGGAGTGAATGCAAACGAGCTCAAATGTATTATCACGTATTAAAGAAACCTCAAAGTATGTGCAGCAAATTCAACAGAGAGATTTATTGTTATGAATGGTCAGGGATGGAGAGGGCATGCCAGAAAAAGCACGTGTTTGGTAATCTGCTAGGGCCATGTCTGCACTGCCACGTGGATTCCAGGAGTGGTCTTGGCTCCGAGTCACACAGCACACGGTGACTTGTGTCCGTATTACTGCAACTGGCACTGCCTGGAGCAGGTCAGAAGACACACAGGGTGACCTCAAGCTGTCCTACAACCCTTGGCTCTTCCCTGCATGCCTTCCTAGAGCAATAGGTACCCCACACCTGCCTGCTCCAGATATGGCTGGCTCCATACCAGCAATCCACTGGCTGTGATGTGTCACCTACTCCCCTGTCTGTTGCTATTGCTCCTCCTGTCTCCATGTTTTTCATCTGTGCTCCTGGGTTTTTTTCTGGATCTACAGAGAATAAAGCCACATAAGCCACCTTCTTCTGAAGGTATTACCCCTGCTAGTGACACCCCCATGTCAGCCCTCCAGAATATGGCCAACAACGTCCAGCTGCAACACCAGTTCATGGGAACTAGAAAATCACTGATGGGTTGAGCCTGTAGATTAGTCACTGATGGGATGGGCTTAGATTGAACAGCCTTGATGTGTAGCCATAGATAAATAGACACTATTTTTAGTATCTTTATTATCTACACTGCTCAGGAGAAGGAACAAAGGTGCAACAGAAGAAACAAACATCCACAGTTTACAACTGGATTTTAAAACACATTGCCTTGGTATTTTTGAATTTAAGGCATCTCTGCTTAACTCCTTATGCTGAGCTGCTACCAGTCCCTGGTATGGACCAGGAAAAGGCTTTTGAGGCCCTTTTGGCCCAGACAAGGTTGCCCATCTTGCTTAGTTAATGTTATGAGGTATTATTTATTATTACTTTTTCACAAAAGCAAAGTTCACAGTAAAAATAAACTAGATGACACTGAGACTTTAAAGCCACCAATACTGCAGTCAGAGAAACAACACAGACGAGTCCTTGATATGTGAATTGTGATTTGGCCATGATGGAACTACATAATGTGGATGATGATGGTGATAATTATAAAAATAAAAAAATAATTAATTTTTGTCATCAGTCACAATTATAAAATCTCAATGCCTAAAACATTTGAAAGGATATTGCAGGAGTTAGGGACAGATACAGCTGAATGCACCTTGTGACCCACTGATAAATCCAGCTTTCAAGGTTCCACTGGATAGAAATGCATTTGCCCTTTTCATGCTGCTCCAAATAATTACCAACTGAGCTGTCATTTTGCCAGTGACATGTCACTGCAGCATTTTTCAGAAGTAACAAGCTGAACATTTAGGTTCTCCATTCCTTTGATCTAATCTACGTGGTTTAAATTCAAATTTTGTTTCTATATCTCTTTGTGAAGCAACATTTTAAAATCTGACATTAATACACATCTGCACAGATGGACTAAAATCATCAGCTCTACCTAGCAAATCCTAGGCATTCTTCATAATGAGTCCACTATTTATAATTTAATTTTGTCATTAAGATTGTAGAAAGATTGACATTTCTCATTTAGTCAAAGGAAGTCTATCGCCTGAGGATAACTAGGAAGGATTTACAATGAAAGAAGGTGATCTAAGTAAGGCATGAAAGAGAAAAAAAGGACTTAGTCTATTCTAATAGTAACAAACTCACTTATCTAGATTAAAATTTATTTCTTTGTTATGGACCAACAACCAGGTTCAGTGTCACTAAAGCCTTCAAAATAAGCTGTGAGGCAAAATTACCAATTTAGATCTTACTGACTACAGTTGCATTAAACTCACAAAGCAACCAGAATAAATAATGTTATGTACAGCAGCCATTTGAAATATTGCTTGTTATTTTGGGGCTTGCTGTATTTTGAGCAGGAGGGAGGGTTTCTACTACTTACATAGGCAGCAAAAGCTCAAACCTTCCTATTAATAGGCTTCATTTCTGTCTCATGATCATCCACAAACTCTAAAGGACTGCAGTGTATCTGACTGACTGTATCAATTTCTCCTCCTGGTACTTCTGAGCAGAGAGCCACTTTACTATTTAGCCATTTCCATTATGTCATGAGCCTTATCAGACTCAGGTAGACTGCTCTGACAATTGCACAATTATTTTACACATACCACCAGGTACCTTTGTAGGAAGGTAAGAAAAATAACCATTACAAATGCTTTTAATATGTTTCCCCTGTGCTTTGTAGGCAATCCATGTGCGTGAGAGGGATCGGACCATGACAACCCTTCTGGAGCACTTTGATTTCTACATCATGCCTGTGATAAACGTGGATGGCTATGAGTACACGTGGAGCCACCCCTCTGTATGTAGACCTTTTTTGACAGGTTGTGCAAGGTACTGATTTGCTATTTATGGGAATTATCATTGTGTATGGTTAGGACATAATTTTCATCCTGGAACTGCACACCTCAAACTCTTATTATGTGCTTGGAATTTCTGCATCTTTGCCCACAGAAAGTTGGATTTGTGCTCCTAAATTCACAAACCTGGCCAAACTGTATGTCTTCTCCCCTCCTTCCACAGTCCAAATTCCATTGACATCAGAATGTGATCACTTCTGATCCTACCCAACATTTTCTCTTATCATCCAGCCTTGCTGGCAAGCAGACTGTGGTTTTAGAATCTTCCTTGGTCTTCACTAGTAGAGGACTGTAGAGGCACAAGTGAGAAGTCACATTTAACTAACCAGTGAGGTGGCACATTGCCTTTTCCTGCATTTTCCCCTGAACATGGCTTGTGTGTCTCTTTCCACAGAATCGGCTGTGGAGAAAAAGCCGCTCCTCACATGGTAACAGCAAGTGCATTGGTACTGACATGAACAGGAATTTTGATGCACACTGGTGTGGTAGGGCATACTTTTCTTCTTATTGTACCCCTGCCTCACTTTTGGCCTTTAAAATTTTTTATTTTGAAAACATTTTCATCTACTGTTCTGCAAAATTAATACAAAGACAAATGCAGCTGAGTATCTGTCATGAACTGGTGAAAACTTTCCCAGCTTTAGATAACTCTTTTTGGGACTCAGGATTTTTCATGCCCAGATGACACACCATGGAATAACCTCTTCCCAGCACAACAGAGCCCCTCACATCACAACCTGGGGGAGGCTGTTGGTGGGAAGAAAGAATGAGGGAAGAGGTGGCCCTTGCCCTTTCACCCAAGGCCTGTTGCACTATCCAGCTGAGTAGATGCTCCACTGTGGGGTACAAACTGATCAGCTCAGTCATCCTACCACAATGCCTAGCTGACCAAGATTATTTTGGCCCTTAGTGATTCTTATGAAGACTACATAATACTTGATTACTGCAGGCATTTTAGTACTTGACAAGTTTTTTTCATATCTGCAGAATAGCTACCTTAAAATGTTACCCTATAGATCAGATCTGACTTCATTCAGTGCAGACACTGAGTCCTATATGGATTTCAGTCATTCTAGCCCATTGCTAAACCATCCATGGCTGTTATATCATGCACATCATGCATGAAAAACATGTTGTTGGGTTTTTTTTTCCTAAACACCAAAGATCCTGACTGCTTCTAGAAAGTTATTTGGTCTTATTCTGAAGACAGAATTTGTCGTCTTGATAATTTGTTCCAGGGTTAATTTTTCTTAAAAAATTTCATTTTGATTTGTTTCCTTAGCTTCCCATTGGGAGTCTGCTTTCCCACAAGATTAAAAAATCATATAGAATTGCCTTTTTCCTGTAGTACTTCTAGATTTTAAGATGTGATCTCACAATCATGTGATGATTTTAAATGAAGCATATTCATCCTCTCCTCTAAGATTTCTTATCTAGTCTTTGAATACTTTTTTCCTACATCTCCTTGATGGTTTGTAAGAGCATAATAGGTGAAAATCCTGGTAGGCTCACAGAGATTTCTACAAGCATGCAAGTTCTTTCCATAGCATGGTGGAATCCATGATTTCTTTTGTATTAGCATCATACTCTGCTCTTTCATTTCATACTCTTCCATTTTTCATGAACAGAAATGCAGAAGGAAAGAAGTAAAGGAGTAAAACTGTGCACTTTTTTTTGGCTAAAGGTCCAGGAGCATCTCACTTTGAATGTCAGGAGATATACTGTGGACCCTACCCAGAGTCTGAGCCTGAAGTGAAAGCAGTGGCTCGCTTTGTCAGAGACCACAAAGACACCATTAAAGCCTACATAACCATGCACTCCTACTCCCAGTTGGTGCTGTTTCCATATTCTTACACCACGAACAAAAGCAAAGACCATGAGGAGCTGGTAAGTCTTCCCATCTCCTGAAGTTTCACACATTTCAGAGCTATTCACCCAGCCTGGTTAGTGTGATAATGAGGGAGTCACTGTGCTGTGAGGATCAAGAATTAGGAAATGTTTCTTGATGTTCGTAACAACTTTAAAAAGCCTGGGATGGTCTAGTAGTGTGTAAGTCAGCAAGCTGCTTCTGAAGGCTCCAGAAAAATGAAAATATGTATTCCAGCTTGATTATACATCAAAACACCTGATGTGTTGCAGCTGCTGTTAAAAGAGCAGTCCTGTTGTTCTGGACATCTTGAAAAGATATATATGTGCAAATTCTTCATTATGTTGTATGGTTTATATAAACTCTGAAATTAATTGGGTGTGTGACTCTTGTAAACACCCTGTAAAATATCTAAGCAATAAGGTATTCTGGTGGACACTTACTACTTTTATTAAGGCTTTTGCTTGGGATACTTTTTTAAAATTGTCTCAGTGGTAGGATGGAAAATATATCCTTCATATGTGGAATTTTACTTTCTTGAGCCACCAAATGAAACAGTGCAAACTCTCACTGAAAAGAGCAGAGTTCTAAACAGAACAGTTACTCTTTCTCTGTAAAGCAGAGAGAGGTGCACTGATTCTGGGCATTTCAGCCTTCTTCATGGCTTAAGAGTAGGGTTCTCTCAATTAAAACATTTTCCTGCTATATACTCAAATAAAGAGTAATTTAAATACTGTGGCAGAAAAGAAAAAAATATGAGATGAATGAGAATAAATGGTTTAACAACAGTTTACTGCCAAAAGTGGGGATAAGGTCCCATCTATACTTTTTATCTCTCTACAGCAGAAATGCAATCTGTAGCAAGGGCATATGCTGAAAACTTGTACCACATTCAGTGGGTTTTCTAGAACCTTTTATATAATTATTTAATTAAAGTGAAATTTTGAGCACACTGTAAGTAAATTCTAACTGCGTACATATTATCTATTGTCACAAGGCTTTAAAGGTAACAATGTTTTGTTTAATTTCAGGAAAGTCTGGCACAGAAAGCAGCTAAAGCTATAAAGAGGACAACTTGGAAAACTTACAAACCTGGTGCTGGTGCCTCAACAATCTGTAAGTATAACTTTACTGCAAAGAAAGGCATGACAGTATATCCTTGCTAGCATCAGAAGACAGCTTTTGAACAGGAAATGTTCTGGTTTCAGGCAATTTTTCTATTTTCCCTTTCTGACATAGATCTAGCTCCTGGAGGGTCCGATGACTGGGCTTATGATCTTGGTATTAAGTATTCTTTTACCTTTGAGCTTCGTGATACAGGAACCCATGGATTTTTGCTTCCTTCTCGAGAAATCAAGCCAACATGCTTAGAGGCACTTTCTGCTGTCAAAGAGATAGCTCAACACGTTCTACAAAATTTGTGATGTTGAATATAATTTATTCCAGCATGACTGCACTTAGTAACTTACAAAAATGTAATAAAAAAACCTTGCTCCTTTATTAAAATTCTTTCCACGTAGGCAAAACCCCAGAATGACTGCACCCCCTGTATTTTAGAGCACATTGGTTTTTTTCAGCCATACTTTTATACCTATATCTACAGTGAGTGGTAGCTCACTGCACTGCAAGTATAATAGAGAGTATAAAGGGGAAAAAAAGCACATGTCCCACTAGATGGTGGGAACTCCAGGTGAAAGAGTCTCTGACTGACACAGGGCACACTGGGCAGAATCCATTCATAGAAAAGATTGACCATTTAGGTCATTTGCATTATTACAGGATTTTGTTACGAGAAAACAGCCCTACTTTTCATGTTTACTGTGAAATAGGAAGGCTGCTTACAGCAAGGTGAGCACACACAAGTGGCCAAAACACCAAGTGGCAGCTGCCCAGAGGCTGCTCCACTACCATCAGCCAAGTCCATTCACCCTGCAGCCAAGGGGTTGTTGCAGCACAGAACTGGCCTGAAGAGACTGTAAGACCTTTGTAAGGTGACAGGACAAGGGGCGACAGTTTTAAACCAAAACTGGGCAGGTTTAGATTAAGAAAGAAGGTTATTTTACAATAAGGGTGGTGCGGCTCTGGCACAGGTTGCCCAGAGAGGCGGTGGATGGAAACATCCCTGGAAACATTTATTCATTCCTCATCCCTGGAAACATTTATGGACAGGGCTCTGAGCACCCTTGTTGAGTTGAAGATCACGGAAACAGATTCATTGAGGTTGGAAAAGACCTCTGAGATCACTGAGTCCGATCTACACCCCAACACCACCCTGTCAATTAGACCAGGGCACTGAGTGTCATGTACAGTATTTCCTTAAACACCTCCAGCTACAGTGATTCCACCACCCCCCTAGGCATCCATTCCAATGTTTAATCATCCTTTCTGTGAAGAATTTCTCCCTAATGTTCAACTTGAACCTCTATTGGTGCAGCTTGATACTAGGTCTTCTCGTCCTGTCACTTGTTGCCAGGGAGAACAGGCGGGCCGCACCTGGCTAAATCTCCTTTCAGGTGGTTGTAGGAAGCGATTAGGTCACCCCTGAGCCTCCTCCAGGCTGAACACCCCCAGCTCCGTCAGCCACTCCTCACAGAATTTCTCCTCCAGAGCCCCCGCCAGCCCCATTGCCCCTCCCGGGAGGCGGAGCCGGGCTCCCACCCCGCCCTCCCCAAGATGGCGGCGCCGCC
>JAOTQP010000001.1:61299676-61324614 GCA_026413545.1 Cichladusa arquata | reverse complement strand
GGCCGCCGGGCCTCGGGCGCGCTCGGCCTGCGGGGCGCAGCGGCGGGGAAGGTGCGCTCGGTGCGCGGCCGGCGGCGCACGGGGGGCGCCCCGAGGAGGGGTGGGGGTGAGCCCGGGGGCGCCCTCCCGCCGTGTGCCCGGGGTGCCGTTCCGTCGGTCGCTGGTCGTGCTGGAGCCCGCTTCCCGTGTACTCGGATATTCCCTGCTCCTGGGCATATTTTGGTTGGATTTTGGTTTTGTTTGGGTTTTTTTTCTCCCACTTCTATAGTGCTCTTCTCCCACTTTCTGGCAGTAGAATAGTTTCTGCTTTATGTGCTCAAGAGGGACTGCTAATTCCGCTGGTATAAATTCACTCATCACCATTCCTTCAGGTAGCAGCTAAGCTAACTGCAATCCCTTCCAGAACTTGTAGCCGGCAGGTTGGGCTAGTGTGCTGTGGGTGGTCTGCTTAGGGCCTGGCCTTTGACTTCTCCATGGATTCTCACTCCACCGTTGATTTCTTGTCAACCTTCTGCAAGACTGTTTGAGGATCAGGTGTTTGGCTCTCAGTGGGTTAGCAACCAGCGCTTTGAGGGATCTTGGGCTGCTGCTGAAACACCCACACTGTGAGTTCTTCTGTACAGACGGGAGTGGACAGACTCAGCCAATGTCCCTGAAAACTAAAGAAGTGTGGCTTTATGTGGCTGTGCCCCAGATAACACACCCCACTTCTCAGCGTGTTTGCTGAGAGTGGCAGCCGCTAATGTGCTGATCCAGCTCACCGATTAGAGGTAATTAAAGTTCACTCTAAGGCAGAGTGAACTTGGACCTGTCCACGCCAGTCTGCACAGACTGTCCCTTAGTCTAGGGAATCATCTTCTTTGAGTATAAAGACTTTGTTAGAGAAGGCATGGAATACTCTATACTTCCTGATAGCATTCTGGAGCCTGATGTTTTTATTCGCCCGTAGAAAGCCAACCATGATTTTGTACTCGTGCAAACATAATTAGCAGTTGCTTCTTGCTACTAATGGAGAAATACCATATGTGAAATTAGAGAGAGAGGTTCAAGTTGCTATGGTGATAGGTTACCAACAAGGAGTTTTTAAATTTGGATTAATTTCTGGTTTTGTGTCAGGCTGTGTGAGTATTTGACTGCTCTTTTGCAAGGTTCATTATGAATGCATTTTACGATTTCTAGTAATATTTTTAGGTAGTAAACCCATGGAGCTTCTTCAGATATCACTATTTTGTTAGCAATGTGACATGGAAGTGTTAACATTGTACTAGGTCCCGAAATGTTTTCAGGTAAAAGATCTTCATTTTAAAAAGTGCAGGGAACCATTCGCAAAGCTGTTGTTTAGTTTTCAACACGTATACAGTTTATCAAGGAGTGTTAATAATGAGTTTGTATCTGAACTTCTGTAGGACTTTGAAGTTATTTCGCTTGTTATTTGAAATGGCATATTATTTATCTCCTCACAGGTAGGATTTTCTGAAGTGACGTTATGCTTAGCTTGTGTGTGGTGTGCATGCGCAGACATTGACATGCTCATGAGTGATGTCTTGGACTTCCTAAAGAGATTTTTATCTCCTTAAATGTTTCCTTGGTTTTGACTTTTGCTTTTGTTCTGTCACATCTCAGTTTTAAGTGTTGCTGTAGAATCCGTCAGGATTCGTTTTTTCTGGGGGCTGGATTAGGTTTTTCTAACAGAAAACCAGGCATTTCAGATCTCTCTTTATTATGACTTCTGTAGTATCACACTGATTTTGAAGAAAAACGTTAAGTGTGCTTGACACCAAACCATAGGAATGCTGGTAATAAAAAAATACAGAAATTCAGTGAATGCTGTGTCAATCATGCCATGCCTCATTGATTTCAGTTCATTGGTCAGTGATGCTAGGTGCACTCACTTCTCTCAAGTCTGTCATTTTAGATGATTCATGTAACACTCTGTGATATGTTCTCCTTCAACTGGTAGTGTAATCAGTGTCATTAACAGATTGTCTCTCACCCTGGGAAAGTTACTTCATTTAAAGAATAACGTAGATGCATCCATGAATGAGTTATACTAGCATTATAATATTTCTAATTTATTGTAAAGGTTGCCATGAATCTTATTTATGTATGGAAAAGAGATAATTTACAGTTAAAATATTAGGTATAGCATTTATTTTAGGAGGATAAAGTTAACTTTGCTTAGTTTCAGAAACTTCATTCTGTTTCAGAAGTAGAAGAAAGCTCAGTGCCCCTAAGTAGAGTCAGGAATTCAATGTCATAGATCTGGAAAAGTGCTTAATATTCTACTTAGAAATTTAAAATTTTTTTAAAAAATCCTGGTAGTAATTATTTAAAATGTTAAGGATGCTTAAGGCTCAGTCCACACTGGTACTCTCACTGTCTAATCCCACATTAGTGTTTGATGAGGAGATGGTAATTCAGAGGCACAGACATCTGATGGAAAGTCACTACACTGGCCATCAGTGTGGGATTGATAGCAGGACTGTGGTCATCAGTGGTAAAACAGCAGAAGGTGAAAATGTTTGAGAAGGGGAATCTTTATGGGATATTCTGTTTAAATTGTTCTTGGTTGTCCATTAATGTGCAGTCTGAGAAATCTGGAAATAAAACACATAACTTTTTCCCCTTACGGTACTTGTTTATGAGCAAGGAACCTTCTTAGAAACACAAAACCTGCCCATTATCCATCTGAGATTTTCAATGCTGTTTTAATAGTCTCTTTATTTTTCCAACTGACTTGGTCCTCGGAGAATGAAAATGGGACTGACTGTTTGCAAACACAGCCTCTCAAATGCAATGTTGGACAAAGTGAAATTCCTCAGTTTGCCTCAGAATAATGTGTCTGGACTCTAATCCTGCAGCCTTTGATAACATATACATATATACATACATATATATATATACATACATATGTATATATATGTATAACATTTCACTTAGCAGTGGAATGTCTTGCAATCCTTGTTACATGAGCGAGGCCCTCGTGATTATATGTGCATGCAGAAAGTAATATGCTGTGCACTCATAACATGCTGAGTTTGTTTCCTTAGAGTAATTTATCATGAAATATCTCTTCTGTTAGTAAAGGATCTGTTCTCAATTGCAAACTGCTAGATATGGGCCAGCTTATGAGGACGGATTGCTACTTGAATAGCACAGGTTTTTGTTTCTCATTTTAAGTTGTTGTTTTGGCTTTTTTAAATAGGGGGTTTTACAAACCTTAGAAAATTCAGGGTTGAATGATATTCTTAATTTCCTTATGCCAAAATCCAGGGAAAAAGGCAGTTGGAATTAAATTATCTGTTCAGTTATGATGATGTTGCCGCCTTCATCCTCTCAATGTTTATAACTATCCTTTTAAACCTAGTCATCATCATCATTTCTATACGAGTTAATTCCAAAAAGGTACTAAGTGTTGGGTAGAAATTAACATTTAAAATGAAAGTTTTGCCTCTATTTCCTTGAAAATAAAACTGCATTGGAATTGAGGCAGAATGAACATGATTTTTCTGTATGCTGCTACGATGTCAGTGTGTACTGTACTTGCGTATTAGATAGACTCATCTGACCTTCATGTGTTGAACCCTCTCCCTCTACCATTGCCAGTGTCGTTTATCTAATCCTTTTTATTTCAGATATGACTTTTTTAGCTGTAAATGTTTAATCCAAATTAGGCATTTGTTATATTATTGTCTTATTAAAAATGCTTTTGCATGTGTCAGTTGATTTTTATATCTCCTATTGAAAGGGTGTGACTGCGTGAAACTGTAGAAATTTAGTAGTTTTTTTTCTGAAATTCCGTGAGAATCCTGAAATGGAAGGGTGCTCAGCTGGGTGAGATGTGGTATTGTTTTGCTTTCTAACTTTAATGGTTTATCCTGTTAGACTTTTTAACTATTGCTGCACATTGAGCTGTCCACAATGACTCCTAATTATTTTTCTTAGAAGACTGGACTAATTTGGTCTCATCAAATACTTAGACAAAATCATTTCTCCTTGTGTGCATTGCATTATACTTATTTGCATTTCATCTGCTGTTGTATTATTACTCAATTCTCTTAACTCGATTAGATCTTTCTGGAAATCTCTATTCTCCCACAGTTCTCACTAACCCAAATAATTTCATACTACTGGAAATTCTACTGTTTGACTGTCTGCTTCCACTAATTGATGTTAACCATTGTTTTTAATGTTTGGTATACACCATATGGTTAACTTCTACCCTCCCTGAACATCTTGGTTAATGTCTTGATTATCTGAACCTTATTTATGAGATAAAATTCTTCAGATAATCAGAGGTTTGGAGAAGGAGTCAGTACAGCAGAGGTCTGCTGAGAAATCTCAAATACACAATGTAAGCTTTCTTTCTTCCATTGTTTATAAAGAAGCAAAAGTGCTTCACAGGAGCTTCAGCACAGCATTTTGTTTGTAGAAAATGCACAGGTGTCAGACTCCTAGGAACTCTTGTTGTGGAAATAACTGTAGGGTTCAGATAATGAAGTGTCCATGTCTATACATTATAATATTTTGTTTCTGTGAAATGTAACCTTACCATATGGATACAGTGGGAACATATACTGATCAAAGGGTGAAAATGTATTAATCCTCTCTGGTTGGATGTTAGTTTAAATGTGTATTATTCTGGCTTTATGGACGAACTTTGTCATTTGTAACCTGTTTGTGTGTGAGATAGTTTAAGTGTGTGTGTGTGTGTGTGTTCTAAATGCGGTGACGTGCTTAGGAGCAGAAAAGACAGCAGCAGAAGGGTAGGAGATTAGTGTTTGGCTAATCATGATCTACTGATTAATGAGGGTGATGGCACATTGCAGTACAACAAAGAGGTGGTTTTTGAGCTGTATATCAATTGTTGAGCACCTGCAGATGTTCCCAAACTTTTTTTTTTTGTGTAGATCAAGTAGAATGTAAAGAATGGACAATAGTTTTTAAGACCCATTTTCCCCTTTTTGTACAATCTATCTGTAGTGCCGAATATGTATTTTTTTCTTTAAATAAGTTTTTATTATTTTCTATAACTCCTTCCTTTCTCAGGTAAGATAAATTGTGGCTTCTTGTTTATCAAAGTTATACTGTATTTCCTTTTAAACCTGTTTTTCTTGATGAGAAGGAACTACTTTTTGATCAGCTTAGGAGGTGCATCATCATTATGGAGTTGTTTGGTTTTTTTTTCTCCTAAACTCATGTAATTCCAAATAGTTGTAGGAATCAGACTGGTAACAAACACAGCCTGTGGATGATAGCAAGATGTTTTTCAGTAGGTTGTCATACACAACAAGGGGGAAAAAAGATAAAGCTCTCATTTCTTGGAATTTGTTTCAAAAGTGGGAGGCATTTTTAGTGGTTGGAACTGGTTTCTGAGAGGTTGGTGAAATAACATTAAAGGTTCTGTTAATTTTAAGTCACTTGAGTTTGTGTGTCAAAAATACATGATGAAAGAAAGCATCTGTCCTGTGTGGTGTTTGCTGCCTAAATGAATAACATGTCATATGATCTTTCCCAAGGGGAAGCTGAAGAATCCAAAGCAGGTCATGAAATAAAATGAAAACGTATCATTACTGGTGTTCAGCTGACTAGTTCAAGTCAGAAGCAGTCTGTGTTATTAGATACATTTCACTCATTTATGACTTCTTTTCTTTCTTCATCGCCTCTGCAGCAACTCTTGCAACGTATATCATACTATTTTATTCATGTGAGTTCAGTGTCAATAGCCCCAAACTGAAGGATTTTACAGTTTTGCTTTTTTTTTTGGTTGAAGTAGTACAAAATGTCAAAAATTAGAAGGAAGGTCACAGTGGAAAATACCAAGACCATATCCGATAGCACATCCAGAAGACCCAGTGTGTTTGAAAGGCTTGGACCCAGCACTGGAAGTACTGCAGAGGTGAGTTGTAAAAGTGTTCTTCTTTTCCTCCCCACCCCAGCATCTTCTTTTCCAGGATTTATGTGGTGGGAAAGAGTAGTTCACAAGCACCAAATGCTCAGATGTTATTGAGGTTAAGTAAAGGTGAAAAGAACTCTCTTTAACGCATGGATGTTCAACGTGCTAATACTAGAATTTTCAAATACCATGTGTTGTGCCAGCTTCTGGATGCAGCAGTAGTACTATGAATATTAATAATATTTCCACCAACCTAAATTTTTCTCTGCCAGGCCTGATGCTCTTTGTTGATTATTTTTTTAATCGATTATATTACTGGTGGACAGAAATTACAGATAAATGGGACTTAATGTGGAGTCATTTGTTTGTTCTGCCACACTCACACCAATGGTATTTCCAGAAAGGAGTGTGAAATTCACCCAGTAATGTCTGTCTCTTAGACACAGTGCCGTAACTGGCTGAAGACTGGCAACTGCCTCTATGGGAACACATGTAGATTCGTACATGGCCCTTCACCACGAGGTAAAGGCTATAGCAGCAGTTATAGAAGGTAAATCAAGAACTCACTTTGAATTCTTCACATGCTGTAGGAAAATAGCTTTTGCAACTCTGTCTTTTGTTTTGTTGTTTTTTTTTTTAAAGTGAAATGCTGTGGTGTGCCTAGTTGTATGTTGTATCAATAACCAATTGCCTTATGAAGCTGCTTAAAACAATTATTTTGGCAATGTGCAGGATTTTTGTGTGTATATAGCTCTAAAAAATGAGTAGAGTCGACTGGATGCAGATTAAATATATATTACTTGAAATGGGAAGTTCAAGTACCTTAGTACTTTTTTTGTTTTGGCATAGTGTCACTGCAGCTTTCTGGTGTACTTTTCTGTCTTGTGCTAAAATGCTGGTTTGCAATTACTTACAGCATTGCTCACACTCACAGCCCTTCTGCCTTTGCTATGTTGCTTGATGAATGTTTGTCCTTTCTCTCCTGTTGTGAGAAAACACTCCTCAGAACATGGCTTTGTGACTTTATCTGTCAGATACAGAAAAATGTCCTATACCATAGGGGGAGATGCAAAAAGTTACCTCATTTTTCAAAATAGAATATTTTTTATTGTATGTCTCTTTATATGTTAGTAAAATCTAATTTATTTTTTCAACTGTCCTTCTTGTGGTATTCTTGCTATAAAGGACAGAAGGATGTTATGGTTTTAGCATAGTATCTGTTTCTGTGAAGGCTTCACAATTTACAAACAGCGGTCCTTCATGATGCCAATGTTACCTATAGATTATGAATGGGCACACTGAAGAATCAAAGAGTAAAGCAGCAACAGGAAGGTTGGCATGAGGTTAGGGTTCTATGTCTGGTTCTTTTTCCTATTCTTGTGACATGCTCTTGGAATGATCTTGACTTTGCTTGTTTGATCTTGCATTGCTTCTAAGGTGGTAGCAGCTGGGATACAAAATACATCACTGAGTTTAATGTTTCTTTTGGTGTGTGAAAGATTTTACTCTGTTCTGCACTGAATGTTCTAAATGAATAAAGTAAGTGATTTACTGTTAGGGATTAAATTTTAAAACTGTTATAATGTCACTTTCTCCTTGCTTTCAGTGTTTGGAACACTCAGTGCATAGTTCTGCTTGGTCAAAGTGACATTTCTTTTAATGATTAAGGCTATATTTCTGCTTCACTGTCACCACTTGACATTTAAGAAAAGCATTGATTTCTTTCTTCTTATTGCTAACTTTTTCCTAGGACTATATGAAAAGTCAAAGGACAAATCTTCCTGCTTATTTGCTTGGCACATTCAGCATTTTATAAAGGTATTCTTAAAAGTAAAACAGGGGAGGAAGCCCACCACCCCCACACACCCCCCAAAACAGACAAATGAAAGAACTGTGCCTATCTTCAAAAGTTTCCACTAATAGCTCTTGGCCAGGCATAGAAAAAGCTGGTACATAATATGTACATAATAAAATGTTGGCATTTTCATGCCATTTAACATTAGAGAATTTTTCACAAATGTTATCCCAGCACTTCAAATGCAATTTTAGTAGCTTCAGGCAAGCCAAACTAATGCTGCTTCCACATCAGTTCAGTTAAAACAATTCTCTTTTTCAAATATCTGGGATAACAAAATGGCAGTGTGTCTGCACGTGTTCAGCCATGCCTACCAAGGAAGTGTCATGTGCTTTGCAAGGAGTTGGGTAGGATAAAACATGTCTTGCTGCTTTTCTGTCTGCATACCTTCTGCCTCAAGTTCCATATATGTCTGCAGTAAATCCTGTTAATGTTTTATCTGACCATAATGTCTCCCATAGTTCAAAACACCACCAGACAGTAGGAAAACTTGACTCTAAAGTGTGAAAAAGGTTGTTCCGTTTTAGCACTAATGCTGCCTCTCACACCATGAATTTGAATCTTGCTATAAAAATAAAACCCAACATGTTTTTGCATGAAGCTTAGCTGATGATAGCATTGAGAATTCAGTATTAGGCCTGCCAGTCTTCCAGCATCAGAATTAAGGAGAAGCTAAGAGCCGTCTGTAAACATGCTATCCCTTGAGGAATTTTGCTCTTTCTGCACTTGTAGATTATTGGTTAGCTGCCTGGCATCTTCCTGTCTGGCTCTTTCATGTGATTGTCAGGATCTATTCCATTGCTGGGCCCTTTTCTTAGTCTGACTGATCCTCTATATTTGGGATCATCACACTGCATTTAAAAACCCAACCAAGTCAGCACTCATATTAAGAAACAATGTGTGGATTTTGAAAGTTTCAAATATTGTAGTATGGAAAACTGGAAAATGGGACAGTGTTTGTTGAGCAGTGATAATGTGTACACAGTACACAAATACTGGTCGTCTGCCTCTGTGCAAACATGTACACAGAGATATCCTCAGGTAGGTGTGTTGCAAGGTGTGCCTGTAGCTGGATACTTGTTCCTGATCCTGTAAAGAAGTACAGGAGCAAATGAAGGCACTATTAGGAATGTGCATTTCTTAAATGCTGTTGAACATGGAGGACTGAACTGTTGCAGAAAGTAATGTTGTTTAAAATCACTTAACTGCCTTTGAATTTGAAAGGAGGAAATTCTGCATTTTAGGCCTTATTTAGAAGATGAGCCCAGCTCAAAATATTGAAAAAGAAATTGGAAAATGCCTTTTGTTGAAAGGTTCTGGCAGTTGCAGTTTAGCCACATCATCTTAAATTGCAGAGGTAAATTGTCATGATCTGTTGAAGTTCAACAGTGAGCATGATGTGGAATAACCAAAAATCCCTTTTGGAGAGGGCTGGGGGAAAGTTATGTAGAATTGAAGCTGTGATACACGTAAAAGAAAAATCAGCTAGTAGATCTGCTTGTTTTTCTGTGCATTTAGCCAAGGCATCTGAAAACAGTCATGGCTTCCTGGGTAATTATTTCTTAAAATTTGACTAATTGTCAGTCTTATTTTGTTAGAGTTTTTGGAGGGTTATGGTGTCTTTGGGGAAGGAGAGATAGGATGAGTACCATGACTTTGCTTTGGTATTCTTCTAAAGCTGAAAAAAGCCGACCCAGTAACAGCAAAACCAAAGAAAAAATTGACCAACAAAACCCAGCCCTGAATGTGTAGCTTTTAAATTTCTGTAGCTTTTTCATAACTTTTATAATATTTAAGTAGATTTGAGTATTGCTTTAGCAAAATACCTTTTCTCAGTGTGGAGGGAAGGAAAAATGTATTAATTGAGGGTAAAATGGCTTGGATATTTTGGTTTATTACTCCAGCCTATAACTTTAAAAAAAGAAGTATTAAAATATCAGGTGTCACTCTGTAAGGTACATGAGCTGCATGCATTCAGTGCAAGTTCTCTTGCTTTCTTCAGCTACTGGGAATTTTTTCCTGAAAATATTCCTCTCAAGGAACAATGTTACAAATACATTATTGATAATCTTTCTGCCTTTTAACTTAATTTTCAGTTTTACTAATCCAAGTCCTATGTATTTGTAGCTTAAATATTACTAAAAATTAAGGCGCTGAATTGCACTTTAATGCTGAAAGTTTATTTGTTGAGGTAGCTGATGGTTGGAATGCTTCAGAGAGTTTGGGTAATGCGAAGAATTACCCTTTTAATATGGGAGGGGAAAAATACTTTGAATCATAACGTTTGGTAAATCCAGACACTTTAAAGTTCATATAGTCGTGCATGCAAAGAAGATAACTTATTTATACTTGTATGCTGGCTATTATTTGATCCTTACAATGAAAATGCAGAGCTCTACTCTTCTGTACATGTCCTCTGATTTAGATTGACATGTACTTATAATTTCATGGAGAATTAAATGCATTAAAAATGAGAGCAGTCACTGGTCTTTGTCTCTATAGGTCCTCATACATTTAACCCTATGATACAGCTTAGAGAATTAAATATAGGAAACAGTGCAGAGGACAAAATGGAAAAAAATTACTTTTTCAAATATGTGCAGATTGAAAATGTAGTGGTATTAAATTAAATTTTTGTATGCATTGACTGTGAAAGACAGTCTCACCCTTTATGTATAATGTGACAGGAAGAGTGGGAGAAATTACTTTCTCAATGGAAACTGTTTCAGCCTGAAAAAAAGAGAAATGCCAATTTCATTTTTCATGTATTACGTATAAGTTTTTCAATCAAAAGACAGCATTAGTATCACTTTATGATTCTTTAGTGTCAACTGATAGTCACAGATGTAGTACTTATATACAGCCATTTCACAGAACAGTCTGTAAGTACAACTAACAGCCATTTCACAGAACAGTCTATAAGTACAACTAATAGCCATCACAGAAGTACTAAACTCAGTATCAGGCCAAATGTATATGAAGAGAAAATTTGTTTTATTGACCTGTAAAATCATCTGAAACAGCTCCTACATTCCCTTAGCTTAGGAATTTTTTTAAATCATAGAATCACAGAAGGCTTTGGGTTGGAAGGGACCTTAAAGACCATCAGGTTTTAACCCCCCTGCCATAGGCAGGGATACCTTCCACTACAGCAGGTTGCTCAGAGCCCCATCTAGTCTGGCCTGGAACACTGCCAGGGATGGGGTATCCACAACTTCTCTGGGCAACTTGTGCCAGTGCCCCACTGATGCAGTGGTTGTTCTCTTTTAACCCCCTATGAGTGAATGAACTCATTAATCCATACTAAGAGGTGACAAAATTATGGTAATATAGGATGTTCCTCCTCTCATTCCACATCACAGTAATATCTTTTACAGAAACTGTATCATAAAGGTGCATGACTAGTAGAGTTCATCCAGAATTTTGTAATTAAGTAATGAAATAATTATATTACTGCAAGATGGAAAGTGGAAGATGCCTCCAAGAGTTCATTTCTGGTTCATGGTCTTGCAGCAGTGTTTCCTGTGTGGCAGCATCACCTAGACCATGGGAGGATGGTGCCTAGGTTATGTTATCTCTGCTTGCAGACTTCATCCACATTCAGAGTTCTGCTTCTCTGTGACTGTCATTGCTACTCTATGGTAGTTTGATTCTGCATTAAATGTGGTTTTAAATATATATATATGTAATGTATAGAAAGAGACACTTATATTTATGTAATATATATGAAAATTGTTGCATCTTACCTTGAAATATTTGGTAGGAGTGATTGTGAAACACATTTGCATGATGGTCAGAAAAAGGTTATTTATTCTGGATGGGATCATCTGAAGCTGCTGTAGAGTAGTAACTGAGTCATATCATATATACATAGAAGTAATTTTTCTTCTTAGAGTCAAGTCTTCCTTGGCTTTCTGAAAGGATTGAGGTTTTTGTAAGGCTTAAGCCCTTTAGAATGGAATATTTTCTTACTTGTCCACCTTGCCTCTGGGTGGGAGGTTATGATTTTTCTGGATATACTAATAAAATAATAATTAAAAGACAGATAATATTCCTTTAAAAAAGTCCCATAGAGCTGGTTATATTATGTTTCTGTATTACACAGGTCACCAGAAAGACCCACTGGAGATCTTCGGGAAAGAATGAAGAACAAACGTCAAGATGTTGAGGCAGAGCCACAGAAACGAAGTACAGAGGAATCATCCTCTCCTGTTAGGGTAAGAGTGGAGTTTGCAGAACTCCAGAATCCCTCAGTAGCAATTGGGCAGTGTGTCCTAGAAACCTTATTGTTGTGACTTGTAATATTGAAAATGTTTTAAGGTACTGATGATTTTGTACATAGCATATCATATTTTTTGTTATGAAGTGTCTTTACAATTGTACTGTTTTGCAATTTTATAGTGCTTTCTGGTCTTTTGGTTCCCAAAGATTTTATAAATCTCACAGACCTAAAATGTGTTATAAATACTGATAAACAGGTATTTAATAACATAATTGATTATTACCAAGAAAGTATATTAACCATTGTTTCAGTCATCCAACACTTACTCATATCTCTTGTATACATGCATCCTGACTTAAGTTGTTCACCCCAAATTTGATTTTGATGAAACCATGCAGTTACTATTGTGCTGGTTCGTTTTGCCTTCCTCCTCACATACTCATCAGGCACCCCAACTGCTCACTTTATGGATTTTGCAAAAAATTCATTATTGTTCTTGTTTTGTAAACATCTTTTCAACCCTGTGGCCCTCAAATACCAAAATTTAATTATTTTTAAATTGTATTACCCATTTCTAATGTTGCAAACAAATAGGGATAGAGTTCGTAGTGTGACCCTGTGTAGTAATAGCACCACTGTGTTCCTGCACCATGTTTAAGACCATCTTCATATGAATAATTTTTTAAAGGCTTTATTTGTAAAAAATCAGTTTTGCTTCTGCAGATATTAACAATGTTCTATCATTTCCTCTTGGTCTGTTCCTACTTGCTGTGTAAAATGAATTTTTTATGTCAGCTGTAAATAAATCAGCAGCAGCTGCTATCATTAAATTTAACAGAATGGCTTACCTTCCAATCATGTTTTCAGTTGCTGTTAATTTGTGTAAACTCTCAGTCTTTTTACTGAAATGTGTTTCTTTTATTTTCTAATAGTTTGAATAAACTGTTCAGTTATTGAGTACATGGTTGGTGGGAAAATTTTTTTTTCCAACCGTCATTAAAAATTTGATGTAACTTCTGTCCTGGTGCAACTCTAATTTTGATGTAATTCTTACTTTTGGTTAGTTAACCTTGGTTTTTATAGTGTTCTCTTAATGTAATAATAAAATACTCTTAAACAACTAAAACTCAAGTGAAAGTGAACTGGAAGCAAGAATCTAAAGGAATTGGCGAATTAGTGTTAAAGTATCAAAGAATTATTTATAGATTAAGCACACAGCAGAGTAAAAAATGCTCTGCTTCAGTCTCCTAAAATGGAAGATTGAGGAAACAGCTGAACTTTCGTTTTAGTTCCATGGAGGCAACTCTCAAAATAGAGGATATCAAAGAAAATATTCTGGAACGAGTAGATGAAGAGGGACAGTCGTCAAGAGTTGCTTTGCAAAGAACCAGGATATCTAAAAGGACAGAAGACTCAAGTGACTGAACTGCTAAGAAAAATCTTGCTCCATCAGTAGAGCTGCTGTTATGTGGAGATCTAATATGTGATGTTTCAATATTTTATTAAAGCTTTTGGGGTAACAGCAGAGCTCGATAACAAAACTTTGAAATAAAGAAAGGTAGTTTGTTCCATAAGAAGTTTCATAATTTTGGTTAAATACTGAAAAAAAGAAAAAAAAAAAAAAGAGACCGAAAAGAAACGTTCCTGCAGACAAAATCTGTGCTTCACCAGACTCCTAGACTGAAACTTTGATGGAGAGTACTGGTTAAGAGAGAACTCCCTGACATAGTCAAACCTGTTTTGAAACAAGGCTTTCGAGGTGTATGTATAGATAGTCAAAGAATAGCAGATATGATATTTTAGGTTTAGAAGCCAGCTAAGGGGAAAATTTTAGATTGATTTGAAATTGAATTACACAGAATGCTATTGTAATTCATTTAAAGAACTATAACTTTAAAGAACGTAGAAAAAATGTTGGACATCCCAAATGTCAAACTTTGCAGAAGATTTGAAAACAGTACTTAAGATTACAGAAGTCTGAGGAATGCTACAGAGGTTGGGAAAGATAGGTTTTTTTGGCAGTACCATGGCAAATGAAACTTTGTGTTGGCAAGTGCAAGGTAATGCTCTATGAAGAAAGTATTTAAAACAAAAAATGAATTTTTTTTTTAAAGTAAATGAAACCATGCAGTAGAAAAATAAGTTGTTGTGGACAGCTCAATGAAACCATGTGTTCAAAGTGAAGTCACAGTTGTAGAAGGAAACATTCAGGTGTATAAAAATGAAATAGAAAATGATCGATAATATGCTGTAGAAATTAATTTGAAATGCTGTTTGGTTGTCATCACCTGTATGCAAGAAAATACAGTCAAAGGTCTTCTTGAAGTGGGCAAAGAGGTGAGAAATAAACTGGAGAGAAGAAAGGACATGGGATGAATGCATATAATGTATGTTTGAGAGAATGTAAGTTAGATGCGCCATATTCATACTTTATCCCTGTAGAAAGAGTGGCAAATTTCAAAATGACAAGGGGAAATGCTATTTACATTATATGTAACAATTCTACCTGGTTGCCAGAAAACAGACACATGAAGCTGAATAAGTTCCACAAGAAGCTAAGACAATATAACTAGTATAAAATCTTTTCAGAAGAGATTTTTTTTTCTTTGGAGACATAACTAGTACAATCTGTATGTATTCAGGAAGAAACTTCCTATATGGGCAGTTTTTAGACTATATCCCTTTTTATTTTTTCATGCTTTGTACTATTATTTGCAGAGACAATACGCTGTGTTATGTGGACACCTACATTGAACTCAGTTGTTTTTGTGTTTCTTGGATTTGTTTTTGGAATTACTTCAGCACTGTACGTTAGTGTATTAATTATTATACAAATAATTAGATGAGGTTCCTGCTGTTACTGTATTTAGTTGGAAATTTTTATTTTGAATTTTTCACTGTTTTATGAGAAGATAGTTATTGGTGTGTATGAAGTCTTAACCTGGAAGATGTGTATGATTTGGGAGAAACAGTGGGAGGAACTTAATGTACATTTTGGAAGGTTTTTGTAAGGAATGTGTATCACTTGTTTCAATATCTGTGGGTTTTGTCACTGTAGTTTTTAACTATTTCCACTGGAAATAGGACTCAGCATTGTCTTCCATCTCTGAAATGGGAACAAATACCTCTTAATGTCAAGGGAACTTCAGATTCATTTTCTTATGTTTCTGTAGCATGGTAGTAGTTTACACTATAAAGATATTGTACCTAGACCACAGTAGTACTGTGCCTGCCTAAAAGGTTGTAGCTGTAATACGCATAGATTACTGTAGGTTTAAAGGAATCTGTGCTTTGGAATGGGTTTATTTTGCTGCTGCATGTATGTGTGCAACCTGATAAGGTTGAAACAGAGTATTCTGCAATGCAAGAATTGTAGGTTGTATGAGTCTTCTGTTCTTTCCTTTGGTGTTGACAAAGTAACACTTCTCGGCTAGAATCGTGTTTTACAGATTGGATGAGTCGTTTTGTGCTTGGCCAGGCTTTTCAGGCAGTAGTGAGAAATTTATTCAAGTAGACATCAAGTCTTGGGCTGTAGAGTGCTGATCACATGGGATATAGAACTTCAACTTGAATAGACATTAAATTAAATAAAATCTCACAGAAGTCAGCAATAATGTCATCTGTTTTTCCCTTTCTTGTGTGACATCTCTCCTGAACATGAAACTAAACATCTATCCAACACCTATGTTTAGCTGTGAACATGTACCTGAAAACAGTGTAGACAAAATCTACTAAATAGTGTAGACAAAATCTACTAAATAGTTGTTTCCTCTTAGGACAAGCTACAATAATTTTTTTAGTAAATAAATAAGTAATTATGGAAGTGTAATGTTTCTCATCTAGTAAGTGGCATTTTTCAGCGTCTGCAGAGGCATAGTTAACAAGAGTGACTTAAGTGGGTATACAGCATCTTCAAGTCTGAGTGAAAGACATGCTATTGTCTTTTAGGAACTTAACTTTATTCTTGGCTTGTTAAGGGAGAGGCAAAAAAGTCTGTAAGGATATGAAGGAAGTATTTCATTCCCATAATATGAGGGAATCAAATGTGCTACATGTGTAACAAGTAAAATAAAAGGAATATGTTGAAGATTTTTCAGTGAGAAAAATTAAGTATGTGTTCTAAACCATTATAACTTAAATTCTTGACTTGCATGCCTCAGGAAAAATAATACTCAATTTCTAAACTGATTTTTTTTTTCAAGATGCAATGTTGTCAAAATCTTTTTCTTTGACAACTAAACGACATTAGTGTAAAATACCATGCTTCCCCTATATTCCATATTTCAGTTTGATAGCTGTTTTTGTTCTCAGTTCTTCTGTAGAGATATGATTGTCACTACCAAATCTTTCCCCTGAAAGGAGAAAATACATGCTCTTTCAAGATGCTTGTATTGGCTTGTAAGTTTGAGGAGGTAGGCATGATACATACAGGTTGTGTAGTATTATTAACATGGGTTATTAAATTGGGCTTGAAGCATTGACTTGCTGCACGTTCTTTGATGACAAGTTATTTGATGAATTGTCTTTGAGAGGTTTTTTTTTTAATTGGCATAGAGAGGTTGTCCTAGTGTTCATATTTCAGTTTGCTAGTAATAGGCAGTGTTGAATTAATAGAAACTAGTATTCTAGTTTCTATTCTAAACTAATATTTAAGAGATTATGGTTTTGTTAGTGTATGTTGTAGGACTTAGTTGAAGTATATAGCAGAAATATACAGCTCAATGGAACAGCTGTGGCCTTCATGGAGAGTGGGCTAGAAAAATAAGAACAGTGTTATGCAAGAAAAGAATGGTTGCAGAGAAGGCTTGTTATACTTAGAGATTTTTAGATCTCATTAGAGTAATTTTCTTTTAAAGTAATTTGCTTTGGGGCATAGTAGAATTCTGGCTCTTAGACTGAATGCTTTTAGTACATGTTGAGACGATGGTGTAGTGGATGTCAGCAACCAACATGACTCAGTAAATGATGACCTTCTGCATCATTTTAGAGATTTACATCATTAAACTAGAGATAAGTTTTTAACGTTGTTACTGAATAAAAAGAAGTAGTTGAATTTCACTCATTTTTGGGTAACTGTCTGCAATTTTATGTTGCTTTCATAAAGTGTTTCTAAGGTGATGTTAAGGTTTTAAATTAAATAAAGATCTAGGTCTTGTTAAGGAATAACTAGTGAAATTCTAAGGCATCTCCTTTTCTTGGTGTTTTTCCCACATATCAAAATGAAAGAATCCCCCAAAAAATAAAAGAGGGCGCTATGTGAGGTGAGAACAACAGGGCTATGGGATGGACTTTGCTGTTCTGGTTTCCTGTTTAATAAATTAACCTGAGGTACTTCTAAGCTTGAATTTTCTTCTTTTGCTAGTAGTGAAGAAACTTTGTCCTGTATTCCACTTGAGCCTAGGTAGATCATTTAGTGAATGTTGCTTCAGCAGATGCAGAGGCAAAATTATCTAGCTTTATACTGGAATTTAGCAGGGGCATAAGAGCAGCACAGCATCAATTGACCTGAAATTATCTTTTTTCTTGTAAAGATGACTCTGGCTTTCTTAAGTGTTCACAGGACCATCTGCCACATGGGAAATGGGTGCTACTGCAGTAGTTAGGCTTGTCTTGGAGACAGTGAAAGTCAAACACAAAGCTAATGGAACTTAATTTGATTGTGTTGCTTTAGAATTTTTCCCCCTTCTGCCAGTCAGGGGTCTCTGGGTTTATTCATTTTGCTATCTCCTCCATCTCTACGTTCTTTATCCTCTGAAGAGTTAAATGGTTCTACTTCTGAGGCTCATCTGCCTTGCTTATAAATATTCTTATTTACAGCTGAGAGTTCTTGCTCAGACTGTTAAAATTACACTCTTTAAATGTTCATTACACTTCTGGTCTTTAGAACTTAATATCTTCTTATAGTGCCTATTTTAAACTTTATTCTCTGATGTGTGCTTGACTCTTGCCCTGCCGTTAAGCCTTCTCATTTTATGAATCCTTTCTTCTCTTTTCCTCATCTGCTATTTGCATTCTGATTATATGAAATTGCTTTAGAACATGTAGCCTGTGGAATCTCTGCTTGTTTAGGAAGGTATTTGTTTAACAGGCTAAAGGGGAAAATGCTTTTTGTGCTATGAAAAAACCCCAGCCAAAATACCATGTAAAATACACCTGCTTCTTCAGGCTTCTTTTAAAATAAAGTTGTTTACTCTAATGTGGCATTTTTCCCTTTATAGAAAGAGTCTTCACGAGGAAGACATAGAGAAAAGGAGGATATCAAAATTACAAAGGAGCGAACACCAGAAAGCGAAGAGGAAAATGGGGATTGGGAAACAAATAGAGAAGGTACGTATAAGGAACTGACAATCCCCTGATGCCTCAAAGAACTGTGAGATTTCTGGGCTGTGTGTCAGGTGGAATGCTTCAAGATTTGGTTTCTGAGCAGAATACTTTCTTAGAATGCAGTAGCCATTAATTTTTTTTGAGGAGAGCTAACAAGTTACCTGAGTTGGACTGCTACAGTGGTTAAATCAACTAGCTTTAAAAACACAGGCTTTTTATTTTCTTTTTTGACAACTCAGGCAACAAGGAATTTAGGTATAGTCTAGTCCATGGGGAATCTTTCACATTAAGGTCACTAGATGAATCCAAGTTGCATCTAAAGTAATTTTGGAACTTGTCAGTCTGATAAGGAAGTGTAACTCCTTTGAATTCAAAAGTCAGCCATTTTTGTTGCATAATTTGTAATGGTGTAAACTGTCATTAACAAGGTCTCCATTAGAATAACAGCAGTTAAAGGTGGACATTGGTGAAATATTTATGTTCTAAAAATACTTGAAGTGCTAAGTGTCTCGCAATAACTTCTGTAGTCACTTCTGTATGAGTTGGTGGATGGGAGTTTTTGGGTTTGGAGGTTTTTTTAGTACTTACTAGGTGGTTTCACTGTTGCTGTGGGCAATTTTCTTCTCTCAAGTTTCACTTTTGTTAGAGTCCAAGTTCACCTGATTGTGGTGTTGCAGGAGCTTCTACTGAACTGTGGTGTTTCTGTAGTTTTCTAAGCGTCTGTGTTTCAGAAGTAGTTACAACGTTGCAAGAAAAAAATGGCAATTCTGATCCCGTCTGAGGGAATTCAGATATAATGAACGTATTTGCAATGAAGTTCCCTGCAAGTTGTAGGATGAAGCTCCTTGGAAATGTCAATAACTACTGAGTTTTTCAATACTGTTTGCTGAAAGTGTTGCAGGTCCTCTTATGCTGCGTCTTAAGCACAATAAATGGAATGTATTGTGGAGTGGAAAAGTAGTCATTATATATATTCACTCTTTTGTAGACTTTTTTTTTTACACACTTCTAAAAAAATTGATCATGAAAATTGACATGTATACATGGAAATAAAGCCTGACTCAAAAAGGTTTGGAATAGAAAACACAAGGTCTATATAAACATATGGTATCAATGTCTCAAGTATTAGACACTGAGATTTTCATCTTAAGAATTCAGCTTTTTTTTCAAGATAGTGTCAATTGTCAGTATATGGATGGAGGAGAATTACTGTCTGTTAATTTCTGCTCAGTGCTCCATAAGTAGATGGATAGACAGGGAAAGAACCTATGCAGTTAGGAACTGCATCTTTCTCTGAACTGTTCCCATGCATTCATGAGACATGAAGGTGATTTGTAGACTGAGTTTAGTTATTGCAAAACCTTTTATGTAGTTCCTGTATGTAGGAAGGGAGTGTAAACTAATAACTTTTTAATGAAGTTGTGTTTTCTCTGACAGATATTTTTCCAAAATGCCTTTTGAGTATTAGACTTAATAGCCATAAACGAAATTAGTATAAACAGAGTAAGTAAACTCAATTTTCAGTAAGATTTCAGTTGCCAGGTTGGGAGCTTAAGATATTATCTGTCCATGACTTAATGAAAAAGTGAGAGAAATAGAACTTTTTCTAATGTGAAAACCAAACAGTGATAATGCTGTAAAATCAGGTGTAAACTCTTGAAGTGTATGTTTATCCAATGAAAGGGTTCATTCAGAACTCTTATTTTAAAATCAATGTTTACATATAATTAAGTGTATAAATTGATTTGTAAGATGCTGTATTAAATAAACCCCTCTAGTATCGTGCATCACTATATGAATCTGTTTCATGTGAGTTCCCCAGTTAAGTAGTGCTCTAGATATTTTTGCTCTTGTGAAGACACACAGTTTTAATTTCTTTTGTTATTTAAATATAAATAAGTGATTTACTGTGTTTCCTTTACTACCTCAGATGAATGTCCGCAAAAGAAGTTAAGATGTTCTTTTTAATAAGGTTTAAGAGTTGAGGTTCAGGTTCAACTTCAGGAACTAACTGAAATTGCTTCAGGTTTGCACACATAATGGGAGAAGAAATTTGGCATTCATTCCTTCTTTGGAATTTTACTTAAAAATAATGGAAATATTTGTGGTTGGCATCTAGTATGCTAAATGTTATTGTTATATTTTTCATAAGAAATTGTCTACTAATCCACTTCCCCTTTTTTTTTCTTCAAATAAAGACTCTGATAATGGAGATGTTAATTATGATTATGATCATGAGCTGTCTTTGGAAATGAAGCGCCAAAAGATTCAGAGAGAACTCATGAAATTGGAACAGGAAAACATGGAGAAACGAGAAGAAATAGTAATTAAAAAAGAGGTTTGTATTATGTAAATGTGAAATAAAAAAGACAAGTAATCAGCCCCTTCATAGGCTTCTAATTGTTTCCCAGAAGACTTAAAGTTTTTGGGCTACAAGTGCGCCATTGTGTTACATGATAGTAAATAACTGGCATCTATATAATTAGTATGTGTCTTGAGTACTAGAACTGAGTGTCTGATCAGTCATCCAGCACAGTGACCAAGTTTTCTCCTCTGTGAAGTCAGCTATTAAATTAGTAGGATTTAATGTATTTTAGAGATACAAAACTAGTAATATCTGTAACAGAGAAGATATATAAAAGAAAACACAAGGCATTTCCCAATCTCATTTTTCAGCTTGCCTTGTAGTAACAGAATAGAGTGACAGAGACAAAGCTGTAGGTGTTAGAAACTCTAAAATTTTGGGAAAGATTAAAAGAAATCCTCTAAGGATGTCTTTCAGACAAATGTGAGTGTTAGTTGTGAGCATACTGATTCTAAACTTTAAGTTATGGTTTTTGTAGTGTATTGCAGAGTGCATCACCTTCTCTTCCTCCACACTTTATCTATTGTCTTCCTTTTATGGTGTTCTTTGCAAACAATGTGATGAGGTTGAAATAGAGATGTGCATGGTTCTCATTCTCACTTGTTGAATTTACTTATTTGACAAACATATCGGCATGCAGTTACACTTTTGAGCATCAAAATCTTATTGTTTAATTATGTTCTTTCCCTCAAGATTTCTCCAGAGGTGGTTAGATCTAAATTATCGCCGTCGCCATCACCACGAAAGTCTAGCAAATCTCCAAAACGAAGATCCAGTCCAAAATCATCATCTTCAGCTAGTAAGAAAGACAAGAAAGCTTCTACTGTCTCTTCACCACTTTCGGAGCAGCAGAGGTCAGTATGTAGATGCATTTTGCAAGAGAGTGAGAACAGAGAACCACATTTACATTAATTTCTGGAGTTTTCATAAATAATGTTTTCCATTTTCCTTCCATTCAGTGCCCTTGATTATATAAATTTAGGAGAAGATCTCTAGATTGTGCGTTGTGAATCATGTGAATCATGCAGAAAATATTATATGGATGTAATTGTAAGTTGAGTATTTTCATGGTTTACAAGCAGATCTTTGTGAGGTGGTGAGAAAATACAAACCATTGGAAAGTGGAAAATACTTTAGTTTGAAATGCTGCAGCCTGTGAAGCAGCCTCTCTAAACTGAAATGTTTAAAATTTGACCAACTGCACATTCTATTGGTATTGCATATTACTGTTCATGATATTATGCAGGACTTTCAAGGCAGGGAATTTCTCAGAATTCAGGAGAGAATAAGAAGTGAGGGATGTGGGGGGCAGGGAAGAATTAAGGAAAAAATATGTAAAAATCATGGGATTTTAACTGTGTGGGTACTGTGCCACCAAAGTCAATCTTCAAAACCTACTTCTAAAGTTCTTGCTGGCCACAAGATATTTTGAATTGTTTGCAGCTTTTAGATAGGAAAGCAGCAGTGTAGCCAGATACATCTGTGTTCGTTAAAATCCCCTTTAAAATATGGGCAGAGAACATTGTTTCTGCTACAAGAATGGTATAGCATATGCTGGTATGCTGACATATGCAGTGATACCTAGTTGATAGGATTTATCTTAGTGGTAAATTATGTGGCAAATACATACTATTTCATATTGTGAGATGCATATTCAAGAATGTTTAGATGCTTCATCCTGTCAGGTAGTTAACATTAAATTGAAAACATGAGTAGTTCAAGTAATTTCATGTTTGTGATTGGGTTATTGCATTGTAGAAATGGGAGCCTAAACAGACAAGGTATTGTATGGTTTTTGTCTTCTGATGTACACAGTTCATGTAAGGGCATTTTATCTTTGAAGATGGTTCTGCCTGAACAATAGGAATTCCTATTTTTGTTCACTTCCTTCAGAAAAAAGGCTATAAATTGAAGAGCTCAACATAAAATTTTACCATCTCTATTCACCTTGTTGTCAAGTTCTGGTACTGAATGGTGCTTGCTAAGGGAGTTGGTAAATCCCATCCTAAAAGCTTCAAGGCCTTTTATATTATAACTTTCCTGACAACGTCTGAGAAATCATTGTTTGAGATAGTTGTCAACTCTTCATTTTTATACCTCCCCCCCCCCACTCCCCCCTGTTAATTTCTCTCTAGGAGTTCTAAAAGTAACCAGAGCAAAAAGAAAGGTCCTCGTACCCCTAGCCCTCCTCCTCCAGTACAAGAGGAAACTCCCTTGGGGAAAAAACACAAAGAAAAACATAAAGCAAAAGAACGTTCAGAAGAAAAGGCAAGGGAGGTGAAAGAGAGAGGGCGTGACTTTGAAAGGCACAAGGAGAAAAAAGAGAAGCAGAGGTAAGTTATGTTGTATTATTAGCTTTTAACTGTAACCTTGCTTTTAAAGTTATCTTTTGTAAAACACTGAATAATAAGGGTGGTATTACTTTGCCAACAACCTTTTTTGTACTTAATGAAGTATTTTCAGTGTGTTACATAGATTAATTGATAGACTATAGCTAACAGATTGGTAGGTTTTAATTACATAACTTAATAATTTTGTAAAATGCCCCTTTGAAAGATTCATTACTTCTCAAGAATTTGGATCCTCACCAGTGGAACAGGTTGTTTGCCAAAATCTTTATTGAAGTCATTCACTACTCTGATTGCATGCTTTTCTGAAAGCTTAGAGGACTAATGTCTTTATAAGTTGGTAGTGTGCATTTAAACTCTCCGTAACCTTCAGTAGGTTAAAATATTTTTGAAGTAGTCAAAGACTACTGACATTTTAGAATTGCTTCACTTTTGCATATATCCATATTTATGTATTAAAAAAATGGTGGGCTACTGTGACTATTATTTCCTGGAGCATACATGTCCACTTAAGCTGAAAGATACATGATCTACATTTTGATGTCCTGTATTTTCTTGATGTAAGTAGGGTACATGTTATGTCTTTGTAACTGGCATAGCAGACTAAGGATTGGAAGAGCAGTGAATCATTTTTAACTGATTAAATAAATTTCACTATACTTTCTTGAAAATATTTTATTTCCCTCATGGTTGCACACTCCATTACTGGGAGGAAGTCGTAAGGAGCAGAAAAGAACATTCTAGGTAGTGCTGAAAGGATCAAGACAGTACTTGTCTTATTGTACTATAACCACGTATTGCTGTCATGACTACAGCCTTACATTTCACTATTGGATTTTTGTCTCTTTTTTTTTTCTCTACGTAATAAAAATGAAGTTGTAATGTCAAATCTCTGTGAGGTACAGTCAGTGAAATAGTTGAAGGTTTTGACAGATTACTTTCATCCACTTGCTTCTGGGACTGGCTTTTAAAAATGTATCTGAGCTTGAAGCTGCTTAAATAAAGTTCTGATATTACAGAAATTTTTTATAAAGTAGCAAAATATTTCTCCATTGGTAAGAATTCTGCACATGAAATGCTAGGTAAAATTACAAGAAGGTCTTCTTGGTTTTACCACGTTCTAGTTTTTACAGTCCAGTGTAGCAAGAAATTTAGTGCATATCTTGCATTCTTGAGTTTTGCTAGCTTAAGGTAATTTCATATGTGAAATCATAGGTGGAACAAATGATTGTATGACATAGCTCTTAATATAGTAATCACAGATTCTGTCTTGGAGGTGTTTGCAGTTTCTTAGAAATGTGCTATGCCATCTTAGCCCTGTTAAACAAGCTGTTGTTTATGTTTCCTAGGGATCCATCGGAAAGCTCCCGTAGACAGAAACGCTCTCCTAGTCCTGCAGATCACTCTGGCAGTAATTCTTCCCCTTCCAGGGAGTACTCACCGCCTGCTGCAAGGCGAAGGCAAACCTCCCGAGCTCCAGCCAAGTCAACCACTCACAAACATAACTTCTCACCCTCTCGCAGGTGGGAGGTCAATTCTTCAATAGTTCTAGTTTGAAAACTTCCTCTCTTGGATTGACTACTTGTTTATATGTCTATTGTGAATATGTTTGTGCCTCAAACACTTGGGCTCTGAGATTTTTTTTTCCCAAGTTACAACGTTGAGGGTACCTGTCACATCAAGAACACAAGTCACAGTAGAAGTTTCTGTTTATCAGTTCCTCTCAAATGTTTTTTCAAGTAGAACTTCTGAAGTCTGGTATGAGATACAGTCAGTCTGTGAGCCTTCAGGAACTTTATTCTGCCCTAACCTTCCCCTTTTTAGAAAGTGGAACATTGAAAAATCTGTTATATTTGAGATGGGAAAAGGACAAGGGTTCATCTTTTCCATCCCTTAGGTTTTACTGTTCTGAGATTCTCTGCTAGTCA
>JAOTQP010000001.1:61251659-61299666 GCA_026413545.1 Cichladusa arquata | reverse complement strand
AAAAGGACAAGGTTTCTCCATTCTAGAATGAGTAAAATGATACACAAGTTCTGGTTCTGCACATCTTTCTTGAGAAGCAGGCACAACTGGCTAAACAAGGCTGTACAAAGCTTCTTACAGGAAGCTTTAGGGAAGGTATCATATCTCTTAGCTCTTGAGGCTTTGAAAAAAATGTTTTACTGCTCATTAGAAATGAATTAGGCTCTTTATTTTAGCCTGAAAGAGTGCAAGTTCAGGTAAGTCCCATGTTTGTATAATGGAAAGCAAGGCATTCTTATTTTCTGTTGTTTTCTTATTTTCTCTGTTGAAGGGTGGGTGAAGTTCCAGATGTCATACATATTTCTGCATGCTCATAAAACAAGCAAAATAATACCCATCCATTCAGCAATCCAAAGAGCTGTAAGCAAAACTTTCGGCTTTTGTGGTGACTCAGTTCAGCTGGAACAACATTGGATTGTTTTATGGTAGATGTCATTGATGAACATTTTTGCTATATTGGATTCTTCGTAGGGAATAGAGTTCCTCCTGGAGCAGTAGTACAGAGTCTGCAAAATATCTCTTCTGTCCTCTTCCCTGTTTTTCAACTTACTCCAGTGTCCTAGTTTCACCTGGGATAGAGTTAATTTTTTTTCTAGTAGCTACTGCAGTGCTGCGTTTTGGATTTAGCATGAGAATAGTACTGATACCACACAGATGTTTTCATTATTGCTAAGTAATGTTTACCATGGTTTCCCACACCCTGCCAGTGAGCAGGTGCACAAAACACTGGGAGGGAGCATGGGACAGCTCCCTCAGGACAGCTGACCTGAACTGGCCAAAAAGGTATTCTGTGCCATAGAACATCATGTTCAGTGTATAAACTGGGAGAGCTGGCC
This sequence comes from Cichladusa arquata, assembly GCA_026413545.1. Classification (NCBI taxonomy): domain Eukaryota; kingdom Metazoa; phylum Chordata; class Aves; order Passeriformes; family Muscicapidae; genus Cichladusa; species Cichladusa arquata. Next base: position 61,298,791 of record JAOTQP010000001.1, on the reverse strand, counting down.
AGGAGCATCCAATTGCTGCTCAGGATAGGCTGGGCATTAGTTGAGGTGGGCAGGTATGTTGTGCATCACCATTTCTCTTCTTTTTCTCTCTCTTTTTATTTCCCTTTGCATTGCTGTTATTGTTACCATCATGATTATATTTTACTTTATTTCAGTTTTTAAACTGTTCTTATCTCCACCCACAGACTTTACTTTTTCCCATTCTCCTCCCCACCCTGCTAGGGGTGGGTGTAGGGTAAGCAAGCAGTTATGTGCTATTTAGTTGCTGGCTGGGTTAAAGCATGGCATCCAGTATTTTGCTCGTCATTGCCTGCTTGTATCAAATGTTGTGCAAGGGAATGTTAAGCAGGCAAGATAAATTGGCCTTTTACTAGAAGCAGGGCAGGATATTTGAAATATTTTGTCTCCATTCCATTGATAGCCTTCCATACAAGCCAATTTTGGTAACCCTGTGTTTCAAAATAATGGTTTCACAGGGAAAAATAAATGTAGTCTTAGCTTAAAGACAGAAAGTCATGAAAGTCTTTTGTATTCTGTCAGTCGTATCTAGACCTGACAGAATTTTACATTGACTGCTTTGGAAATTTTGCTGCTAATTCCAGGTCATCTGTTTCGTTTGTGTGTGAATTGTCATCTTAGAGGCATGCAGGCTGCTTGTTTCCTCAGGAGCAGTGGGATTTTTGAAGATATGTTGTCCAAGTGTGGCTTTTTAACTCCCACTCTTCTTGTCATCTCTGGAGTTTTTGGAGTAAAAGGGAATTGGGAGTTAAGGAAAATATATATTTCATGAAAAAAGATACTTGCAAGTTAATGCTGCTAAGGGGAAAAACACCCCTCTACTGAGACTAAAGACTTGAAGTGTATTTTTCTCCACATTAGTCATATTATGTCATTTTTACTGTTGTGTAAATTGTCTTTAGTGACAGAGTTCCGAAGATCAGAAATATTTTGTATACGTTTTCTTACTCTCTCAGATGTGAGTTTTCCATGTTTGTGTAAACATTCATATTTGCTAACGTTTTAAGTAGGTATGCATATGGTTTTTCTGGATCTAAGAATTGTTTAAAGATAAATCCTTACAATAATAGGTGTTAGAAGTGTATCAAAAGGAGACACTATTGCTTTGTAAGAAAATTCAGTGCTGTTGTAAACAAAAAATCTTAGTTACACCTTGTAAAAATTACCTGTGTAATTTTATTGTGAACTCCAAAACTGATTTTATATTGAAGAAAACAATGGTTCTCGTTTGGGGATGGGAGAGAAGATAATGATTTTTTTTTCTAACTCCTCCTTCCCTTCCCCTGTGTTCTGGTAGCTATGTAATACAATTTTGATCAGAGAAAAATTTCCTAGGCTTTAAATAAATAATAATCATTTAAAGAGAAACGTATTTTGAAAACGTATACTTGGCACCCTGGAGGGAAGCCAAGTTTGATGCTTTATAGAAACAGCACGTATTTTTAGCAGTCAGCGGGTAGAGAATACAAAAATTATTTTAATTGCTTTTTTGTCTGGTATGTTAAGAACCTTCCAAGCCAAATTATTACACATGTGCCTGTTTTAACTCTTCCTTGCAGGTCTGCTTCTCCATCAGGTCAGCATCATTCTCCCATATCCTCCAGACATCACTCCTCCTCCTCGCAGTCAGGCTCCTCTGTTCAAAGACATTCTCCTTCCCCACACCGCAAAAGAACTCCTTCTCCATCCTATCAAAGGACAGCTTCCCCGCCCGCGAGGCGGTCATCTTCCCCCTATCCCCCACACTCTTCCTCTCCAGCTCAGAGGAAGCGAAGTCCCTCGAGACACCGATCTCCTGGAAGAGACAAGGGAAGGCACGATCGCGATCGCACTTCACAGTCTCGTGACAGGCGCCACGAGAGGCGGGACGGTATGAATGAAAATAGCACTTGGGAATAATTTTTATTTTTTCTGCAAATTGCATTATGAAACTTGATTTTCAAATTGTGGCATTGTGTGCACCCATCCAAGTGGCTGGTGGTGAAGAAAATGCTGTCTGTGTTTACTCTGCCTGTGCTGGTGGTGCTGTTTGCAGATAGTGTGTATTAGAGTACGTCTGGCAGAACTGCTTATGTAGGCTCATCTGATTGTGAAAGGTGCTTGTAGGTTTCTGTGTAGGTGTTCTTTGTGTAATGCAATGGTGGTGTCAGGAGGAAAGTGATTTTCACAGCAGGCTACACCTAAGTAACTATCACTCTTTCCTGTGAGATGCCCAAATCCAGTCCCCACTGATTGCTGTCTGTTGTCTTTGTAATTGACATTAAGTGAGGTGTGTGGAAAGAAACAGTCATTCCCTCTGTTTGGCAGTATGTGATGAGCAAACATGCTGTTTGCCTCGAGAGACAGATTACAAAGAGTACATAAAGTCAGCTCTGTTTTAGACTGGCTGCAAACTTACCTTCCCTAGCAGTAATATTAAAAATATGTAATAGAAAAAGCCCAAAACAAAACAGACCCCCAAACTCAAACCAACAGAATTTTAGCAGGGCATTGGGGACAAGTAGTCTAAATATACCACAGATGTTTTGGAAGTGTGTCTGTGTGTGTGTGTAGAAAATAAGAGGAATCTATGATTGGAGGAGTAATGACCCTACCTTAAAATTATTGAAGTGGGCTTGCTCTTTAGTATGTTTGACATTTTTATTATACTTACAGTGTTTTGAACGGATAAATATCTGTAGAGATTCGTACTCAGAATAAGATCTTTAAACTTAGAAAATGTATAGATAGATAACCCAACATGATCTTGTCCTACTTATGTATTAATTTTGATTCGCTAAGTGTATTTTGAGTATGTTATTTTAGTGTTACTTGTGTACTAAATGTTTGCTTGCTCTGATTAAGCCAGGTATATAACATTCTTGTGAACATTTTACAGAAACAAGAGGGAAAAGAGAAAAAGAAAGAGACACAAGAGATGATCGTGATTATGACCAAGAGCAGAGTAGCTCCAGGGACCATAGGGATGACAGAGAGACTCGTGATGGAAGGGATCGGAGGGACACGAGAGACACCAGAGATCGACGGGAGCCACGGGAATCCAGAGATACTCGAGACTCCAGAGACACCCGGGATTATAGCAGGGATACCAAAGACAGTCGTGACCAGAGAGACTCGCGCTCCACACGGGACTCCCATGACTACAGAGACAGAGAGAGTCGTGACACCCATAAAAAGGATGACCAGTATCAAGATGACTTGCGCAGCTATGGAAGGTCCCATGGCAGAGAGGAGAGCTCTCGTACTGAAACAAGGAGTGACTCCAGAAGTGACTCCAGAAATGAGAGCAGAAGTGATAGAACTGGCAGAAGTCGAGGCAGAGGTCCAGAATTATCTGACAAAGGTATTGTGTAATTTTAAAAATTCATGTCTCTTTATCATTGAAGATAGAATATTTGCATTCATACTGCCTTGTTTGATATTTGATATGCAAGTAGTGCCAAATAGTTGTTGCTTTTAAAGCTGTGTTCAATTCTGTTGTCATTAAATTAAAACTGTTGTTGAAATTTATAGCACTTTGGTGTTCTGCATTCATTAAAGTGGCATAACATTGGTATTCTGCCATCCCATTTTAAAACAAAGCCTAACCCTTACATCACTCTAATGTTTCTCCAAGTCTAGATTTTCACATTTGCTACAAGCACAATAAGAGGCTGATGTGTAGTGGAAAATTCATAGGGGGTAGTGTGTCTCAAAGCACTGGGCAGCACGTTTCCTTTGCTCTTTCAAAAAAAACTGCAAGTCTTAGGTGCCTGAAAACCATCTTTCACACACACTCGTCTCTCCCTGCCTCACCACCCCACCCCATCCGATTTCCAAAAAGTGTGACTTTAATCTTTAAAGTGGTTTCTGAAGTCTGATGCATTAATAACAATACATAACTTTTAATAATCTATAATTTATTTTGCTTTTTCAGGCTTGTTATGACATTTTTGTTAGGGAAATTACATACAGTTTATGACATTTTTGTTAGGGAAATTACATACAGTTTTTACAGGGAGGATGATCTCTGCTTTCTCTGCCTGTTCTTGCTGCGCTGTTTGTTAGCTTACAGCCTACTCAAAACAGTTACGAACTGCTTTTGGACTGATATTTCTATTCAGGAGACCTCATACTATGACCAGAAGCTGAAGATTTAGAAACTCTTGATTTTGCAGTTTGCAAATAATAAATAACTTTACAGTTAAAAACATATGAAATTTGAGTTGTTGGTTAAGTAGAGTTCGATGTTACAGTCTTAAGTCCATGAAGAGCTAATTCACATTTATTAGGTGTTAATATATCAGTTGATATAGAGTATCAGTGGGTTTCCTTACGTGTGGTAGCTCATGTTTTGTGTTGCTCCATCTCCATTAGGAAGTCGAGGGACTAGAGGATCCCAGGTGGATGGTCACAGCAGTAGTGGAAACTACCATGACAGCTGGGAATCAAGGAGTAGCTACGCTGATCGGGACCGCTATGACAGTCGGGATCAAGCAAGGGATTCCTCCTTTGAAAGAAGACATGGTGAACGGGATAGACGTGACAATAGAGAAAGAGGTATTTTAATGTCTATTTTTACCCATGCATCTGCACTCAAATGCGTGAATGTGTGTTTCCCTCCTTTTTCTATCTTGTTCTGCCCCCCCACCAATTCATAAATAGCTCATCTGACACCACACACTGACACTACTCCTATCTTTGATATAAAATAATTTCTGTTGAAAGATCATTCGTTGGCATTGTATGCACAAATGCTGTCAGCTTTTCTCCAGCCCCATGGCTGTATTCTGGCATCTTCTGTTTATTCATCCAAGTATTATTTAAACCAGCTAAACTTCAAGGGATTTCATTGTGCAACTTCATTGTAAAATGTTTTTTCCTCCTTCTCCACTTCATGGTACATAAGCATGTTAAGCTTAAGAGTCCATGTAAGCTTAGGGTCATGATTGCATTTCTTTACTGGTTCTGTTTGTCTGTGTAGAGACATTATGCTTTTGTACTGTAAATTGCTTGAGTGTGTTTTGGGGAAGGCCTAAACTAGACTGACAGTTATGGACTGTCACTGAAATGAGTGACAGTTTATATTTATGCTTAATTAAAAAATTTGTTGTCTGGGGAGTTTAGTAGTGATGAGTGCTTTGGTATTGTCAATAATAATTAACTAGTAAGCATTGATAAGATACCAGTCATCATGAAAACAGCATGCAAGACTTATTTTGACATAGCATGCAAAATATCAGACTTCTGTACCAGAAAGTGTACTGTGATGGCTTGAAGGAGCTTAGTACCAGCTTGCACTCTGGAATGTATTTGTACTGCTCACCAATTAAGAGAACAGGAGTCAGGGAAATGAAAATAGCATGAAAATTAAAAGAGAAGCTGTGAAGACTAAACATAAAATTAGAGTGGGTTATTTTCTGTCTGTGTTTTGATTTACAGGTGACAGATACATTCTAGCTACTCTGTAGTTTCAGTTTTTCTAAGAGATACTTTGTATGCCACTTCAAAAGATACTTTTTAGTCTATTGAAACACATCTGTTGTTGCTTGTTCTTGTGAAAGGCTCCTTCGGGTTCTTTCTCATCTTTGAGGCAGGATTTCAACAAACCTAAACTCCAGGCTTCCTTTTTCATGTCAGATGAAAAATCCTGAAGACTGAATGTGTCCTAGAGGTTGGCTTTTGCAGTCTAGCTTTCATGTCTTTCAATTCCCCAGCCCAAATAAATCCAATATAATATAAATTTGTACCCTCCATATCCTAGCAAATTCTGAATTTATTAAGAAAAACATCAAACATCCACCCCCAAAAAACCAAAACAAAACCCAAACCAACAGAAAAAGCCTTGGACATAAAAGCATGTAATCACAACAAAATTAATTTCTAGGAGGGAAGTTGCTTTGAGTGGGTTGTGTTTCCCTTTGGGGGAAAATATAGAGTGTGAATTCAAAATTTATTGTCTTCTTCCTTAAAAATTTAGATCACTTTTTGTAATAGTAAATCCTCAGAGTTACAATTCAAGACAGTTTCCCTCATTAGACTACAGTTTTAGTATCTGTCATTCCGAGTAAAATTGAGATAGATTTTGGTGCTGTGAATGCAAGGAGTATGATTTTAGAATGCAAGCTTGCAAATTTGAGCTGTCTTTATTCAACTAAGGCAAATATGGGGGTGTTCCAAACAACCACTGGAACAGTACTTCAACAAATGAAATCACATAAGAAGTGCTGACTGTCTGCATTTAATTGTCTAATACACTTGCAGTAATGGATTTACATAAGACTTTCATGTGGATATTTTGTCACCAAAACTGACGTAAGAAATAGGAGTTACAGAACTTCTTTACAAAATCTAATACTTGATATGCACAGTAAATCATGTTACAGTGTTGTAGGCTCCATTAAAGGAATGTGAAACCTGTTCACGGACCGATTGCGTGGATTGATGGTTTACCTTTTTAAAAAGGCAAAAATGTCACTCAGCTTTGCTTTTAATTTTACATGGGAGCAGGGGAGCACTAAATCATTGTTAATTCACTCAGAAATGAAAATTGATTAAACTGATGGAAATGCACGTTTTATTGATTTAGTTCTGTCCGAATTCTGCCTGCTGATGCCTAGTGGACATTGTCTCAATTTACAGCCAAGTGCACTCAGCCTCAGAGTAATGGACTGAAAAATACCAACCTCTGTTTATGCCATTTTTTTTCTCTTTTGTATAGTATGTTTATATATATGTTGTAGGAAAATAGTTTTATTGATTCGTTGTGGCTCAAATATTACTAACATGAGCATAGAAATTGCTATGAAGTAGTCAAAACATATAAATACTCAAAAAATATCCAAAATACAATGAAGAATATTTAGATAAGTCAGTGGAGAATAAATATAATGGGATAAATCAGATTTCACTGTCCTTCTGGATCATTCATTTTCTACATGTTTAGTTTTCCCTCTGTCTCTAACCCACTGTCTGAACAACAACAACAATAAACTCAGATTCTAGACTGTGAACTCTGCAGTGAACACAAATGAAAACTTCTGGCAGCTCTGCTTCCTCTATCTCATCCTTTCCTCTCCCTGTCTTGTAGATTTGGTTATATGTTCCTGTGCATCTCTTCTGTGATGAGACAGGCCAACATTTCTAATTTTGCAGAAGCTTTTACTCTGTGTTGTAAATAGCTTGAGTCCTTGTAAAGCACTTGACTCCTAATAGATTTAGGAAGTAAAATCTTTGTACAGAAGTCTTAACATTTTTTATGCATGCCATTCCCAGATTTTTAAAATCTTATACCAGATTTGGAATCACTGGGTAATGCAATAGTAATAGCTACATTGTGAGGCATACGTTTGTCTTTTGAAGCCATTCAGAAAAATCTGGTAGAAAATTAAGGAATTTTTTGGCAACTTTTGGTTAAGTAAGGAAATCCCACTTCCTAAATGTTGAAAAATTCTTTCGAAATTAGTTCTGCTTTTTGTCTTCCTTTCTCCCCAAAGGGAATATTCAAGTTTCTGCAGGGAGTTGCTTTTTATTTAGTGCAAACCAAGATCTAGCTTGTCAAGACAAAGGCTGTTTTTTTTATTAGTGTAGTGAAAGCAGTGTATATCTGTTTAGCAGTTGGTAATCAAGCCTGCTTGTGTTTGCAGATCAGAGAGCAAGCTCACCAGTACGACACCAAGGACGGAGTGATGATCTCGAGCGGGATGAGAGGAGAGAGGAGCGAAGGGTGGATCGGTCTGATGACAGGAGAGATGACAGGGCCCGGGAGAGAGAGCGGGAAAGGGAGAGGGACCGAGAGAGAGAAAGAGAAAGAGACCGGGAAAGAGAGAGAGAGAAAGAGAGAGAGCTGGAACGAGATCGTGCTCGGGAACGGGAGAGGGACAGAGAGCGGGACAAAGACAGGGACCGTGAGCGGGACCGAGACAGAGACCATGACAGGGAGAGGGAGCGAGAGAGGGAGAGGGAGAAGGAGCGGGAGCGAGAGCGGGAGGAACGAGAAAGGGAGCGGGAACGAGAGAGAGATCGGGAGCGGGAGCGCGAAAGGGAGAGAGGTCGGGACAGAGACAAAGAAAGAGAGCGCCAGAGAGACTGGGATGACAAAGACAAAGGAAGGGAAGACCGCCGGGATAAGAGAGAAGATATTCGAGAAGAAAGAGGCTCAAGAGATGTCCATGAGGAAAGAAAATCCAAGTGAGTGGATCTAAATGTTACTTCAGTCAAAGGAAAAAAAAAAAAAGGGGAGTCTTTTACTGTTGAATTTGGTAAGTTAGTAGGCAGGGGAGGATCTTAAGGAAGAAGACATCCTGTTTATACATAAGCTTGGTCTGGGGCTGTCTCCCCTGCATCTGTGTGGTACATGCTGGTAGCCCCCAAATTTTGTCTATGGTGGTGAAGTTATTCCAGTGTTTTGTTGGTGTTGAATCATGGAACTACTCATGAGCTGAGTTGAGTTGGAGGATGTAATTTTCCCTTTTATGTATGCTTGCATTGTCTTGCCTTTAATAATACAGGCATTAATGGAAACATAATAGAAAACTGTGGTACATTATGAAGTCTGAAATTCAAATAGCAACTATCTAGATCAGGGTTTATGACTTTTTAAATTAAATTTCTTTGGAACATGCATTACCCTCTGCACTACCAAATTTCCAACACCAGAAGGCTACCAGTGAAGGCATGAAAAATATCCCAGTATGTATGTGCTTCCATTAAGTGCATAGCTGTTAGTTGGAATGGCAGCTTAGGAAACTGCAGAACTTCATGACATCTTTAAATGTCTTCTACATGAAGTACTTAGACTTCAGGGATTGTATTGATGATAAACTCAAAGCATCCTGAAGAAATTCGATGGTGCATGTTGCTTTTGCAGGAAGCGTCACAGAAATGAAAGCAGTCCAAGTCCCCGTCAGTCACCCAAACGCCGCCGTGATCATTCTCCTGATAGTGATGCTTACAACAGTGGAGATGACAAAAGTAAGTGGGAGTGGGCTCTCTCTGCAGCTGGACTCAGGTTATCCTGTCTATGGAAAATAACTTGCGATTTTAAATAGAAAAATCATGGGGAAAGTTTTGTAAGTGTTCTCCATATTTTTATGAGCACTACTGTTTTTCTTCATCTTTATTTGTTGTTTGTCTTTGTTTTGTCGCTATGTATTATGTCTGCCAAGTGATAGTGACTTCCACATCTCCTGTTTAAGATGCATGTTTACTAGATTGGAAATTGTCTTTTGCTATTTCAGCAATAGAAAAACCTCTTAGAAATCTAGCTGAAGTAATGGCTTCTGTGTTTTAATGGACACTTTTTGGCATGCAGAAGACAGCGCATGCTCACACATTCCCCTTCCTACACAATAAAGGCACATTATTTTTTGCATTTTGCAGATGAAAAGCACAGACTCCTGAGCCAGGTTGTGCGGCCGCAGGAATCCCGGTCACTGAGCCCCTCTCACGTCACGGAGGAGCGGCAGAGCCGCTGGAAGGAAGAAGAGCGAAAATCGGACAGGAAGGAAAGTTCCCGGCGCTATGAAGAGCCAGAGTTTAAAGAGAGGGTTTCTTCAGCAGATAAGCAAAGAGAGCAGCCAGAGGCTTCAGAAGGTTCCCGGTCCAGAGTTCAGGAAAATCTGGGACACCGTCCTTCTGAAGAAAGAGATGCTTCTGATAGAATGCATGATGACAGCAAAAAGAAATCTAAGATACAGAAAAAGGCCACGAAGAAGAAGAAAGATGATGACACTGGGGTGGAAAGGTACACTAATGAACCAGCAACTGAGGAAAGCCAGGTCTTTTCCCCTAAGAAAGGTCAAAAAAGGAAAAATGTGGAGAAAAAGCGGAAGAGATCCAAGGGTGATTCTGAAGTTTCTGATGAAGAAATGGTTCCACATCATAAGAAGAAAAAAGGCCCAAGAACCCCTCCTGTAACTAAAGAAGAATTGGTTGAAGCACCACCTGAGAAAGCAGTAGCAGAAGTCCCCACAAAAAGAGAAGATACAACGTTTAGTGACTGGTCAGATGAAGATGTTCCTGAACGTGGTGACATTGTTGTTCCAGAAAGAGCCGCTGAGGATTCCCATAGAAAAAGTCACAGGACGAGGGGAGAAAAGGTGGAAGCCCCTCATGTTACTATAGAGGATGGACCACACCGTAAGCCTGTGGACCAGAAGCGCAGCAGCAGCCTCGGTAGCAATCGGAGCCACGCCTCCAGCAGGCTTAGATCCCCCTCCAATGACTCAGCACATCGCAGTGGAGATGATCAGACTGGGCGCAAGAGGATCCTGCACAGTAGCTCTAGGGACAGGGATAGGGACAGGGACAGGGACAGGGAGAAGAAAAGCTTGGAAATTACTGAAAGGAAGTCCCGAATTGATCAGTTGAAACGAGGGGAACCCAGTCGCAGCACATCTTCAGGTAATAAGATCTGTTTTAGTGTAGCTGACCTATCATTCTGTGTACAAGTCCCAAATTGTTCTTCATGGCTCTAATTAGTGTGGCAGGAGAGGGAGGTGCTCTCTGCCTTTCATTGTAAAACTAGAATGAATTAAGATTCCTGCAAGTGTTAACATATTTGAAAACCTGATTCCCAGTGGGTGGGATTTGCATTTTGTTCACAACAAACCATTCAGTTGGATTTGGTTCGTGCTGTCTGGGGAATAAAGTAATTTGAAGGACAGAAAAACCTCATAGAGAAAATACTTGTGCTAACATAACATTGAGGTAGTTTTTATCATCTAAATAATGTTCTTAAATTCATTATTAGTGTTAATTTTGGTATGGAAATCCCTGAAATTATGCAAAATGAGGTAAATTTTTTATGGTACCTGTTGGGCATACTTTTAATGCACATGGAAATCATCTTCATTGCAAACCAGAATAGTCACATTTTTTTTTATGTGGAAAAACCAATAGGTAAAGTATTTTAAAACTGAAGCAGCATCAATGCAAAAATATCTTCTTCCAAGGGCATTTTGACTCTCTGTTCTCCTCATTGTTACATGCCTGAAATTATTTTTTTGAATTCGTCATTTGTTAACTAAGGCATTCCTAGCTTTTAAAAGACATGTTATAAAAATTTTGAATTTTGAGGTGATTGTTTTTACTTTTTCTTTCTCCCCATGCCTAAATTTCTGAGTTAAGCTTGTATACCTTCAATTGATTTCTCTCATAGTAGAAAGTAGCCACTAAAATTCTTTTTTGGAAGTGGGAAAACCTTTAATAAGGTTAAGTTTTCTAAGGTAATCTGAAAGCATTATTAATTTGAAGATGATGCTTTTGAGAAGTATATTTTCATACCTGAATGTTTAAAATGCCTTGGTCTAGTAAAATGGTATTACATTTATGTGTCATAGTCATGCTTATATATATAATCTTTTATCCAGATCGTCAAGATTCAAGAAGCCACAGTTCAAGAAGAAGTTCCCCTGAGTCAGATCGTCAGGTTCATTCCAGATCCGGGTCCTTTGACAGCAGGGAAAGGCTTCAGGAGAGAGATCGACATGAACACGATCGAGAACGAGAGAGGGACAGGAGAGAGGGGAGGCAGAGAGACTGGGACCGAGATGTGGACAAAGACTGGCCCAGGAGCCGGGAGCGGGAGAGACTCAGGGAGCGAGAGAGGGAACGGGAGAAAAGACGGGAGCTGGAGAGAGAGAGAGACCGACAGCTGCCTGATACTGCTGAGAGAGAGAGAGACAGAGAGAGAGCTCTTGACATCTCCTCTCAAAAGGAATCAGCAAAGCACAGTGAAACAAAACCGGACAGAGATCACGAAAAGGAGTTGGATGGTGTTTGCCGGGACTCAGCGGCTTCAGAGAAGGAAAAAACAGACAAAGATTTAGGACCTTTACAAGGCTTTGAAGATGGAAATGAGGCCGAAAAGATAGACAGTTTAGAAGGTGAGCTATTCTGGGAAACAACCTGGACTAACAAGTATTTTATTCTTTCTCTTGTAGCATAGTGCTGAACTGAGCTGTATTGGAGTAATTTTCTACTGAAAGGCTTATTGGCTTCAGCTTCTCTGCTGTGGAAGCAGACAGTGAGAGAAATCTGATGTGCATCTTCCTTATTGTTAATTGTGTTAGTGCTGTTTCTTAATTTGTAGAGAAGTCTTGAGGCAAAGAAGCATAATTAATCTGAGATAATTTCACCAAAATGCAGTGTTTATGAATAGGCAGTTACTAAAAGATAACACCAACATTTGATTGCCTTGTTATATCATTGTAAGATCTATTTCTTATTTTGGGAGGGACAGGTAATGAGTGGGAAAAAAAAAAGAAAAGAGTGTGGACTTGGAACTGTTTCTTGGGAATTTTTTCTGCCCGAGCCCAATTATCATAGAACTGTTTGTCTGATTAGTAGGTGTAACATATGTATGGCTTGGCACAGTAGTCCAGAAATAGCTTTCCTGAGGTAATCTTACAAGTCTTTCCTGATCTAACCTTATCTGAGGTGATCTCAGTAGTATCAGCTGAAAATCCAGCTTCATTTTGCTGGCCCTAATGGTACTCTCCTAATGGGGGAAGCGTGCTTAGAATTGATGAAGTCAGTAAATGGCAGACACTGACAAACTCCTAATAGTTTGTCACATGGATTGGAAGCTTGATCTTTGCAAGAATATGGAGTTGATAAGTGCTTTTATATGAACAACATAAAAAGAACAAGAGTCTAAGTCCAGAGTAAATGGTGTGTGTTATGGTTATGCTCATTGTGTTTGCCATTCTTACTATGAATTACCTGTAGTGTTCATTGTTAATTTGGGCAGCTAAATCAAATGCTGTCTCAAGAGGGTGGTGAGGAATATTTAGTACTTACATCTCCTACCTGATTACTCACAAAGTGGTTTTTAGAGTTGAGAGATCCTATTGAGAAAGTTTCCTTTAAGGAGATTATCTGTGAAGTGGAAGCACTTGACAAAGATAGTATTTGAAGTGAACCTGGAAAAGTATGTTTTTGCTACAATAGACAGAATGAACTATTTTTAAACTATAGGAAAAGCATGGTGCGATAAATCTCAGAGTACCGTGTGGTAACTTGAGAAAAGAGATAATGAAAGGCCATTCTTGGGTACATTACCTGTTTCCAACAGGGCACCTATAACCATATAGACTGTGCATGTTAAATGTGTTCTTAGGTCTAGACTTTCAGCATACTTGTTTTAATGAGTATTTCTTTGTCTGTTTTTCAGAGGTTGTGTTATAAATTCTCTGCAGGTTATCATCTGTAGGGAGTATATTTAGGATTTTTTAATTTTTTTAGGAAAAATCTATTTTGTAAAATATTAGATGGCATTCCATTTTATTAAAGCATACTCTATATAGCATAGTTATGATTTTCTAAGGTTTAGTATACTTCATTGTCTTTCATTACTTTGTAACTCCTCTTTACATTAGTCCACTCAGCTGATGAGTGTGTTGAGTTTTTAATGTAGAATTAATATAAAAGCACACTTTCACGTAAGAGTGGTGAAAGAGTCTAGAAATTATCAATCTTCTACTCAAAATTCAAAATATAAAGCAATTTTTAAAAATCATGTATTGAGAACTATGAATTGTATTATTTTAAATTTCTTAGTACAGTAAATTTTTAATGGGTCCAGGCATGGAGTACTGGTGAACTAATGTATCTGGTACATCAGTGTGGATGCAGGAGATGGATCTTACAGGCAGTGAATATTTAAGGTTGGAAGACACAAAATGAAATCTAGTACAGATCACCCTATTCTCCTTTCTAAAAAGGAAAAACGTGTTAGAAAACTAAGTACAGTTTCCAGATGTGATAAGGTTAGGGTGGTATCTGGTATTTACTTGGGCAAATTACTGTTGTTTATTGTCTTAACATAATACATCAGGATATTACTAAATTTTCTTAATGTTTTGAATGTAATGTGCTTGCTTTAGGAGTGGGCTTTAATAATGCCTAAGATGCTATATGCTTCCTCCAAAACATTGCCAGATAGTCTGAGTAGTTTGTTAATGCTCTACTGGCTTGTCTTTTACTTGCTTTTTCCTTGCTGATTTTTAGATTAGTTGAGGGTGATTACTTTTTCTTCCCCCACAAAGGAAAGCCAAAAGAAAAAGCCAAAAGAAGAGGGGGGAAGCTTAAAATGGAAGCAGTTTCACTCTGGCTGAGGGAGCTGGAAGGTATCAGAGTAGTCATCCACAGAGGAGGATCCCTGTAAATTCTCTCCATTTTGTGTGACACAACTCATTGCTAGTACCCATGGTGGAGAGCCGTAATAAAGCCTGACTTTAGAGCAATGGAATTTTTAAATGCTTGAGTCATATCTTTCAGTCTTGGAAGTGAGAGGATGTCCTTTTTGTGAGCTGCAAAATTCAGTGTTTGATTGTCTTGTGTCCTAAGGAATATGTTTCCACATACAGCACATGTATTTGTGTATGGGGATAGTATGTGGGATCGGAGGTAACAACTAGAGAAGTTTGGCATGGTTTTCTAAAAGCTTTTCTTGTGACTGCTTCAAGGAGTCTAAAATTCTGTACATAATTGTTTCATTCAGGATACCTGTTACCTTTTTCTATTTTGGAGTTTTGTTACTTCTTTTAGGACCTTTGGACTGAATCCAGATTTTAGATTAATGTGCTAAAGCATCTGAAAGACTCTGTGGCACTAACTTAGATTTTTATAAGCTATTTATTATTATAAACTACGTGTCAGATATCAGATAATCAACATGTATGTTGTGAAAATGGCCTTCTCTGAGCAATTTGACTGATACTGCACCAAAATATTGACCAGTGTATGTAAAATTCTAACTGCCACATTGTGTATGGGAGGAGTAACTTCACTGTTTCTGTGGGTTAATACCAGTTTTTATGTTGAATATACTTGTTTCTAAAAGCTAACACTTTAGTTTGCTAAACCATTTTGTCTTTAGGCAGTATAGAGCACGTTTAGAAAACAAACATGATTGCTTTAAAGCTACAGTATGTATCTGTCTCTGTAGGAGGAGAGGATGAAACAAAGACTAATGACGTGCAGTCACTGGGGTCTGGTGCTGGAGAATACGAGCCAATCAGTGATGATGAGCTGGATGAAATTCTAGCAGGTGATGCTGAAAAGCGTGAGGATCAACAGGAGGATGAGAAGATGCCTGGTAAAAGTATATCAACCCCCCTTTGTGATTATTTGAATATAAATCAGATCTAGATTATAGCTGTAATGCTGCTGTGATGTTAACAGTATTTCTGAATTAGGAGTGCAGTCAGTGACAGATTCTGTCTGTGCTTGAATGCTTTCCAAGTGCATTGGGAAGAATGGAATTGCCTAATTGTCCTAAGTTCAGTTGGGTAATCTGAACTTTGTGAACTAGCTTTCTGAGCATTTAATTTGAATCCCTCTTAGCATGTTCAGTTGTACTGTGACTTTTCTGAATGCGTAAGTCATATGTCCAAACCTACTGGCTAAGCAGGACCTTTCACAAAGGGATTGCAATAAAAATAAAGCAGAATATTAGGTATGGGTTGTTTTTTTAAATCCATATAGCTTTTTATTTATATTTCTTTTCGTATTTCTCCTGTTTTCCACCCAACCAAGTGAGTTTTGATATTCTTACGTGAAGGGTCCAAGAGGATTGCAGGGCAATGTTCATCTAATATATATATTGCTTTCAGGAGACAGCCGTGTGCACAGCATGTGATGGTAATGTGATGTGTGAGGGTGCTGATGTGAGAACTCATTCTCTGTCAATGTTTTTGCAGATCCAGTGGATGTTATAGATGTGGACTGGTCCAGTCTAATGCCAAAGCAGCCAAAAGAACCACGTGAGCCTGGGGCTGCACTCTTAAAATTCACACCAGGTGCTGTTATGTTGAGAGTTGGCATTTCCAAGCGATTGGCGGGACCAGAGCTCTTCACCAAAATAAAAGAGACATGCCAGAGAGTGTTAGAAAAACCTAAAGGTAACTTGTGCAGGGATTAAATGGTCTTTTGTGTGTAGTGAAAAAGTCCTTATGAAATGTGCATTAGTTCATTGTTTTAGGTTTCAAAGACCACAGAAAGTGTATAATGAGTATTGTGTGAAAATTACAGAAGTGTGATACAGCAGCATGTTAGTCAGATTAGTGTTTTGATTCCAGCAATGGTTAGGAGGTCTAGACTAATAAACAAAACAAAATTGCTTTTATCTTAGTGGAATATTCTTTTGATGAGACCATTCATGCTTTCCTAGCCTAAAATGTATTAGCAGTTTCTTAGAGAGCCAAGTATCTTTTCCAGTGAACTAGAAGTAGTATTTCAAGAAAGAAATAAGATCTCTTACTTTCATTCTAAGGATCCTTTCTAGAATTCATAGATAGGGGTTTTGGATCAGAATGAAGGCACTAAGTGAAATATATATATTATACCTCTACTAAAAGTGCGAAATACAATAATTTACAGGTTTGGAATTTGGAGAAAGTAAATGTCATAAGACATGCATGATAAATGGGATCAATGGTACTTGTGCTGTTTACTACAGATTTGAGTGTTAGCAGGGTTTTCCATGAGAAATTTTTCTCTTTCACATCCCAGGATCCAGTCGAACTGCATGTAACAACTTGTGTGGTAGAATGATTCTTTTGGGACTGTGAAACATTTGCTTTCTATAAGACTTCTATCGAAATTTTTGCAGGATGCAAATGTTAGAAAATTGTGGCTTATGAATAATAGCATCTGTGGAGCTCATTTTTTTTTACTCTGTAAATTCTAGTTCTTAATTTGAAACAATACCTTTGACTTTGCATTATTCTTTATGCAGTTGTCTGTTAACCTCACAGTCTCAGATAAGTGGGGTGGGGGGGAAAAATTCCAGAACTTCTTTTAGTTGTGCTAATCTCCATCAGTGTCTCTGTTTGCTTGAGCCATTTAAATTGTATAACTGTATGAATCGTGAGCTGTTACTACTGCTCTTACTTTTTTTTTTTTGAGTCAAATAAAATATTGAGTATTCCTGAGTACAAACTGATATAGTCAAGGTGTGAACTGTGTCTCTCTCCCTGTGAGCTTTAATTTTGCTGTATACTTCAACAATTCTTACCAGGGATTCCTTGCAACAGCAACTGCACTGCAGGATCATTCCACCTGGCTGTGTAAAATGATACCTGTAATAATCTCAGCACTCCTTGCATGCTTCCCTAGAAATAAAGTCCTTAGTGATAATAGGAGGCTCTCCAGCACTGCCTGTGGACAGTCTTAAGTATACTTGGATTCAGCAGAACCTTGCTCTGGAGGGGACAGGGGATTTGAAGTGCCTCTCTTGATTTTCCTTTGGTGTGTGTGAGCAGTTCTCTCACACATCAGAGTTCCTACATTGCCAGTAGGCTTTCAAGTGTATGCACTTCCTCTGCAATCTGCCAGGTGAATGTTCTCTGTATTTGTGCCACAGCACATATATTCTAAAGAAAGGCACAAATACGAATATGAAAACTGAATGAATCTGAGATAGATGTGCTCAGTGTGTGTAACAGTGAAAGAGTAGTATTTTCACTCTGGACTTCATGGTGGTATAATATGTCTCCCTGTCTTAGTCTTGATGTCGGTGTTCGAGTCTTTGTTCTTGCTGAGGAACAAATAGAAATATTTCTGATATGCTATTAAATGTAGAAAGTAGGGAAATGATACCTTGTTTCAGGGTGTGCTCTTTTAAATTATTTTTTCTTTCTAAAATCTGTAGTATGTGATGGTATTGAGATTTTTAGCTGACTTGCCCTCTATTATATGCAATTGTTCCTCTAAGGAGGAACTTGCTTACTTGCCAGATACGTTCAGCAAGCATCTGGCACCTGAGAAAACTCTGCAAGCTGTCCATGTTACCTTTGAAGTGGCCTTTTTGTGTCTTGTCACTTATTTCCATTTTTTGATTGTCCATTGAGGTTGTCTTTGACTTTAGTGCAGTTCTCTTTAACCTGCCCTTCATTTCATGTAAATTTCTTGTGTCTTTTCACGTTGTTTAAAAACTACTGAATTTCATCCAAGTTCTGAGTGGCTTAAAAAATGCATCTTTGTCCTCTTCTATGTTCATACTGCCAAACTACTGGAGCAGTCTTTGCTTTTAAATGCTGTGTTTTCCCCAAGGTTCTTCACATCTTGAATGAGATGTTAAATTCTCTGTTGAGGACCCAGCTTTGCTATATAGAGGTGGCTGGATTGAACTCAGCCACATCTTTCCAGCTTTTTTTCTATTACAGGATAATCTTCCTATTTACTGCAAGAGGGCTATAAATCAGTGAGCTCTGGTCCAGCCCTCTGTGCTCTTTTTGCCTTTGTATTTCATAGAAACAGACTTGTTGCAGAACAAGATTCACTTCAGAATCCATCTTTTCTAAAAGTGTTCTTTCTGCTCACTGTTTCTTCTGGTAAATGTATTGAAGGACTGGTCCTGTCACCTTGAGTTCTGTTAAATCCTTTAGGTGAGCCCGTAGGCAGGGGTAGTCCATTGGCAGCTGCTATCTTGTTCTCCAGTTTCGTCCACCACAAATGAAAAAGTTATTCTGGATAGTTGCATTTCACTTCTGCATAGCCATACCATACATGGCATGGTTACCTGATCTCTTGCAGAGAAGTGAAACTTGGGCTACTTTATGATTAATGCAAGTGGTAAACAAACACCTTTTGTTCATCACGCGTCTGGCCATAAATCATACCCTGTCTTCTGCCCAAAGCTGTCACTTGATTTTTAGGCTTCCCAGTGATTGCTGTCTCAATGTTGCTTTCCAGTGCTGAAACTAAATGAAAGGGTATCCATCCTTCTCATTGAATGGTGAAGGATTTATTCATGTTATTTTATAAACTCAAATACTCTTTTTTTTCCCCCAAGCCTAGATATTGTTTAGAAGGCGAAAATACAAATAGTAAAACATTAAGAAAATTCATATGACTGTATGTTGCCGTTCCAAATACTGTGTATGTATTGATCTCTGCAAATCTCAATTCTTTCTAGATGCAGAAAACCTTTTTGAGCACGAGCTGGGAGCACTGAACATGGCTGCACTTCGGCGGAAAGAGGAGAGAGCAGGTCTTCTCAGCAATCTGGGTCCTTGCTGCAAAGCGCTGTGCTTCCGCAGGGATTCTGCAATTCGTAAGCAGCTCATGAAGAATGAAAAGGCAAGTGGTCTGCTTACAGTGCTGGGTCAAAGTGTGCAAACACAGATGCCCCTAAGCAGAGCTTTTGTCTTGGGAGATAATTTTTGTGTTTGTTGTTCTGAGGCAGATCTGGTCCTTTAAATAACAAACTGAGTTTTATTTAGAGAGGTTGTAGGGTGTTTATTTTTGAGACCAGAGCTAGGTCCTGTTTCTTATAATTTTGGGGTTTAAATTCTGGAGATACATTTTCTATATTTAGAGAATGCATAATAAAAATAATTAGGTAAAATATTATTTCAAAGGTAACTGTTAAATAACTTTCCTGCTTAGGATTCCATGTGCTTTTATAAGAATTGTAAGAATCCAAGTTAAAACTAAAACTTTCTGCAGTAGGTTTTATAATTTTGTGTGCTAGTAGAAAAATCATTCCCCAAGTCTTTTTTAGTGGTATGATTAGTATGATTAAAGCTCTAATTACTGAGAGTACTTGAGGTTAATTTCCCAGCTTGCATGTTAAAAGACATTGTTTTCAGTTCTTCCTTTTTAAAATCCCATTTCCAATTTCAACAGGGTGCAACAAAACAAACTTACACAAATTCCGCAGCAATGGACAGTGACTTGTTACGGTTGAGTCTACGGTTATTCAAACGAAAGACTGTGTGCCAAGTTCCTGGGCAGGAAAAGACAGAGGACAGCAAAATTCCACAGCCAGCTCTCCAGCAAGAAGTGTGTGTGACTTGAGGAGATGGCTGCAGTAGCACTTCCTTGATTTTGAGTTGATTTCTCACTACCAGTGTTGGTGTTGCTGTTTGGTGGTTGTAAAGCGGCTCTAGAAGATGAAAGGAAATACTCCATTTGTACACAGTTAAGAATATTTGTTTTAGATGTGAATAGGAATGAAAAATTAAGACTTCTGTGTGGAGGTCTCTGCAACTTTTATAATATTGAACCTTACACTGTAACATAAACCTGTTTTATGGTGCATCAAATGTAATAATGTGAAGATGTTTGAGTTTAGCAGTTTATAACATCAGCTGATATTAAACTGAGGAAAACTGTCTGTGTATCTTTTTCCTTATTTTGAATGGGTATTTTCCACCCCCACCTTGATACCTCAGTACACTTCTGAAATTTGTTAAATAGCTATGAGTCTGTTTGCCTTCTTTTTTCTAAATCCCTTTCTTATCACAGTAGTCTCTGGTGTGGATTTGGATCAAATTCTAGCTCTTTTCCATCTTTAACGTAGGTTTCCTTTAATGTTATTTCTGAACACAAAAGCCTAGTCCAGTCAGTTAAGGCTTCCTTTCTTGTTGATTAAAGAGAAGGTTTAAAAAACAGCAAAAACAGAAAAAAAAAAACCAAACCAGAAAAATTACTTCAAGAAATTATTTATGACCACTTTTAGGTGCCTATATTTATGAGACTAACTGTATTTTGGAAATGCTGGCTGCTTTCATAAAGGACTAAATAGTGCATATTGAAAAAACACCTGAAGAGCAGCGCAGTCATTGGTCACAGCCAGCAGGGCTTTGTGTGAGAGGCTGCCTTTCAAACCTGATTTTCTTTTACAACAAGGTAACCCACCTGGTTGATCCAAGGGAAACCACTTGATGTAATCTTCATGAATTTCAGTAAAGTTTTTGATAATTGTCTCTCAAATATCCTTCTGGACAAGAAGGATATCCACATAAGCACATCTGCAATAGGTGAGCACCTGGCTTGTGTCAGGTACACGGGGTTACAGTGAATGGGGTGACATCAGACTGGTGATCTGTCACTAGTGGGGTTCCACAGGGCACCACCCTCAGCCCTGTGCTCTTCATCATCTTCAAGGGCTAAGTAAGCTTGCTAGTGACACTAAATTAGAAGGAACTCTTGATTGCCTGGAAGACAGAGGGCCCTGAAGAGAGACCTCAATAAATTAGAGATGGGCAGTCACCACCCATATGAGGTTCAACAAGGGCAAGTGCCAGATTCTGCAATTGGGATGGGACAACCCTGTATGTATGTACAGACTAAGGAATGAGAGGTTGGAAAGGAGTCCCGGGGATCCTGGTCAGTGGCAGGTCAGCAGTGCCCTGGCAGCCAGGAGGGCCAGCCCTGTCCTGGGTTGCATTGGACACAGCATCACAGCTGGGCAAGGGAGGGGATTGTCCTGCTCTGCTCTGAGCTGGGGCACCTTGAGTGCTGGGGGCAATTTTGGGTGCCCCAATATAAACAAGACATTTAACTGTTCGAGAGTGTCCAAAAGAGGGCAATGAGGATAGTGAAGGGACTTGAGGGGATGCCATAGGAGGAGCAGCTGAGACTTGGGTCTATTCAGCCTGGAGGAGAGCAGAGACCTCATTGTAGTCTTGAACATCCTCACAAGGGGAAGAGGAGGGCCAGATACTGATCTCTTCTCTGCGGTGATCACTGACAGGACCAGAGGAAACAGTATGAAGCTGAGTCAGGAGAGGTGCAGGTTGGATACCAGGGAGAGGTTCTTCAGCCAGAGGGTGGTTGAGCACTGAACAGCTCCCCAGGGAAGTGATCACAGCACCAACCTGGCAGAGTGCAAGAAGCATTTGGACAGTGCTCTCAGGCATATGGTGTGACTCCTTGGGTGTTCTCTGCAGGGCCAGGGGTCTGACTTTGATGATTCCTGTGAGTCCCTTCCAACTGAGGAGGTTCTGTGATGAATTTGACATTCTGTTAATTATCAGGGTAGATTAATCTCATGCAGCAGTCTGAGGGTGTTTCACAGTTGCTGAGTTTCAGGAGGTTTTGTATGTTAGCTGTAGAGGCAGTGACCAATGATGTTTTTGCTGATTATTAAGATTTCAGAGGCATATTTGGGACTTGTCAAGCCTGGGCTCAATTTTTAAGAATTGTTTTGTTACAAAATCAGTGAGAGATCTTTGGATCATACCAGTAAGGTATCTTTAGGTAGTCTATTTTGTCCTTCATATGAAAGACTTTTAAAACCTCAGACTAAGTCTCTGTGTACGCCTCTATACTTTTCCTGGCTTTAAACTTGAACTGTTTCTTTGAATTCTGCTCAGAGAGGATCGAAAAAAAATCCATCGCTTGATACTGGGCTGCTGCAGAGCAACTTGCTTTCATTGTTCTCACTCAGGTTGAAAATGAGTTAGGAACCACTGAATTTTTTGCCAAGTTGGTTTGTATCAGTTTCTTACCCTTTTTCTCCACTTGGAACCAGCACACTGTGGTGGGATGTTGAGTATGCTAACAGCAGGTCTGTCTCACATCTCCTGTGGTTGCTGACAGTTGTATTGGCTTCAGGCAGAGGCTCAACTATGAACAGCAGTGCAGTTCAAATACAGAAATTTCTTACTATAATGCTTTCTGTAACACCTAGTACCTAAGGGTTCAGTAAAATGTTCTTACACTACATTTAAAAAATTGTTGAAGAAGACTTGAGGAAGTTTTTATTTCTGTTTTTAGTTCTATTTTTTAAGTGCCCACACAGCAGTGTATAGTACTCATATCAAATATAAATTATGTGAGAAATCTCTGCCATTATTTTTTTTATTCTTATTAAACTATGTTACTCAGGCAAAACTGCATTTTATGTTTTTCACTTGCTGGACATTTTTAGCATGCTAACTATTATTTGTGGTGTCATTGATGATTTTACATACACTTACTAAAAAAAGTGTTTTAAACACTGTAGTGCCTGAGCAAGAGTTAACAAACCAATTCTGTTCGGCATTTAAATGTATTCTCTCCTGTTTTATAGCTACAATAATGCTGCCCTTAAGCTGAAAGTATTAGATCATTGCTACCAATTATGTTAAAGCCTATTTTAACCTCTGTGTCTAAAAGACATAAAAATGTTTGATAGCTAGAAACAACCTTATCTAAGACCACAGTACACAAAGTAGATTAATGGTATGGCATTTAATTACACTGTGCTTTAAACCATCTTCCTATAAAACAGTCAAGGTGTATATATGCACTTAGTTTGGAGAAAAGTGTTTCACATTAGCCTAGGAAATGCAAAATAAAGTAGGTTTGATGGGCTACAATGAGTATCTCCTGAAGTGATAGTGTCCCATCAAAGCCAGTGCTGACCTGTACCATCATTTGTTGGGATTATACAAAGAACAGTGCTGATACTGCCTCTTACTCACCTTTGCTGGAGTTCAATTTGCAGCACTTATGTAGAAGTATGTTGCAGTACTGGCAGAAAATGTGTTCCTGTGGGAAGCACTAGATTTTTTTTTCAAGCATTTCCCTTCACCTGGCAGGAATTACTATACAGATAGAGTCCAGTAAGTGTAAAGTTCCTGTGTGTGAGTATCTTTGTCTCCATAATTTCAACTAAAAGTAATGTTTAGTTTGCAGGGAATAGAAGTTAAAAACTGTCATCAGGTAGTTTTACAATAGCTTTAAGAAAAGAATTGCCCACATCCCAATTTCAGAAAAAAAGGCATGAAACTTGTCTGAATTGCAGACCTTGCTTTAGGATCTCCCATCTTTGGACCCTCCACACCTTCTCTGTGTTGATCATCATTTCTGTGATGGGTCTTCTTGTATCTTTTCCTTCCCATTTCTCTCCTAGCTTGATTTTGTGTAGAAAAAGAATGGGTGGAAAAATTTTAGTCCATTTCACATTTTGCAAGGCTGCAGGAGGATACACAAGAGCCTGTAATGTTTTGGGCAGTGGGGCTGTGAGTGCCTTGGGTGCCCTTTGGTGGTCTGGCTTCAAGCCTGAAAACATGGAGAGGCATATTTCCCTGCTCAATTTCTCCTTTTCAGCTATGGCAGTGACTTTAAAGCGGTCCCTGAACCAGATTAGAGACATCTGCCCTCTCTGCTGCTAAGCCCATGCTGTGCCTAGTTGGATGATAAATTAGTTTTAAGCATCCCTGAGGTGCCACTGGCACGTGGCTCTGCAGAACCACGAGCTGAGCCTGTGCTGGTGGATGAACCAGGCTTTTGTCCCAGTGAAATGCTGGGCCAGCTCCTGCAGCCTGGATGGATTCACAGGCAGAGCAGATTTTTAGAGCCTCGAGGCACAAATGGGACTATGACCTGTATCTTGGGGTAGTGTCACATGCATTATCCCAAACAGTACTTTAGGGCTATTGCTGCTTCAGCTAGTGAGGGGAGATAGGGATTTTGACAGTGGGCCATCTGCACAGCTTACTCAAAAGGCGGAGTTTAAACAATTTTGCTAGATTAAGGCTTTTATTTGAATTGCCTTGACACAGTTGCATTCTCCTTTTCCTGCTGTAGGGATGCCCTTCAGCAGGGAACAGGCTGGCTGGAGCTGGACACAGCCTGTGTGTTCAATTCCAGAATTTGCTACCAGCTAAAAGAGTCCAGGAGCCTCTTGTTTCACAGTAGCAGTCAAAGTCTGTTTTTCAAAGGGTCCGTTTACAAAGCAGATGTTTTTACTGTACAAGTCTTTGCTTTAATGCCAATTGGAGGCCCAAAGATATAGTACCAAATGCTTGTTCTTGATGCACACATTGTAAAGTGAATAAGGGATTGTGGGCAGTGTGGGTGTCCAAGGTGTTTTTGGATGCAATTTGCATTTGGATGCAATTGAGAATGGCAAATTAATTATAAAAATAATAATAAAAAGCTCTGAACAAAGCCCTAAACTCCAAAGTAAAGCAGTATGATCAAACATCAAGATGTGAGGAGTTTCTTCAACAACTAGCCTCCAGAAAATTTGAAAATTTGTCCCATCAAACTCTATAAAGAAGACCAATCATGTGGGAGAGACAAGTGCTAAAACAGTATTTAGTGACCAAATGCCCAGAGTTTTAAGAAAGAAGACTGTTTTTGGACTGAACAGCCACTAGTATTGCCTCTGCCCTAACAGCAGGGATCAATTGATGAAAGGGGGAAGATAAACATCTGGGAAAGCTTAATATCTGCTTTCACTGCTGGGGATGCATCTACCACAGGCTTGCTTGCTCTTATTAGTGATGAAGTTGAGGTATTACCTATAAAGGTTGCAGTGTCAGAATACATGTTAGTACAAACTGCTGAAGCATAAAGCAGTGTGCTGCCAGATTTTAAGTGTATGTTCATGTGTGAAAGGGCTGTGATGGTTGCAAGCATGCAGTTCTTAACAAAGGGAAGACTGAAGCAACGGGTTTTGGATGAGGATTTGAAGAAAGCTCACAGCTTTGGGTGGAACAGAAACCATTCTTTCTCATCAACTTAATGATTCAGGTCATTGTTTGGATATATTGTGGGTATGAGGAGTGGGGCACTGCCTGGAAAGTACTTGAGGAAGGGAGTAACAGAAATGAGGCACAATTTGACTAGCATATGTTGTAGTTTTCAGCCTGAGAGTGAGGCTTCACACTCCTAGAACCGGGAGCTCGCTCATCAGAATGATGGAGGCATAAGGATCTAGGTGTGCTAAGTGAGTACATGGAGCACTGGTGAAATAGCTCTGGAAACAGGCTGTGGGGCTGTAACATGGTTCCAGATGGGTGTTTCCAGCAGGAGGAGTGGTTTTACTACTCTATAGTACCTGCAGGTTCTCACCTGGTATGCCCTGGTCTGCTTCCCTGTGCTTTCAGAAGCTCGATTCAACCTACAGACTCAAAGAGCCGTGAAAATGAGGAGAAGCATGGAATATGAATTCTGACTTCTGAAAGATTGAGAAAGTGAGAAATGACGAAAAAAACTGAAGGTCAGAAAAGAACAGGCAGGGGCCTGTGCTGCTCATGTGCACATTTAAGATGGCTACTGAGATCTGAATAGGTGCACATAAAATTTTACCTTCTCTCTGAGTTGCAGAGGTGCTTCGTGCCAACACAAAACACGCAATTGGCTCTGTCTTAGACATTGTGCCTGCATCTGTGCCTTGCATGCTCACAGAAAATGTGTGCTTCAGGACTTCTGAAACATCTCTCACAAGGTTAGTAGGAAAAAAACCAAGCTGTAGTGAGTGAAGAATAAAGAAATTACATGAATTTAAAATTAATGAGGGAACAGAAGGTAAAATAGAGGATTAACTGATCACGTCTCATCACAAACAGCTCACAGTGGGTGATATCCCTGTACATTTGTGATTTGGGAAGGAGCTGACTGAGAAGCAAGATGAGAAAATTTGCACATCACGGTTATAACTGGAGGGAAACCCAAAGAGATGTGTTTGCTGCTACGTAGCCCGTTCATTTAGCTCATTGAAAGTCCTTCTGCCAATCAGCATCAAGATGCCCAAAAGTGACTTGAGCTGGTTTGCTCGGCATGGGTTTGGTCACAAGGGCCCACAGGGATGGGTTCTGTGAGAAGCAGCCAGAAGCTTCCAGCAGAGCCAGTGCCAGCTGACTCCAGGGCTGACCCTCTGCTGGCCAAGGCTGAGCCCAGCAGTGACAGTGGTAGTGCCTCTGGGATAACAGCTAGGAAAGGGAAGGAAAAAGGCTGTACCATTGTAGATGGAGAGTGGAGTAGGAACATGTGAGAGGAGCAACTCTGCAGTCACCAATGTCAGTGGGGAAGGAGGGGCAGGAGGTGCTCCGGGTGCCAGAGCTGGGATTCCCCTGCAGCCCCTGGTGCAGCCCATGGGGAGGCAGCTGTGTCCCTGCAGCCCATGGAGGATCCATGGGGATGCAGAGATCCACCTGCAGCCTGTGGAAGAACCCACACTAGGGCCAAGGCACACCCAAAGGAGGCTGTGATCCTGTGGGAAGCCCATGCTGGAGCAGCCTCCTGGAAGCAGTGGTCCTGTGCAAGGAGGAGCCCACACTGGAACAGGCTTGCTTGCAGGCTTGTGACCCTGTAGGGACCCACACTGGAGCAGTTCTTGAAGAACTGCATCCCATGGGAAGTTCTCAGGGAGAAATTAATAGAGAACTCTCTTCCATAGGAGGACCTCGCACTGGAGCAGGGGAAGAGTGTGAGTCCTGAGGAGGAGGAGGAAGGAGCAGCAGAGACAACAAGTGATGAACTGACCACAGCTCCCATTCTCCATTCATTGGTGCCACTGAGGTGGGGGAGATAGAAAATTCAGGAGTAAAGTTAAGCCCAGGAAGAAGGGAAGAGCAAGGGAAAAGTGTTTTAAGAGTTGGGCTTTATTTCTCATTACTCTACTCTGATAGAAGGTTAAATAAAATTTCCCCAACTTAAGCCTGTTTTGCCCATGACAGTAATTGGTGAGTGATCTCTCTGTCCTTATCTTGTCCCACAAGCCTTTCATTGTATTTCCTCTCCCCTGTCCACTGAGGGAAGTGAATTGAGTGGCTTTGGTGGGCACCCAGTGTCCAGCCAGGGTCAACCCACCATATTGACATAACACTGAAGCAGAAAATTTAATCAATGTCTCTACCTTGTAGTGCCATAAGATTGTGGTATCGGTGCTGGAAGGAAACTTGTAGTTCACAGAAAACTTCAGTCTGCTGTGGAGAGATATGTGTAAATCCAGAAATAGAAGAATATACAGAAAAAATTATGTATGCAGAGGTAGAAACTGCCCAATGAGTAGGTTTCTAATGTGAGAAAGTTTATTGCAAAGCAGATGAGAACTTGGGGAAGGCATGAAAGATCTTATATCAAGGATATTAAAATTCTTGGGGCTATGCCTTCAGAAAGGAAAGGAGTAATAGTAGATATTATTAAATTATGTGAAGTAGTGGTCCAGAAAAAGAAGCATGGAAGTTACTTTTTTTTCTGCTCCTTATGACAAAGCTCAGTCAATATTCAGTAAAATTGAAGACTGGCAGAACTGCACAATGAAATAGAAATTCTTGTTTTCCTCACAGTACCTAATTAAGTTTAGAGTTCCAGCTGTAGGACGTGGCAGAAGCTAAAACTTACCAAAATTTTCTAAAGGTCTAAGCATGCTGTGAGCATATACAGCTGTTTCTGAGAGGTAAACTAAGACTGTGTATAAACCAGCTCCTATTACATGGACTTTAACAAAGTGGGGAAGGCTGTCAGGTGTTGTGAGCTCCTGGTATCCAGCACTTTGTCTTTGTGTGAGCAAGCTGTCCTAACTCCTGAAATGGGATAACTTCCTGTTGGGAAAAGTCCCTGACCCAGCTGCCAAATCACATAGGGTATTTAGTTGGGAAAAATTCACGTTGGGTGAGCCAGATTCCATCACACAGTAGTTCAGAGTCAGACATGTTCCTGTGCTTGGGAACCATCCTGGGCATGTCTGAATCTTTCAGGGTGTCGTATGAGGGGGCTTAAACAGCTCATCTCTTGGAGACTGTAAGAGCTGCTGAGCAGGCTATGTCAGCCTGTGTCTAACTCTGGTAGAAAACAGGAGACTCTGCCTGATGGCTTTTCAATTTCCCTTTGAGGCGTCTGGTTAGGACCACTGTAAGAGAGAGATAAATTGACAGATAACATGCCTGACTGTGACATTTTTCCTGGATGATCCGAATTTCTATATTTTTTCTTTAGGGAAATGGCTTTTTTTGCCAGCTTATCCAAAAGGAAGTTGGGTAAATAATAAATGCACTGTTAAATCCACACTTAGCAGCAACTGTTCTATTCTCCACTTCCCCAAACAGTGGTACCACTCTTTAAAAATCTCATCTGATGCATGAACTGTCAAAACATAAATGGACAACTGTGACTTCTCTACTGTCTGCTCTGGAATGATAGCATAATCTATTTGCTGTATTCATGCCTTTAATTTCCATTTTTATTGCTATAATCTCACCCACTTTTTTTTTCTTTCTTAGTTCACAAATTATAAATATGGCCTTGCCTATTCATCAGTAGAGTCTAAAGTGCATGCAGTGTATGATGCACAATCCTGTCTTGTTGTTTGTCTAGTTAATGCTGCATTCACAACTACACATAAAAAATGGGAGTGCTGCCTGATGACAGCTTGGTGTAAATCATGACATCCTCTGGCCAAAGTGGAAGCATGGAACCTTAGCAGATCTGAAGCTTAAAACAAACAAACAAAAAAGACCAAAAAAACCCCAACCCACCCCTGCCAAAAAAAAAAGAAAAAAAGAAAAAAAAAAAAAGAAGAGGTCTAAACAGTGCTTGAAAAACATTTCTAGACCTGTGAAAAACAGAGTTGTTCTTCTGTTCTCTCTCTTGTACAGGTTAGAATGGACACATGAGCCTTTTCCCAGAGCACAGGACCAATGGCATCACCATTTACACTGAAATGTCATCATGGGAGGGCAACATAACCACAAGATTTGTTCATAAGGAAATGCTCAAATTAGGGTCCCACTTCATCATCGTTTTAGGAAAAGCAATTTAATCCTGCTCAAATTCAATGACAGAATAAATCAGCCTGCTTTTGCTTAAATTGCTGGAGCCTATAACAAAATGTATTGGGTAGTTAATAAATAAGCCTACTGGATAGAGTTTGAGAGTCAGACTTTTTTACTGGCAACAGGCATATATCAGTTTTAGGCTCAGCTCAACCATGCACGTCTGGATAGAAAGGAAATATCACATTTATGTATGGGAGATTCAACTGTAATTTTCACCTGTATAAACCAATGTGAAGTGTGAAGAGAATGACATGATAAAATTGATGTACTACCAAAGTGATAAATCCAATATCTGGAAAGATGTTTTCCTTCCCTGCTTGCTTCTGAACTGTAGAAATTGGTTTTCAGCTCTTCAGCTGAGAACAGCAGAGGAGGATTTATCACATAGGGTTATTTTTTTCTTTAGAAGTATTTTGTGTTGCTCTGAAAGTGCCTAATCACAGCAGTATTGATTTCTGTATCAAAAGGGAATATTAGTTAAAGAGCAGGAGTTTTCTTGGCTTTTGCCACTGATTGTTACTGGAATACATATATATTTTTTACTGCAGTTTCCAGAGGGTAATTTGTCTGATCTGGCCATAGGACACAGCAGTGGAGTTACTGCCATCGTGCTTGAGCCTGTGGGGTGCCCCTGTGGTGGTCTTGGTGGGCTCAGTGTGCTGCTCCTGGCTGTGCACAGCTCCCATGAGGAGCACCAACATGTTGCCTGTCGCCCCAGGGGACTGTCACACCTGTGCTGCCTGTGGGCAAAGGTATCCTAAGCATGTTTGCAATCAGCATCTTTAGGAGGATTTATGCGATGTCACTGTTTTTAAGCACTGCACAAAAGGACAAGGTCCACAGCTACAAAAGAAATATTTTATCTGAAGACATTCATCTGATAAATGCTGACATGGTCCCATAAAGGGAAGGAAGAGAAATCAATGTAACCTTAAATTAATTTGAATTGTTGGGGTTTTTTCCTTTTCCTTTTCCAGGACTAGGGTAGCTTTGTGAAACTTTCTTTCCAGGCTTACAAAATTAGATTTCATGCAGCTTTTGACCTGGATTGTGGTGGACAGAGCAATATATAGCCCGATTCCAATTATTTCTTAGCTGTCACCACTGGCCTGCTCTATCCCTCCAGTGCTGTTTGTGGGTTGGCAGCTGCACAGAAGCTTGCTGGAAAAGGAGTCATGGAAGGGTTATTAGATGGCAATAGAAAGCTATTGTAAACAAAAACACTCAATAAGTCAGCAGAAGTCTTAGGCATGTCTTAAAATACATAGTAAAGAATATTGCAAAGACCATTTTAGAGATGTAGTTATCTTCAATATGGCTTTCCTTCTAATTGAGTCTTAGACCCCTACTGGTTAAATGACTGACTTTCTATCTACATGGTTAAATTTACTTTTTTTTTTTCCCAGATAAAAATTTATGAACACTGCTCCTGTTACAAATCCTGAAGTACAATTTACATTGACAATAAAACCCTTAACAATTGCTAAAACCGTTAAAAACAGCACACTAGAACATTCCCCGTCATAGATCTAGCCTTAGGAAGTTAACTAACAAACATGTTATTAACCACTGATGAGGAGCTGTTTGGAAGAGATCATTGCTTAATTAATCTTTGTACTGAGCTAATAAGAATGTTAAATGGGCCTCTCTGTTGAACTGGGTTGTTAGTACAGATTGCAAGTTCCCTTGTGGGGAAATCTGAGGCAAATATGACATTAAAGTTAGCCATCCAACAAAGAAGATATTTCAGGCATTAAAAATAACAAAGCCAAAACATCTCCATTAATAATGCTGTAAGATTCAGTAGCTGTGTATGTAGGACTGAGTGTACGTGCGTGTATGAATTACTGTGCTCTTTCCTCTTCTGGTAAGAAAGCTTTGTCAAAAATCTTATTTAGATTCAGTGTTTTTCATCACTGTTCTGTTGTGGCATAAATTAAACTTGTCACACTTATCTGAAAGAGGCAGGTTCCGCTGATCAGGAAGGCAGAATCTGACACAAACTCTAATGTCATCTGCTTATCCTAAAAAGACAAACAAGATCAAAAATCTCTTCATATTAATGAACTGGATAAACCCTCTGCTTGATGCAATTTGATGCCACAGTAAAAGGCAGTGTGACCAGATTGCCCTTGTGTTTCACAGCATTTTTAGCAGTGAATGCTCGGGTTTTAGCCATGGAGCAAGGTGCCCATACTTAATATTAAACATTTGTTTTGGAAGGCATTATAATTCCCTGCACGAGAAGTTACCTACTGCCTTGAGCTCCCTTTTAACACACACGTTGCATCTTTTGGGAGAAGAGAAATATTCCATAAAAAGAAAGGTTAGAAAGGAATAATTTGTCCTTGAATATCTGGTGTTAGTAATTCAGAAAGGATATCAGTCTGTCACTAGAGTCACTTCCCCACTCAGAGGTGTTGACTCTGTGTGCCTGCATCCCACGATCTGAATATCACACTCAATATGTGATTACATTTGTTTTGTATGAAATGATCTCAAAAAGGACTAGGCAGAGAATTCCTTACATGAAAGTGGCAATATGACAAAAATGCATTCATGCACACCTGTTTTTGATGTTTGGGTTTTATCTTGCCTGAATTCTCGCTGGCTTCATGTTTAATATACTGCACACACCCCCTTGGCAAAGCCTGGGCATGTCTAGGCGAGACAAAATCCTTGTGTGCCTGTCTCCTCTGTGATCAGCCTTTGACATCTCACAGGTTTCTTTCTTGGTCTTTTGCCAGGCACACTTGAATACTGATGAGTCTTGCACTTTGGGAATGTGGTCATAGCAGAGATCATCGCTTAGTGGTCCGTGGACTGGTTTCTCTCTGTTGTCTGTGTTGTCTCTAATGCATCACATTGAAGCACCAAGGCAAAACCTTCTTGTTTAGCAAACCCTTGGAGACCTCTAAATATTGCCTCACTTCATTACTACTGCAAAATGATCAATATGCCTCACCAAAATTAACTGTACATTGGGCATCTCCCTTGGCCTGATTACTGTGTGTATTTTATTCCTCAAGGATAATGGAGGTTTCTTCCCAGCCAAGACATTATCCTGGTTGTAGGCACAGCTGCAGTCTCTCTGTGCCTGTGGTCTTTTTGGGAATGGGCCTTAGCTGTTAATCAAAAGTAGTCTGTACATGTGCACATGATTTCTGTTTGGTCAGTTTGAACTGAAATTCATAAATAGTGAGTGATTAGAGTAACACACCCCTGTGCTTTTTTAAACATCAGGATGAGGGCTGTAATAACTCACTCCTGACTGTCTACAGCACATGTTCACAAACCAGAGATGTTTTTCTACCCCTCATTTCATGCTGACCTTTTAATGCAGTAACCGAAGCTAATGTTACACGTACAACATCATATTGGCTGCAATGCAAACATTGGTTTTGTTACAAATAATTAATATTGCTGTAGTCAGACATTTTCTCATTTATTATTTCCAGTTGCTTCATGGTTATTAAACAGCCACATTTCAAGCGTGGACAAGTGTCCATGGTGATATACAGAGGTCTGTTAAGTGGCAAACTTAGAGGTGCCTTTGTATTACTCAGATCTCTGAGGAATACTGCTGTGGCCATGCTGTCTTCAAAGATATATTTGACCTATCCTCGGCAAGCACTGCTGAAGGTTAGAATAAATATGCATGTTTTCTATGCTTATTAAGCAAAACTCTGGACATTAAGAGAACATGAGAGGAGTTTGCACTGGTCTCCCAACTAACAATGTAAATTGCTCATGCTGGATGCGCTTGCCTGCCTCAGCTCCGCTCCACTCACCCATGCTGCTGTTTTTCCATACATGCATCCATAGAAATCCATTTGCATGGAAATACAACTCACTAGTTAAGCCTTTGCATTGTAAATCCAGCTTTAGTATTATCAGCAGTGCTGCTTCCAGCTGTGCATCAAGGTCCAGTGTTTCCCACTGTACATCAAGGTCCAGTAAGCCACTCCTTCATTCTGTGGGCTGTGGGACCCATTCCATGTCCTGTGTCTTCTAGGCTCTTGCCTTCCATTGCATCTTCTTCCATGAGCAATACCAGATCCCTCCCTCTGCAGTGGAGGCCAGCTGAGCTGCTGCACTAAGTGCAGAATCCTTCCAGACATAACACCACAAAATTGTCCATGTGTTGTCCTCAGTAAAATCTCCTTATCAATGTTATTCTTGCAGGATCTTTTCTGTACAGAAGGAGTTAGATCCCAAGTGAGTGTGATCTTCAGTGTGGGGGTCTAAGTGACAAGGTTAGAGAGACTTGTTATCCTCATCCCCTTCCAGCTCACCACCACATCCTAACATGTGATCCTAACCACTGTCAGCTGGGTCTGAACAGTGAAAGTGCTTGAGAAGAGAGAAAAGGAAAGCTGAAAAGAAAAAACAAGTGACAAGAGTACAAACAAATGTCTGAAAAAAGAAGTGAAAGAGTTATAAAATTATAGACCAGATATTGTGAAATTTCTATTCATCAGGTAGTAAAATTCTATGCAGAGAAAAATAATTTGCTTTCCAGCACAGACCTAGCTCCCAAAAAAGTCATGTTGGATTCAGTGGCTTGTCTTTTACAAGATTCTTTTTAAGCAAAAAAATGGTGTGTCTTTTGACTGATAAAAATCTGAACACCATGATTAGGAGTCCAGGTGAGTATAATCTTCAATTCCAGTAGCCCTGTTTGTCCAGGACAGGCCTCCCCCTTTCCCTCTGCTTTCAGACCTTGATATTTCATTTTCTCAGTTGCTCAGGACACTCTTGTTACTTTTGTTTCCCACCACAGCCCAACCACTGCAACAGTGGCCCCCTGCTCCCTTTTCCCTCTCCCACCACTGCTGTGACCTTCAGAACTGATGTATGAAGCATCCCTGCAAAATCCCCTGACACTAAGCATGAGGCTGGGCAATAAAAAGAGGAATTATCAGGCATTTACATTCTGAAGTTGATGATGAGGAGTGTGAGCCTTCCAAACATCTGTTTCTCCTGTTTTCAAGGGGGCCTTCAATTTACTCTTGGTTCTCACCCAGGGTAATGGTTGTTGCCATTAACCATCAGTCAGCAGTGCCCTGCATCCTCTGGGAAGGGCTGTGGAATGAAGTCCCTCTAGATTGTGGTATATCTCAGTTTTGGGGGATGATTGTGACAGCCACAAGGTTAGGAAACAGCTGGAGACCCCTGTAAGGATGAAGAGAGAAACACAGGGAGAGCTGTGCTGTCCTCAGGTCTGGAGCCAGACTCAGGGCTCCAAAAATAGGAAATTGCTCTCCAGTGGTTGTGGTCTCTTCTCCAGGGCACCACTGTCCTGTCTCCTCTGCTGTGCCCCAGGCTGGCAGCTGCTGCCCAGGGGAGAACAATGATCTGACCCGAAGGTGAGACAAGAGCCAGAAACTTCGGAAATGCCAATTTCCAGAGGAAAAAGGAACAAGCAGGAAAATATAGTAGGACAAAAGCCCCAGGACTGCATATTTATGGAAAAAGAAGTAAGGAGAGATGGATGAAGGGAAACTGTGGGTAATGACCACTGTTTGGAAATGGGCTTGATGGGCGTAGGGGCAGAATTCTGTTCCCCAGCAAAACACAGGCAAGGGTGAAACTACCAAAGAGCAGCCATCTCCTGGTCTCATGAGGCAAGAGGACAAATGGGGAGCCCTGGCTCCCCATGGTCAGAGCAAAATGTAGAATGGATTTTTTATGGATTAAAATGCATCAGTGGATTGCAAGTGCAAATATAACAACAAATCTTCCTGCTGCCCCTTTGTCTTTCAAAGCCTTATGAGGGCACGTTGTTCAGCTCTTACACCCCTCCCTGCTTTAGTGGCATTGCAAGAAACCTTCTCCTCCCAGAGTTCCCTATTTTATTGCCTTTAATAACCTCATGAAGGGTAATGAAGCATTTTAAATTTTGTATCAAGCTGACTGGTGTGGTGGGGGTGGGAAAGGGGGGCTTTGGGACATTGGGCCAAGGCTTTGAGAAGTCTTTGAGCAGGGGCTTGGGGTGGGAATGTGACATCCCAAGGCTCAGCCCTGGGGTCAGGGTGCTGCTGCAGCAGTTTCAGCTGAGAGCCCCCTGCCCCTTTTAATGCCAGCTCCTCATCCTTTCCCAAGTTCTCCTTAGTACCTCTGTGACTTTCATGTGGAAATTCCGGGCTGAGATGGCACAAGGGTACAGGACAGCGGGAGGGATCGACTCAGCCTCTCTCCTGCCCACCCACGGGAAGAGATAGAGGTGAGTTTTAGCATTTCCTCTTGTCAGAGATGTTCCCCCCTGCCAAAATCTAAGAACAATAAGAGCTGGGAGGAGTTTTAAAAGCCTGATGCTAAAAGTGAGTTTCACTATGCATCGCACTGCTTGCAGTCATCCAAGTGCTGCAATGCTGGTACACTCCCAAAATTGGATCTGTGACAGCTGGATTCAGGGTGGAGATGTGGGAAGCCTCTGTGGTTTACCAAATAGCAGGGAGAGACAGGAAAATCAACATGTCACACGGTGTCTGCTGGCATTCCAATGGATTTAACCAGCTCCACATTTTTTAGCATTTGTGTTGAATTTGCTTGGCTTTAAAAAGCAGACGTTCAGGCTTGTAGCCATTTTCAGATGAAACACCCCACACTACTCTGTCTTCCCCATCCTATACTGAGATGCTTTTTCCCTGCACAGATTGTCTGATGAGGATTTGGTTCCAAAATCCTCAACAATTTGGTTCCAATCTGCCTCCAACCTCCAATGGAGTGGTGTAGGAAAATGTTTTTCTTTTTTATTTTTGGCTGTTTTCCTTTTAAAAGAGGTAACCAAGAAATCCCAATTTGCACCCCGAAATGCTGATTGCATTAAGTAGTTCAGTCCAGCAAGTTCCCAGTGACACTTTCTGTCTGTGAGTTTCAGATAAAGACGGGGAACTAAAGGAGCTTAGTGGATTAGAGGAATTGCCTTCCCTACCTAGACACCTCGGCTGGAATCCGATTTTGGCGCTCAGGTGTGATTGCTCATTTGCTTCAGGGGAGGGAGATGGGGAGGGGCCACCTGAATTTGAGTGGTCATCTGGCAGCCAGGGGTGGGAGGCACTGGGGCTGGGACTATTGGCTCCCTGCAAATTGTTCCCTTACCAGATGCTGTCCCCATATGGGATTTCCCCACTGCTAAAAATTTAGTCCCCTTTGGCACAAAATAACTACCCCTCACAGAAATGTGGAGAAGCTTTTCCCAGTACGGAATACACTGTGACAAATTCTGCCAAATTCGTGTTCATGGAGAGTAATGTTCAGACAGAGGAGGTGCTAAATGGTTAACCTTTCCATCAGACCAAGGAGAGGCTCTGGCTGTGAAAGCACCAGTAATTTACCTTCCATTAAGATGCTGCAGCTTCTCGTCCATTTGAAGGCTACAAGAAATTGTTTTCTAAATAATAAGACTTTCTCTGTAAAAAAATATTGTAGGTAATGGAAAGATTAAAACAGAGGTTGAGACACCACCAATCTATATATTCAATCAATGTCAAGTGCTTTATGCAGTTGTTCTCTGCTTCCTGATACATGTTACTAGGACCATACCAGAAAGCTCAGGAGAATTTCCAGGAATTGTTGCTATTTTAACTTTTTTTTATTATTATTAATTTTAGTCCAGCTTTGAGGTCTAGAACAGAATAATTGAAAGTTGTCCAAATGACTGAGATGAGTGGAAAATTTTGCAGAGAACCCATAACTTTTGGTTTACAACCCTAGGGCCACTTTCAAAGGAGCAACACAACTCTCAGGGCTGTTCCTTTCACTCTTCAGTGTGGCTCTAATAAAATTGGACTTTCTTAAGGGACGTTTCTTTCTGTGTGCAGCTGAGGCCCATCATTCCTTATATACCAAGACATCCCAGAGCACCTGAGAAAATGTGTCCTGAAGAGCTGTCTCTTAATTGTTGTGCTCTCCAAGGTGTAGCATCACAATTCTGTCTGGTAACAGCACACTGCAATCTTCACGAGCAGAATATTTCTCCAAGACAGTCAGATTTTGATTAGGAAGAACAGAAGCAGCCAAGCTGAATCTGAATAGTCAATATCTCCATTTTGCAAACTTCTTTTTTCCCCACATAGTATCAAGAAAAATAGTCTATGAGAGCAGTGGGAAGAGGAAACCACTTCTTACCTCTGCAAACAGGAGCTAGTCCCACTCTGCTGGTGGAGGCACAAGTGAAGCAGTGTTTCACTGGAATGATGCAGAGACAGAAATATCACTTAATGTAGAATTAATCCAACACGATTTAATAATTAGCACAAAGGAACATAGTTGCCATTTACCATCGGATTTAAAATGCTTTGTGTGTAAGCTGCCCATTTAAACCCTCTCAATGTGCTCTCTTGTTGGGATTTGCTACACATCCCAGTTTTACTGCCCCCCTCTTCTGGGCTTTTCCTGATCCAACTCTCATGGAAATGTGATTCAAGCAGAAAAATAGGTTGAAAGCTGCTGCAAGGGGGGCAGTCCACTTCTCTCCTCTCTCGTTATTTTCTGTAAGAGTCTAGAAGAAGGCTGACCTTGACATAGGACATGGTGTCATTGTCTCTTCCCTTTGCTACCTCCCTCTTGTGCTGATGCAGGAGGAACCCTGCTCTGCAGCCCTAAACAAGGGAAAAGTTTTCCTTGACACTGACTTGAGCAGATAGGATGGGAGATTGTCCCTGGGTACTGTCTGCAGGGCTGATTCTAGGCTGCAGCCAGAGCTCATGGGGGTCTTTTTTCCCCATGGAATTAGAGACTTTCTTTTGTCTGTGCTGATTTTCAAGTTTCTCCGTGAGAAACCCGTAGATTACAAAACGGAAACATTTGGGAGTTTCTTGGCAATCAAAACTTCTCAGACCATGAAAAATCATTTAAAAAATCATGTCCTTGAAAATGTATTGAGTGCAAAAGCTGTTTTTCACTGGGAAACATCAGGGACAATTTTCTTCACCACTTTGGCAGATCTAGTCACACATAAGCCTCAGGTCCTGTTTCATTTATATTTGTTTTGCCTCCTTCCAAATGCCAGTTCCAGATGCCCCTCTCCCTCTCTGCCAGCGACAGGAATGGTGCTGTGGTCCAAGGGTCAGTGTGTGGCCAAAGGGTCAGCGCTGGCTCAGCTGCTGAGGAAGGCTGTCAGCATCATTTAAATGACTCTAGGAAGGAGGAGAAGGCTGGAACTGGAAACAGGAATAGAGCACCTGGTTGATTAGGATCCACTAGCTAAAGAAATAGCTTTTTACCCCAGGCAGCCACTGAATGCAGTTTATTTAACTCACAACGTGCAAATGTCCTGGTAGTCAGAGGGTTAAGAGGGAGCAGTGACTGAGTACTTGCAAATTGATGTAGTGGCCTGAGGGCACCTCTGCCGGTAACAAAGTGCATCTCGAGCTGATCTGACTGTGCTACAGCCCAGCAAAGTGAAGTGGTGTGAGTCTGTCCCGGGTTACCAGCAAATGAGACTGACACTCTAACACAACGCAACACCCATCAGGGCTCCGATTACATTAATCACAAAGCCTTGGAAAACCATCTATAAGGACTTTCTCTTCTTCAGGAAAAATTAGTTTATGGGATCTGCAAACAGTGGAAAAATCAGATGTACAAGAAGCAAACCCATTGAAGTTCTTTTCTTTGCTCACCTTTCTCATGATGGAAACCAGTAATACCAGCAACAGCTGCTAAGTGTGAATTAATCTGGGTGCTGTGCTCCTCCTGCCCTGCTTTCCTTGCCCTGGCCTTTGAGGTAGAGAAGCTCCTCTCACCCATGGATGTGACCACAGCCAGACAAGCGACAGGAAACAAGAAATCACCACTCCAGGACTGGCAGTAGGAGATGAAGGGGACTGTGACAGTGAAAAACACACAGGCTGGGAAAGGTTGCAATTCCCAGGAGGCTTGAGGACACCTGTGTGTGGTCTGAGTGCTGCTGCAGGTGAGATTCGGGTGCCATGGGTGCCTCCCAGCCCTGCCTCACCCTGGAGCACCCAGACTGGCTCCATGCCAAGTCTTGTCATGGGGATGTGACCCTACTGTTCCCAAGCCCACACCTCTGCCTTCCTGCTGAATGGCTTCAGCCCAGGCAGGCTCAGCCAGGCACCAGAGGGCCAAGAGAGACAGGGTGGCCAAGCCTCCTCCAGTGGTGTTTTGGAGGAACAAAAGTGTGTTTATTTTCTTTGCTAAAAGGAAATGTATTCAGGAGCCAAGGTCACCAACTGAGTGAGGTCCTCCCTCATGACTTTGTCCCCCTTGTGCTTGTGCACTGAAACATCTCACCATCAGCAGCACAGCAGAATACAGACAAGGTGGCAACCCCCCAGGGCTGCACACTGGATCAGGGACTGAATTATATTTGGATTAAAAAAAAATGAAAAATAAAAATTCAAGGGAAAAGAATTCCAAATCTGAACTTTGAGACTGCAATTCATCCCAGCTCCTCCTTTCTTATGATGGGCCATGGGCCAGGACAGCTGGTAGGTGCTCTCTGAGGCAGGACGACTCCTCTTGGACTCTGATTCAAAGCCACCATGCCAGGAAGATGCTGCTTCATGCCTTATCTTCCACTTCTGCTACTTTGCATTTCAGATGCAGGGGCATGGTTTATAATCTAATTCCAAAAAAACAAAGGCTTGGCATCTATTTTTTATGTTTTGTTAAGTAGCTGTTTGGATTTTTATGATTCAACTTATATTCATAGGGTTTTTGGTTGTGTGCAGCCATCCAACAGTAACATTAAATAAAAAGTGGAGTCCCTTTATTGATTTGCTTTTGGTTAAAAACAAACATGTCATATATAATTGAGATGTACACTGCTTGTAAATAGTAGAGAAGACATTTATAAAGCCATTGAAAGAAATAATTAAACTGAATATATCACAGCTACCTTTCTGAATCATTCAAACAGGGAAGTTTACACCCATAAAAGGCTGATACTCCTTCTGGCAAACTTTTAATAGAATCATTTGGTTCATACTTTAAATGCCTGGCATATTTTAACCTTGGAGATAAATGAATCTCAGTGGGATTGCTGAGTAATTAAGAAAAGTGTGTCTGATGGGCTTGCTTCATATGGAGAGGTGAAATAACACCGTGAGAGTCAGCTGATCATTTGATATCTTTACATTAAAAGAAAAAGAGAAAAC
Organism: Cichladusa arquata; assembly: GCA_026413545.1. Classification (NCBI taxonomy): domain Eukaryota; kingdom Metazoa; phylum Chordata; class Aves; order Passeriformes; family Muscicapidae; genus Cichladusa; species Cichladusa arquata. The sequence goes on along the minus strand of JAOTQP010000001.1, from coordinate 61,258,374 downwards.
AAGGCAAACCCTGAGGCATGCCATTGTTATGCTGTGTGACAGGGATTGCTTGCAAACAAGTCGTGTTTTGAGTGTTGGCTGCATCGCGGTTTTTAAATTGCCATTTAAAATGCAAACCGATGTGGATCCTGGAAGGAAGACTCCCGAGAGGGCCTGAGCGTGGTGGCCCCGGGGCCAGAGGTCAGGGCTCATCTGCTCTAGGGACTTTCCCTGATTGAGGGCGACAGGGCAGGGGGAAAGGGGCAGCGCTGCAAGGGCTTGAGGAGCAGTTTGGTGTCTGCTGGCTAATTACTGGCAAGCGATCTGCAGGAGCTGTTCGTTCTCTAGCAATAGGTCAAGACAGAGCCAGGATAGTCTAGAGAACCTGCTTTAGGTGTTGAGCCACACCTGGACGCTCAGTTTTACTGAGGGCTTAGATTTCTGGTAAGAAATGTTGAAAAGCAGCTGAAGCGCTGAGTCCCCAAAAAAGGAAATCAGGCTTTGAATTACTGCCCGGGAGTGGTGTGCCATGAGGAATAACACACACAGTTCTTGTCCCAGTGCTCCTGCACACAGATCACACTGGGAAGGCTCCCTCAGCTATTACTGCCAGCAGAGGGAAGTTTGCACATCAAGACATTTCACTCGAAGGAGTCGCTCTGCTGGAAAAGCCTTGGAGAGCAGGCTCTGGGAATTCTCCCTCCAGCAGAAAGCAGCAGAGTCATATCCCAGGCTGGGAGCTTTCAGCCTGGGTCTCTGCTGGCTGCCCAAGGTCAGGCTCTGCTCGCCCCTCGGGAGCTGGCTGTGTCACAGCCAGGAACGCGTGCTGTCAGCTGGGGTTTGCACCGACAATATCGCTCTTGGTTTCAATGAGCGGCCTCCAGCATGAAAAGCATTCCAGGGAGGAGGCGGCTGTATCCCCAGGGATGGTAACTGATCTTGTTGTGAAAAACATTAGTTGTTCTCTGGAAAACAGAGCCACCATCAAGACATTATGCAATTAGGACCAGTGCCCCTTAAAATTATTATTTTCCACTAAAAGATGTTGTTATTATTGGTGGAGAAGTGGCTGCAGGAGCAGTCCACTTGACAATTGTGTCTGAGAGCATGGGGCAGAAGCACCTGTTTATTGACTATATAAATCAAATTAATTTAGTTAAATTTACAAACACAGGAAGAAAAGCAATAAGGTCTGTCGTGGCTGTGCCCCAAAACAGGCAACACTGCCAGCATTGAAACTGCTCTCCCCAGGGAAACCAAGAATGTGATGTGGCTGCAAGTATTCATTTGGTTGTTGTCATTTCCAGTGCTACATATTTTAAATTTACTTCAAGCGCTGTTGAAAGCCTATAATGGTGAGGAATTACCTGCCCACAGGGACTCTGGGTGACATGCCCACCAGCACAAAGGGAAGTTGTGCTGTCTTGCTCCACAGAAATAGTGAATTAAGGGTTTATAACCAAGGTTAATAACTCGAGATATATCTCCTGCTACCACACAAGGAAAGTGAATTATTTATAGGCAGAACTCCTGCCCCCCTAACTTCCACCTTCTGCCCCTCTCTGCTGCTTACCAACATCCTTTGCCCCGTCCATGACTCCAGCCACACCCAAAGCACAGCACAGCATTCCTCTTCCACCTGGGATGTGAAAAAGAGGTTAAAAAAGGTCATATTTGGAAAACCCTCCCCAGCATTTCTCACTGTGGTATTTTCCACGTTATCCAAGGCCAGATGGGCTGTGTGATGTCCACACAATGATCCTGGAACAATCAGTGTGTGTCTGACTTGTAAGATGCTGATCCAGGGGCATAGGGAGACAGTCCTTGCAGAAGGTAGCCCAGAGGGAGCTGGGTGGCTTTCACTGCTCTGGGCACCTGGTGGTGGCATTCATTGGTCTGCTTCATCTCCATTCAGCATAATCACAAGGGAATATCAAGCTGAAGGACAGCCCCAGAATCTGTTACAGGGAGAAGTGAAACAGAGGGGAGCCACCTTGTTTTTTTCCTCCTGAGATTATCCTGAGGGTGAAATAAATAGCCTTAGAGTACCATCTTTTGCCATCAGATACCTGTCTACAAATGCCACTGGTGTTATGGGAGCATCACATGTGAGCACAGGAAGAGGATCTGGTCCTCCAGGTGAGACCCTTCTTCTTCAGTATCTTTTTTTGTGAACAGTTTCTGGGTAGATGAGTCCCTGCAGCATCTCTGACCTCTGTGGGCTCGACCTAAGCTATCTGTAGGCTGGAAAAATGCCACCAGCTGCCAGGGTGCCTTTGGTATTTGTGCAGATGTGAAAGGATGCATTCCAAGCAAGCTGTTCCTGGGTGCAGCTCGTGCAGGATGGGCACCTCTGGTGGCATGCTGGGACATGGTAATCATCTTAACAGCACTTGGCACTGAACACTGCCTCTCATGCTCATTGCTCCCCAGTCTCTGTGCCATTAGCTAATTGAGCTTTGCAGCAAAGCCTCGGAAACACTGCCTTTGGCAGGCACATTTTTCAAATTACTAAATACGGATTTGGAAAGGCTACATGTGCCTCTTGGCCAGTGCTCATCTGTGGGATCTGTGAGCCTTTAGATGGCAGGAGCTGGTGAGACCCTCCGATAGCAAAGGTGGCCCCTGGTCTCACCAGGACCACAAGATACTGCTGTAATCTGTCCCAGACACTCTCATGAAAAGTGGTTTGAAATTTAGACACTTGTCCAACCATTCCCAGCCTGAATAATTTGTCATTGTTTTGGTCCAGAAGAGCAGGGACTCAGCATTCTGTTTGGATACAGCCCTCCACCTCTTTTTCTACATGCCCCTCTCCTTAGTGGGGGAGTCGGGAGCAGCAGTGCCTGGTCCATCAGGGCTCCAGGAGAAGGAGCCTCGTCCATCCATCACTCCTGGCTCCAGGAGATTCTCTCTCCAGCAGAGGATGGCTGAGGCAGACACGGCCCGGGGCTGCTGGAGCCTCCTCGGGGCACTGTTAGGCTGGCAATTGAGAGCAATAGGTCTTTATGGTAATGCGGGCACCAGGCAAGCACTGTGAATAGGAAATGATGGCAGTTACTTTATCCAGGAACAGCAGGAAAATGTGAAGTGCCTTTATTGAGCTGCTGGCTTGCTGGTGAGAGTTAAAGGAGGTGCTCTCTCGGGTATAACATTTGCAGAGAAGTGGCATGAGATATTGCCATAAACTCCTCCGTTAATAGGCGAGCAGAGGAAGGCAGAGAATACCTAATGCAGCTGTGTGAAAGGACAAAATTAAGACGGTAGAAGCAGCAACATTTTTCCCTCGGCAGCAGATGTACCCCAAGGAGAAATGAAGAATTTCCCTCTTGACCCAACAACTAGGAAACTCATGTGGGGCTAATATTAATATAGGAAGGATGGCTTTGAAAGGAATAAAAGAAAAACACATCTTGCTATGTCAGTGCTCTCCAATACCAGCAAGAAATTTAAGTCTCTGTGGAAGGAAAGATTACCAGGGAACAGACCAGCTCAGCAGCTGTGCAGTGATGATGCTCTGCAGGTGGCCAGGGGGTGCAGAAATGACTTTTGCTCTGTGACAGATGGGGGAGACGTGGCCCAAGTGTGTAAAAAACGACAGCATGCATCCCCAGTTATTCCAGTGATGGTGTTGGATTGCAGTGCTGCAAAGCAGCTCTGAGGGCAGTGACCCTGCCCAGAGGGAGCAGAACGGCTCAGGAAACACTGGGAAGAACCTCAGAACTGCAAAACTGGTTACAGTTCAGCAAATTCTGTTTTCTCCCAAATTTTGTAAGATTGTCTGTGGCATTTATCACTGATATCTTAATTGGCATGTTATTTAACTGCTTAAAAGGCTGCTTTTGATAATTCTTGCCCAATGAAAGCTGTTCTTCTGAGAAAATAAAAACTGTTGAGACATTTAGGATCAGTTTCTGCTTAAAGCGTGTGTATAGTTCCAATGCAGCTATTGCTTATACCAATGAATGGAGTCAAAATGGATTTCTGAAAACCTATTTGACAAAATAATTCACCACAGATAAAGAACTTTGGTAAAGCAAACAACTTCTGACAACACTTTACGTTTGAAAAAAGACAGATTATTATTAAATAAGGGGGAAAAGTCTGCTTATATTCTCACCTCCCATCACGGTAGTCACCCAAGAAGATGAGAGGAGGAAGTACCACCCTGCATTTTTTGGGGAGATCTGTGATTCTCCTCCATGCTCACAGGCAGCTCTGGCTTCCTTGTGGGTGCACTGGTGTTAAATCTGCCCTGCAAGCAAAGTGGAGGTGTGGAATGGAGACCCAAAGGAGTGGACAGGTCATGCTTGTAACCAGAGCACCATGATGTCTCTTTGCTTCTGTACTCATTGATGGTGAGAAAGCAGATCAGGTTCAAGAAGAGAAGAGGAGGAGGTAGAGAAAATGCACAGAGAAGCTGCAGGAATGACCTGGCCTTGGGCAAGAAAGGTGCTTTGCAAAGGAAACACTACCTGTCTATTGGGTTTGGTGGAGGAGGTTTTGGGCAAAAACTGGATCTTCACATGGAGAAAGTCTGTGATGGCAGAGACTATCCCAGCTCGGTGAGGGAAAGCACAATGACTTTCTGAATTCAGAAGCTCATGCAGGAAAATTATTCAGTCTGAAAATATGATAAAAATGCTAGTGGTGAAGATAAATAATCTTTGGAAGAACTTAGCAGGAGATGCTACTGGTCTCCTTCATGGGAATCTTCAAAGCCAGGCTTGTTGGAAAGAATGGGCTCCAATTAAAGCACAAAGCAGTCAGTGTGAAGTGACAGATGCTTTACAGGGGCCAGGCTGGAAGGCTGCAACTCTTGTTCCAGTTGTAAATGCTGTTGCTGCTTCTAAAAGGCTCTGATTCCCTATGGATGTGCCCTCCAATGCCCCAAGATGACAGCTGTAGGTGCTTAGGGAATGCCAGGAGAATGGACATCAGGTGGTGAGCCCTGTCCACGAGTCTACTCAAAATGCCATCCTTTAGTCACTGCAGAGGACAGAGTGCTGGGCTGGAGGGGTCACTGCACTGAGCTAGCGAGACTTTCACATGTTCTTGCCTAAAAGACAACACAGGAGAATGATAACAGTGCAAACACCTATCTCAAAACCTGCTGTGAGAGCCAGGAGAGCACATGAAGCTTTGTACATTGTTTGTATCCAAAGGATGCAGAAAACTGCCTGATGTCCCAGCCAGGTGGCAGGTTAGATTGGCCTGGTTCCTTTCTCAGGGAAATACAAAGAGTGGAGCCAGAGGACATCCTGCATCAGCCAGCCTTGCCAGAAATCCTACCAGCACTCAGAAACATGGGCAGGCTGGCAAGGGGCCTGAATGGACACTCGTGATACCCTGAGCAGCATCTGCTCTCCTGTTCTTGGGATAAAGACTAGCGCTGATGCTGTCCATGACAGGTTGGGTTCCCCTATGGCTGTTGAAGAGAGAGAGCAGCATGTAGGTCACTCCCAAAAGTGCAGGGTCAGAAAGACAAAACAAATCTGGCTGAAACCCAAAATCTCGTGTTGGGTTTGGATGGAGCAACACATCTCCCAGGCCATCATCCTGCCAAGTCACACAGTGCCTGGACACCTGAGGTTTCCCACGAGCATTCTCCTTCCACCTTGGCAGCTCAGACTGAGAAACCGGAAAGCTATTGCTGCTGCAGTTGATTTTTGTGTCTGGCTGATCCCATTACCGTGCAAACCTGACACAGCTGCAGCAGCAGCTCAGTGGCTGGAGCATTATAATCCCATGTGCGTTACAGTGATGCCACTTGAGCTGCTAATTTGGCAAAATCTGGATCCTAAGCTCATGGACTTGTGCCACTTCCCACTTGTCTGGCACAGAATGAACCATCTTGGAAATAATGGCTGCAGTCAGCAGAAATTTGCAATCAGCAGTGAAATGGGATTCACCAAGCGCCCCTTGCAGGAACTTGTTTCTTCTCTCTCTGTATGGTTACATCCATACAGCAAAATAATGATATTAAGGATCTGCTCCATGGTGTGAGGCCAGGTGGGGCAGCAGACAGCTTGGATTCCCAAGCCTGGATGAGACCACTGTGAACTCAAATTAATGGAGTTATGCTGGTCCAGAGCCTCTGTGTGAGAAAGCAGAAGAAGGAACTGGATCCACACCCAGATGCCAGATGATGTTGCTGATCCTTTGTTTGCAGGAGAAGTTGGGTGCACAGCCAGCTGCTGTGTTTTGGAGGATGTAGGGTCCCTCATCAAGCAGGTGCTAAAAGTCCTGTGTTGAAATGTAGTAAGCAGGTGCTGTGTACGGGGATCTCTGGACAAAATATGGGCAGTAAAATGTTTTCCAGATGTGCCACCATGAATGTGAGCTCATGCACTGAGCACAAGTTACCTTCAGATACACTGAATACTCACTTTCATCCTTCCCCACAGACAGTGGTGGCAGATAGATGCTCCTCAGAAGGTCACATGTAACAAGTATGATGGGCATAGATGCACACAGGGATTTGGGCACTGCAAAGGTGCCTCACCCATCCTTGAACATGGTCTATTTTTTGGAGAATGACAGCCCTTTTTGTATACCAGCCCAGAGGCATGAACACATTTTCAGCTTGAAGATGATCCTGTGTGCCTGTGGGATCAGGGATACCTCTCCTGCCAGCCCTGGAAGGCAGCTGGGTCTCAAGGGGGGGTGGATCACAGTATTGCCAGAGCCCTGATGTTAGCAAGACTGCAGGAATTGGGGGGGGGGGGGGGGGCCA
>JAOTQP010000001.1:61219107-61250698 GCA_026413545.1 Cichladusa arquata | reverse complement strand
TTTTTTCCTTTCATGCACAGCCTCTCTGCAGTCTGGCAGAGCCAGGATTGCAGTATTGATTTAGGAAGAGGCAGTTGTGACAATACAGTCCCAGGCTAATTCCCGAGATGTACAGGGGTTGCTCTGTCCGCAGCAGCAGCCTCACCCCCAGCATGGGGCTCACTTTTGAAAAGAAAAGAAAAGAAAAAAAAAAGAAAGAAAAGCTACTTTTCTCTGTTCTGCTTTGAAGGGAAAAAGGATTACCAAGGCTAAATAAGCCATCTGAGTACTTAGCTAGCAAGCCTAAATAGCACCCTGATAGGAAGTTCTGGCAGACAGCTAATTAAATTAACTCTCTTTGATTTATTAACAGGCAGAGCAACATATCACACAGGATTGTCCCATGAAATGAATGTGCTTTCTGATTCCCTCAGCTGTTTCAGTGCAGTCACCCCCCCAGGAAAACCTGGTTACAGGGACTCAAGTTTAATGAGACTCAATGGCTCGAGAAGGATCCCTGCCCACCAGCAGAGATATGCACTGGTAATAATACCTAAAAGCATGTTTATTTTCGTTGCACTTCCCTAATTCCTTTTTAATGCCTAGGACTATCTAATGGCTAATTCGTAATTTCCTGCTCACTGATATGCAGATGAATGACAACGAAAAGCCTCCTGCATGTTTAATTATTCTGTTGATTTGAAAGCCACTTTTCCCTCAGTGCAAGTTTCTCCGTGTGTGTGTGTGCTCTCATGCATCACGTATTTCATTATTTTTAGAAGCGTGCTCTGTGCCTTTTTATGCTCCCATAGTTCCAGCATCCAGTAATTACCATGTTTTGTGTCCAACAGACCTGATCCACCAGCAAGTGTAAATCAGGAAAACATCGCTGTCTCTAAATGGAGTTATTCCAAGTTACACCAGACCTGAGACCTGACCTCTCCTATTTTCAGTGATGGGGAAAATGTTATTTGTGTTCTGGGACTCTTGTGAAGTAGCAGCATATAAAATTTAGAAAACTTGAGAGCAGTGAAAATCCAAACTGAAGCCTGTGAATGCACAGACGAGAATCTATTTATGTAGCAAGCTCTACTTCTGCTTAACCCCTGCAAGGAGCTGTAACTCTCCTTGCATATTTGATTTTACTCCCTCAGTAAAGCATAGTCTGCTTAACCTATTTTTGCTACTTTCCAACAGTTTCACCGGAGGGGTTCTTCCTTATGCCTTACATGTAGCTTTGCTATCTGAGCGCTCCTTTGTTAAATTAAGGCAATTAATAAATGGAGATGTTAAGCAATCAATTTTGCCTGCATATCTCCACAGCCTTACATATGACTGGCTGTAATCATAAGATAAATGCAATGTGCTGATGTATGGTAATGTTCAATAATACATTCTCCACCAGGCTCAATTCATCAGGGAGTTTCTGGAGGGGAGGCATTTGTTATTGGCTGTCTCCGGACCTCAAGGATAACATTCCTGTCCTTTCCATTGGCCGCCCCGCTGCTGCAAGCCTCTTCCCGTCTTATTTTGATGATGAATATGAAGGCATGCTAAGCTGTGCCGGAGAGGAGCTCTCGCTGCCTACACTCCCAGCCCGGGCTCAAGGACTCCAGAGCTCCCAGCTGCTTCCCCTGCCCACTGCCAGCAGCAGCAGCAGCAGCAGCAACAACAGCAGCAGCAGCAGCAGCAGCAACGCCAAAAGTTGTGATGCTTTTCTTCACCCAGTGCTTTGGGGCTGTGTTAGATCTCATTCACCTGCGGTTTCAGCACTACAAGGCAAAGAGGGTTTTCTCAGCTGCCGGGCAACTTGTCTGTGTCGTCAACCCAACGCACAGCCTCAAGGTGAGTTAAAAATATATTTTCTTCTTCCAACATCTCCTCGTCTTCCCCACAACCGGCACCCGTGATTCTCCACAGGGAAGGAGATTATGCTCTGGCAGCAAGGGGAGAGTGCTGTTAACATATTGCAGCCCTGGCAGAGAGGATGTTTGCATTGTTTGAATGCATGATTCCCTTTGGAGCAAAGGAGAAACAACCCACTGCTCCGAGAGATCGTGGGAAGTGCGGCTCCCCCCCCCAAAGTTTCCTCATCCTTTTCACCCACATAATGAGCATGGATGTTGCAAGCGTTTGGTACAAATGATTGGAAAAGTTAGTTGGATGAATCAACATCCCTTTTTAGTAGAAGGATGCTGTGTGGTCTCTCAGGCTGACACCCCAGCACAGAGGGATGCTGCCAGGCAGTGGGGAATAGGAAGAGGGGGGTGGCATAGAGGGATCTCCTCTGCTGTTTTTTGCTCTTTCAGGGGAAAAACGGCTGCTTCTGTCTCCTGGGGACATTCCTCTGGCACTGAAACTGTTCTTAAGCTGTTTGCAAGGTGAATCTATTTTAGGAGGGAGAACACATTTGCTTTAATTCAAAACTATTTATAGTCCCCATAAAAACATTTCTTTTACTTGCACAGCTCTGAATTTTCACTGACAAAGTGTCAACAGCTCCATCTATACCAGAGCCTTCATGTTTGTAGTAGAGAAGGAGCAGCAGGGGGAGAAAGCAATAAGGAGGCTTTAATTACTTTATCACACTAGTGAATGACCAACTTTAATGAAGTGGCTTCTGTTTTGTGAGAAGTCCTTGCTGACCTGACTTGCGAGGTAGCTCTGCTGTCCTGGTGCAAGCTTAAAAATCAATTTAATTCAGGACAAGTTATTTTTGGCTCTACAAGGGTCCCTGTGAGGTACTTGGAGGGGTTGCAGGAAGCATCTTTCCTGAGCTCCTAGTCCCTGGGACATCCATTGATGCAGTACATCCCTCTTCAGAACAGCATCACCTCACAAAAAAAAGGGCATGTTTCCCACAGTCATCCTTCCCATCTCAGGCTGTGCTCAGGCAGGAAAAGATTGTTTCTAGCAGGGTGCCGGCTCCGGGAGGATTTTCCTGCAAGGCTGGGGCAGCACTCCCAGGGGATGAACAGCTTGGGTGCAGGGTCTCCTCTCCCAGCACCACTCTCTCACAAGATAAGTTAACACACAGCCCTGTCATTATCTGAAAGGGACCAGTTGTCTGAATGGGTGAAAAAATTAGCTGCATTCCTAAGTGCATGGGGAGATTTTGTAAGTGAATTCTTTTGTGCTTAATCCTTTTATGTGACAGTCTCCTGTTACTTTCATCTATAATTTTAATTATTAAAAAAAAAAAAAGGTGAGCAGAAAAGGTCTGTCAACACACAAGAGGTCCCAGTACTATTTCAGTGCCAGTGGAGCTCTATGATGAGGTCCTGTAAGCACACAGCGGGGTCACTATTGCTCCACTGTTACCTAAGACTAGACCCAAGTTTATCATTTCAGGTCCTGCTGAGTTGCAGGTTTGCTATTGCAGGAGTTGCAGCTGTGATAAACACATAGGGCATTCCATTTTGCTAAAATCCCCCATGGCCAAGCTCTTCACTGCTCAGGCCAAAATCCCGGCAGAAAGACGAACAATCTCAGTACAGCCTTGGCAGCATTTGAATGTAGGCATTGGAAGCAAATTCTCTTGGAAACAAACAGGACCCTCTAGGAAAAGATCTGGTGTGTCAGTGGAGCCCCAGAAGAATTCTCTTGACTTGGCTGGGAATTGCTCCCCTGATAAGGCTGCATTGGGAACCCAGCAGCACAGGTGTCTCCACAGGAGCCTGTTGAGACACTATGCAGATGAACAAGCAGATGAGAAACCCCCTGCTCTGCTAAACTCCTCTGGCTGTAGAGTCAAACGTGCTGTGCAAGCGCTCCCAGGTTACCCAGCTCACAACCAGACACAGAAATATGGGGGGCTTTAGCTGTGATGTGCTCCCCAGGTGTTCAGCTCCCCTCCAGCTGCGTAAGGAACGCATCACCACTTTGTGGCAGCATCCAGAGGAGATGTGGGGATCAGGTCCCTTTGTGCCCAGCATGACATTAATAGTTGTTCACACACAGCAGCCTGTGGGACAACTGGAGCCTGCTGGCTCTGGGCAAGCAAGACACCTTGTCCAAAACCTGGTGAACCTGCTTCTCAGGGTGCCAGTTTCTCCCCCAGGCATGCACAGGGAGGCTGTTGCTGCTCCCAAAAGGCATCTAAGGGACCATGGAATGTGAAAGGGCCAAACTTACTCCTCTGGTGGGTTACAGTATTATTATTACTTCGATGTTTCTTAGTCTACTATTTCTAGCCGGGTCTTTTCAACTGTAGCATTTTGTTGACAGCACCCAAATCTATCTTAACAATTGACAAGTGGAGTGAAAACTGTATTAAGGTTCAGTCGATGAATACAAACATGGGCTAGGAGCAATGTCATTTCTCTCCCTTTTCTTCAAGGCTTAAATATTTGTGCTTACTCTTAAATTGTAAACCCTTTGCAAATGGATTACTTTATTCTTTATCTCCACAGTGCTAGTGCAAGGGGACTCCTGGCTGATTGGTGCAAATGATAAATGACAGGCATCACACTCTGGTGTGATTATGCACGTTGACATCCTTCACATGGGTCAGGTCTTCAATCAGTGCCAATGCACATAACTTCATTAAAGTCAATTGCTGCAGGACCTCCATTTTCACTCCTTCCACCCAAGGGAGTGCTCAGGGATGGTAGTGGAATTCAGCCCACACAGGGGGATGCATGGCTGGTGTGTGTGTGTCAGAGACGTGGCATCACAGAAAGCACTCAGTGAGCAGCAGAGGACAGGGGAGACCTGGTACCCTCCAGGGAAGGCTGCACCAGTTTCTGCTGTCACAGACCCACAGCCAGACCAAGGGGGCACTCCTGTAAAGTTATGCCAGAGCACTGCCATCATCATCATCACAGCCTGGACCTCTGGCAATGACCAGAGCCTGTCACTTTCCTCTTCTTTTAGGAGAGATCCAGAGATTGGTAGAGAAGCACATACTTAGAGAGAAACTTGCATATTTCTTTCCACTGAAAGGCTCATTAATTGGGAAGGCTGATGAACATGTCTGTGTTTCTTAAAGGGCAAGATGGTAAAAGTGTCAGCCCACACACCTTTATTGATCTGCTGCTATTTTCCCTGCACTCGACAGGCTGACATGGGTAACTCTAAGAAGGAAAGACAATTTTGCAGCTGTCCCCCTCTGTTTTGTTGGTTTGGCAGGAGTATGAATGGGAGAGGGTGTTTGTTTTGGAGCCTTTGTCCTTCTTGCTGCTTTCTACTCTTTTGTCCTCCTACAAAGCTTTCCCAGACATAGCAGTGTCTCACAATACAGTGCTATACTGGGATCAAAATTCACTTGCCAAGCAGAGAAAACCACTTACTTACCACACTTCTATAGGTCACCTTCATCCTCAACTATATTATATCCATTACTTTGTAACCTGTCTTCTTTCAAGCATGTGGTCAACCTGACATCTTCCCTTGGAGAGGCACAGCTGGGCAACAGAGCTCTCTAGTCAAGTGGCTGCTCCCTCCAAAACTGTACCAATTAAAGGAGCAACACTTATGCTGCTGGCTGCAGGTCCCAGCATGCAGGGAAAGTTTAAAGGTCCTCCATTCACATGGAAGAAATGGGCAGGGTTTTCTGATCCTGCAAAAGTGAGGCTCAGTGAATTCCTGTACATTTCTCCCCCCTGTCAATAACAATACTCCCCAGAATTGCTAACTAGAACGAAGGTGAAGTTGGGGGGGTACCCTCACTCCTTAGCATCAGTCCCTGACACAATAGCCAGCCTCACATGGCAGGGGACAGCAGTGCAACCACATTCCAGACAGATGCTGATGCTTCATGAGATGCTGCATATGGCTGGGTAAAACAGATCTTCTTCATTCAAGGAGTTACTAGCTTTTTACACACAATTTTTAACTCTTTGGGGAAGGTGAAAGCTGTTCCTTTAAATAATAAAAAAGTGTGTTTACAATAGTCTTGTAAAAAACAAAAATCTCCTCCTCTGTGGGACTTCAAGGAACTTGCTGAATTACAAAAAAAGAATATTCAAACAAGTTCATAAAAAAGAGTAATCTTATATTCTAAAAGGATTTATAGGCCCAAGCTGTCCTTCAGCTAGTTTTTAAAGCAACAAGCAAATCTGCTCTGACTTAGGGAAAGGATTTGAATCCTGTTATAACAGTTTTTCTCTGCACTCAGTGGCCAGCCAAACATCATTGTAATCCACTTTATACCCAGGAGGATTTAAGTGCTAGGGTGCATTACACCCCCAGGAGATCTATTTATTTGGTGTAAGAGAGGACAGCGACTCTGAAACCTGATCCAGATACCCCCAGATGCCACTGTCTCAGCCCAGACAACCTCAAATCTCAAATCTCTCAAATGCAGGGCTGTGATTTGGGGACAAAGTGACCTTTGGCCCCAGTGTCCAGCAGGATTGTGACAATTGTGGTGAGAGGATCTGTGAAATGCTCTGCTACCTGCAAACCTGGGCTCCTGGCAAGGTGCCTATTTCCCAGCTGTGGGCTAGGGCTGTGTGAGCACTGGGCACCTCAGATTTTAAACCCTTTTGAAGGGATGTGGATAGCAGCAGGCAGAGCTCTGTCACCCCTCCTTCAGCCCTGCCTCTGTTTGAAGGGATTCCAGCTGACCTCAAGCACCCCAGGAGCCCCAGGTCTGCCCTGAGGTGTGACTTTGAGGGCACCCTGCAGACAGGAGGCACAGCATGCTCAGACAGCTCTCCCTGGGGGCTCTCCATTTGCAGGAACCCCTCTCTCCAGCAAGCCATTAACCTTAAACCTGCAGATCCATTCACCTGCTTGACTGTGGACTACAGCAAAGAGCAGCACGAGCTTCACTCTGAGCTTACTGCAAAGCAGGACAGCTCTGGGCTTCTGCATGGTCTCACAGAATAACAACTACAGTGTCTCCTTGGGAGATGGAGGGAAAGAACCCCCATCTCTGAAATTTCTATGTTAATAAGGTTGGGCCTCCTTCTTCTCACCCCCCAGCCCAAACCCACTGCAGAAAGTTAATTACCATTTTTAACTGATCCTGTGTGTCGTGCTATAGCTATTGAGGTGGGATAGAGTAGGCAAGCACTGTCCTTTCCTACCCACATTTGATTTTGAGAGTGAATTTGAGGCAATAGCACAAGGGGTAATGGTTTTAAGCTAAAGGAGGATCGATTTAGATTAGATATAACAAAGAAGTATTTTTATGATAAGGGTGGTGAAACACTGGCAGTTTTCCCAGAGAGGTGGTTTATGCTCTGTACCTGGAAACATTCAAGGTCAGGTTGGACAGGGCTCTGAGCAGCCTGATCTTGTTGAAGATGTCCCTGCTCATTGCAGTGAGGCTGAAGGAGATGGACTTTAAAAGGTCCCTTCCAACTCAAACTATTCTAGGATTCTCTAATTCTGTATTAAATCTGACCTGGTTGTGGGACATTTGAAGTCAGATGTTATCAATGGAAGACAGTGCTGTTATTTTAATATTAGAGAAATGTCTCTCCCCTTGACAGGGTGTTTGACAGCAGGGTGAGGAGTAGACATCAAGGCACTGCCACATATTACTTTATAATCCACCCACTCGGATATGGCTCAGTATATCAGCAATTTCTCAGTGCAGCCCTTTGGGTTAGACATAATAGCCCAGGTAACTGTCTCGGGAGAAATACTGTCCCAAAGGAATTGCTGTGACTAATACAGAGGGTGCAGAAGAAAAAGGGGTGTTTTAATATAAGTCTTGATTATATGAAATCAGTGGCAAGGCCTCAGTCTGCTTCCTAGCAGATCAAAGTCACACTGAATAGGGTCCTGAAAGCCCCAGGTGCTAAAATGCCCTCAGTTAAGTTCCCAGACACCATGAATTTTGCCTCAAAGTTGGAATTTACAGAGAGTATAATTTTTAGTTTAACCATTAAGATTCTCCCCTGGGAGCGAATAACTCCCAGCATACACAGCTGGGTGACATTTAAAAGCTTCATTTTTTTTCTGAGAAACAATCTGAGTTTCTTAAGTAATGCAAGAAGTTGGGTTTAAAGGTAGTGCATCAGATCCTAAGAGCTCTGGTAAAACGAGGGAGAGGAGCTGGAGCTGCTGTGTCTGTGCCCTGCCTTCCTAGGACTTTGGTGTTTCCTATGCTGTTTAAAAGCCCATAATTCTTGTTCTGTCTGGCTCAGAGTTGAGACTTCGTGTCTCTTTTGGCAACCCCAAAGTCTTCCCCTCACAACAGGAAATTGGCATCCCTCAACTGAGTGCACAAGAGAGAAAAACTGAATCCTGCAATAATTTCACAGGGTGGCAGTAGGGGGAAGACAGTCTTTATGCAGTGTTATTGAGCTGAGCCACTTCAATTTCTGATGGAGCTTGGGGAAGCCTCTTGGGTCTAGCTGAACACGACAGCAACTTCCCAGCCCACCTCTGTATGATGTGGCGTATTTGGAAATAAAAAGCACGGATATCCAGTCATTAAATGCCTTATTAGACTATTATTTTTCTTTCTTTCCATAGCTTGCCTCTTTTTGTTGAGTATCTTTTCTTCTCTGCTCTTGCTCTTTTTCATGCTTCCCATTCCCTGCTGTACCAAAGTCTTAAAGCAAAAGATTCTCCTCATCTGTCATTCAAAAACCTAATTCGGGGCTTTTCTTGCTCCTGCTGAAAGGAAACCATCACTAACTTCACTGCAACTTTGGATGTCTTATTTTCCTCCAAGCTGTTTCAGAAGAAATCACAATCATTCAGTCTTTGATGCCACCAATTTCGCTGTTGGCAGATGAAGTTTCACTTCAACACCATCACGGACAAGACCAGGAGAGCTACAAAAAGCAGTGAAACATTTTGTCACCAGCCCTGGGTGCAGCTGGCAAGGGAGCCAAGGGCTTTAGGTGCCTGCAAAATTAATTGCCACCCTGCACTGGACTGGAGCTCGAGCAAGCAGGTCCAACTAAGGAGCCACAGCCCTTGCTGTCCACCCAGCACAGTGAGCCATGGAAATGGTCCCACCAGTTCCCAAAAGAGAATATCTGCTCTGTGTTTTGTTGTGGCAAGTCAAATCCACTTTCAGCAGGGATTTAAGCTGGTGGTTTCATGTGCACACTGCCAAAGCAGACACACGACCCTTCTGCTTCCACGCTGCCAGGGCAAGCAGTGGGCAGGGCAGTGGCTCAGCTGTTTTTCAGAACCTCACACAAAGCTCTTACCCCTTGGGATTACTGAGGGCTGTGCTGAATGGAAGAATTTCACTTGTGCATGGAGACTTCCTGAAAATTGCTCTGGGTGACCTGCTGCTAATAACCACCTGCAATGCTCCTGCTCAGCTCTCCCATTATCCATATCAGCATTATCCAAAGAGAAAAGAGCATCTTGGCACAGCCAATACATTTCCTGACACATGTGAAGTGTACAATTTGAAGTATTTTTATTTATTTAGAAGCATTTCTGAGCATCTTATATAACATTAATGGATTTATCTTTAGCTCTCCCCTTTCATCTCAGCAGTACCATAAAAGCATCACAGATGAGAACAGCAAAGACCTCTGAGTATTTTGTGTGTTTATTTTGGTGTTCTTTTTTCAAAAAACAGAAATGTTTGAAACAACTTTGGGAAGAAATTAACCACCTATTTCCACACCAGATGCAGTGCTTTTGGTTCTAGTCTTTTTTTGTCCAGAGTAATTTCATTCTAAACTGATCCAACTGAAACCCTTTTTCACTTCCAGATTGGCCTCCTTTTAAAAAAAAAAAATCATTTGAACAGCTTTAGTATTTCACAATGGAAATATTAGGGTTCAGAGTAGCTGATGAAGTGCCTATCAGCTCCTAGTAAATGCATATCTGAGAAGAGACACATGTCCTTGTGAATATTTTAAACACAAGATCACACACTCTTTCACATGAAATGCCAGCTGAAATGTAAAGAGAAACAGAGAAATGGAGCATAAATTAGACAGAAAAATATTAAATTGGTAACATCTCCTTGTGCAGAACACAAATGCTATAGATGAGCAAGGAGGCGGATGCTGCAGAGCAGAAAACCACATCAGCAGAGGATGAAAATGTTCTTCCACTCCTGGGAACCGCCATGTGGGAAATAAGCAAAGTAATGAGCGTAAAACTGGAGTAAATGACCAGCACACAGGGATTACATAGGGCAGCTGGGGTAAGGGGATAGTCACAGTCACATTCAGGCTTTGTGAAAAGGAGAGGCTGAAATGGGAGCAGCAGGATGGTAGCAAGTGGGGTGATCATGGCAGTACCCTGGCCTCAGCAGGTGCACTCAGGGACTCAGTGTCAATCACATGCACAGATGGAAAAACACAGATGTTTTGCAGGATCAGACACTTACCCAGGCATTCTAAAAATTATCAAACTTGATGCAGCAAAGGACCGCATGAAAAACCTGCTGGAGTTCAGCAGACTTACCCACCTCCTTAGAAGGGTGCAGGGCAGACTGGAGACATCCTCCTCCTCCTCAGTGGGGATGTCTGGGTGCTGCATTGCAAGGTCTGCTCAGCTGAGGGCACCTGGTTGCACACAGGGATGTGCTATCTGTGCTGGTTGGACTGCCCTGTATGAAAAGGCACACCAGAGGCCAGGGAAGCCCAGGGGAGTTTGTGCTTTACTTGTAAAAGGAAGGCAGTATTGTGAGTTCACTGCTTTTTCTGCCTGAGAGCTGAGGTTCTCTCTGTGGTGCAACATCCTTAGGAGTCTAGGATGAGCAAGATTCTTCATTCTCAAATAAAGACTGTTTTTCTTGCCACCAACAATCGAGGAAGCTGGAAGACTAACTTGGGATGGATATGTCATTTGTGTCTAGCTGAAGTTAAATTAAATTAACCCCACTGATACCCTACAGTTCCTTTGACTCATGCAAAAGAAAAGCCAAGCAGGATAGTTGTGTCCTTAAGACAAATCCTAAAGTTTGGACACAGTAACACTAAATATTACGTTTGCTGTTTAACATAGGTTCAGGTAAGACAATTTTCTTCCCACTCAAGAAAAGAAAGCTTTTAGGAAGATTTCAGATACAGTAAAAAAAGGTCTGACATCATAACTGCATGCTGAGAGCTTTCAATTTATTTTTACTAGAAGGAACTCATCACCAGGAAAAAAGTAGGGAATTACTTTTTGGACTAGTTGATGACAGAGAATTCCAGGCAAAGTGAGTGAAAAAAGCATGGATGTTATTACCTTTGCCAGGTAAGAAAGAGAGACAAAGGGCCCCTATCTGGTAGATAATCTGAACATGAGCCAGCAATGTACCCCTTGGGCAAAGACCAGCCTCATCCTGAGCTGTGTTAGCAGTTCTGTAAACCAGCTGAGTGCAGTTCGTGAGAGCTCATCCAGAGCTGCCCAGAACTCCTCTCCACCTGAATTGTTCTGACCCTGCAATACTCTATAAAAACAGAACTTGGTGTGAACAGGGAGGTGCAACAGTGTAAGGGCATCGAGAGCAATCTTTGAACGTTTGCCTCAACAGTGACCAAACCAAAGTCATATCAGAAAAATGTAGCTGAAAAGAATGAAGAAGGCAGACAGAAAGGCATGTGGGACCCACTTGGGAATCCAAGGTTCAGTACAGGAGACCGACATCAGTGAAAAAGTATGGAGCTATGCCAGTTACACAAGTATCTGGTAATTTAAAATTCATCAGAAATGCAAATCCCAGACATCACCAGCTAATTAAATTGGTCTGGACTGAAAAGGAGGTCACTGTGGCAGAGGAGGAATGAAAAAAAGAATAAGACATACTCCAAAATATGCTTTGGGACAAGCACCCTTATTTGTAATTACAAGCAATACTAAATAAATTCTGACACGGAGAAGACACATTGTTCAACATCTATCAGAAAAGACTTTGCATCATGGCACAAGTGTAAACATGTTCCTAAAGTGTGCTGAGTGGAGAAAATGATACAGAGCAATTCATATGGAGAAAATAATCCTCTTGCACAAATCTTCCTCTCATTCTCCTTACGGGGTGGCTTCCAGCAGAAAAAAATTTCCTGGGCTTACTCAATTAACTGCTTCATGATTACTTTCCCCCTATGGCAGAATCCCTGATGCTTCAGACCCACTTTTGGATGTGCAAGCTGTGTTAATTTGCTGTGCAAAGAGGCACAAAGCAGAGAGGTTACTTAGGCAGTGCTGTTTCTGTTCCCTGCCTGGATTCTGGGTCTGCTCACAGGCTCAGTGGAGTTTCTGTTTGTCTTTGATCACTGAAAGCCACAGCTGTAGCACTGACCTAGGATGAGATAGCATCACTAGAGGTGAGGAAATGCTGAATTTCCCAGCCTTTTTAGGCCATGTTTTGCAGTATGGAAGTCTGTGGGTGACCTGTGTTTTGTTGGGGGCTTGGTTGGAGTAAAATACTGCCATTCCCCATGACTTCATTGGTTCCTTAAAAGCTGTCATAGCCCTGCTGCAGTGACAGCAGAGGGAGAAACAAAGCTTGGTCCTCAGGCCTCCCCCAACCCATTTCACAGGTTTTTGTGGGTTTATTAAAATAGTTTGCATTTTTATGTTAGACTAGAGAGACAGCTGAAATGCAGGTGCGTGGTCTCCTTTGCTGCCTTGGCAGTGGCTGTGTTGGTCCTGGAATCAGGAATGTCCTAGGCCACCATAGCAAGCTTCACCATAAGGTTTCTGACAGGAGCCAAAGACACAGATCCTTCAAAAATGTTTTGTTTCAGGTTTGTTGGCTTGGGAAAGACATCCGTATCTTATTTTCTCTCCTCACATTCCTACAGAATAGTTGTGATGTGGTCAGGGTATTGTCTGGCTCATTCAATTTCCTCTCTGTCATCATTCTGGCAAATGCTTTTTGGGGGTATCTTAACCCCTATTGAGCCAAGCAGTGTCCTGTATAAATATTTCCCTGAAGACATCAACTCAGGCTTAAATTTCTCATTATTTGTGCTTCAGGAAGTGGCTGAAAAGATAAGTTTTTCACAGCCACACTCAACAGAGTGCAAACTCAAAGAAGGCAGCAATGCAGCAGGAGCACATTCCTCACAAATAGGTATGTGTCTACCTGCAGACAATCCATGGCTATGCCCAGGTCAAGATTTAAACTGTGCCAGGAAAACAGATGCAAATACTTGCAGTAATTCACCAACACTTCTTCTGGTTCCCCCCTGTACAGCCAAACTGGAACTTTTTATTCAATTACTGTTCCTGTCTGGAATCTCAAGGGTCTAAATCACATAGGAAATTACACAGCTTTAAAAGAAAACTGAACTTTTACTGAGTTTCTTCTGCCACAGGAAATATTTTAAAAAAGAGGCTCAAAAATATTAAGGTCATGAATGGTTGCACAAACATAACCACTGATTTGTAAATAACAGATTATAAAGACTGAATTTTGTTTCAGGCTGTTGGTAAAAGATGAAGGCACTATCAGAAAGCAGATCTGAAAGCAACCTAATCTCCTGAAGCTTCACAAGGCAACTGGAGATAATTTATACTTGCAGCTAAACATGAGCTTACTGGTATCTCTTAATAATTTTTAAGCTTTTAATGATTTTTTAATAATAAACCAGTGATTAGAAAAGAGCATCCCAGTTCATAGATAAATCCAGTCTGTGTCTGGATATTTTGCTTATTTGCTGCTTTAACTAAAGCAACTTCAATTTGCCGGTGGCCAGTGAACAGCCGGTAGCAAGAGGGCTCAGTCTGATGAAGCAGATGTTGGGAAAGGGAAAACCTTTTCATTACTCACTCATAGGGAAAATCTGCCAAAAGCAGCCTTTCAGCATTTTTTGTAATGGTAACTTTTGCTTCTTGGCTTTTAGAAGAAACTTGCAGATCAAGTAGCTTCTGAGTTATTTTTTGTTGCAAAGGACCTTGAGGCTCTCTAAAGGCAAGTCACACAGTGGGTTGCAGTCTTCTTCAGTCCTGGATGACCCCATAATTACAGCTCAGGTGCTCCAGGAAGACCTGTGCCACCTGGTACTTGCAAATAGCTGTGTGTTAAAAGTTGAGGAAAAATCTACCCCTCTGCAGTCAAGAAGTCCTACAACGTAGGTCTGGTTTTTGTGGGTAATTTGTTTCCCTGGTAGGGGATGTAGGGAACAACCCTACATATTGGTGAGCATCACTAAGATTTCCCCAAGACCCATCCATCTGTTCCTGAGTTCACGGGTAAAATCAGCCTGAGCTCCCTGGAGAGCCCTCAGGGATGACTGACCCAGTCTGGGCTTTGAGTCCAGCTTACAGAGAACAGAGAGTTTGCTGTGCTTTCCTCTGTACCCAAAACTTCCTGTCTCCTCCATGTACAAACAGAGCCTTTGGGCACACCAACAGCCCTGACAGGATGTCTGTCTCCTGCCTCTCTAGGTTTTGGAGCTGGGGTGCAAGAAGAGATGGAGCAGAGAGGCAGCAGAGGCTGGAGATGAACCAGGCTGAGCCTTGGGAATAAATGGATGCATCAGGCAGGTGCTCTGCCTGAACTAATAAGCCCTGCAGGAGACAGGATCTGTTCAGCACAGCATCCTGCCAAGGCCTTATGGTCTATCTGCCTCCAAACCTGACAGCCCTATCCATGTGCTGCAGCACTCCACCGTGCTGCTGGAGCTGCAGGAGCCACCATCTAGCTGAGATGCTCTGCAGGAATCTGTCTCTTTGGTTTGCCTCTCTGTAAATTAGTGAGGGACAATATTCCCTGACATCACTTAAGGGGTTTGGGGTGGAGGCCAAAATAGCTAAATCACCTGGTGTAGGTTAACTTTCTGTGTGTGTGCAAAGGGTCCATCTGCAAAACTGATGCTGTTGCATAAATACTGTGAAGTTGCCAATCTTTTTGGTCTCAGTAAGGCCAAAGGATATGCTCTACTGATCTCACCACTGTAAAAAGGTAAGCAACAAAACGAGGATGCTGAAGCTTAACTTCAGCCATCTAAGTTTATTTTTTTTTTACCTTAATCCCTTAATGATGATTACAATGTAAGTAGAAAATATAAAGCATTTTAGGAGCATTAAGTAATACTTAGAGGGCTCATTAATCCACCATTAATATGCAGCCACCACTGAGAAGGAAAGAAGCAATCATGCCACCTCAGCAATTCACAGTGTGCCATTGCTGCCTGGCTTCAGGAGGGAGGCAGAGGATGCCCCCTGACCTGGCACTGCAGGAGGAGGCAGAGGTGACAGAAAATGAGGGTCTGAAGTAGATGTCACCAGGCACACACAGCTCCCTAACCTCCCCTGCCAGCATCCATTGAGGTTTGGGGGCAGATCTGGGCCAACAACTTGAATTTTTCCCCAGACAAGAACAACAAAGTTGGCACCTTTTTCTTTCAGCTTCCAACCTGACTAAAATTTGGCCACCTATAGCTGAAGGCTGTGCTTTGGAAAAGTGTGTGTCAGTGCAGCAACCTCTGTGTCTGTCCCTGGCAAAGGTAGGAACAATCATAAATCGTCTAGGCTTCACCACACCAATGACTTGATAAAAAAATAAATGTGTGGAAGTATTCACCAGCTTATCTTCACCAATAAATAAAAATGGTCTCCATCACATTGGGTTTTCCTGGTGGTTCCCTGTGCACAACAGTGAACTGTCTTGTTCAGTCCTAATTACCATTAGTTGCCAGACCTGAAGAAGTCTGTGTCTGCAGTGCAGCCACCCGGTCCCTGGGCTTTAATTATGGGAAGGAGAGTTAATTCTTATACAATATGTCCAAATATCAAATGGAAAATAAAAAAAAACACAAGAACTTGTCAGCTCAGTGATCTTCAGGAAGTTCTTAACTGGCAGAAATTTCAAGGGTGTACTGTGCACTGCTGTAGGACCAAATGAGAATGGAAAGGCATATCAGGCGATAGTAGATGCACATGTACTACACAGTCAAAGGCAAGATCTTCCTTTGTCTTGCCAGGGAACTTAATTTTCCTGATATCTGCCACCATAGCAAATGAGTAGTCAGGCTGTATCTGTTCCATATGATATTTTTAAAATGTATTATCTTCATTTCCAGTGTGCAAGATAAGGCTAAGGCTGACTGGGATGCAGTAGAGTGTCATGGCCAGATCTCCAAATGGGAGGTGCTTGCCCTAGCTGTAAAGCAAAGAGAGGTGCAAGAGCAGCAAGCTTTTTGTTTTGATGGGCTTACCCTCACACCCTGTCCCTAAGGTGAAGAAGGGTGCTCAAGGGGTAAATCCTTCTCTGGACAAAATCAGCAGGGATGCAAAGCCCCCTGATATCTCAAGCCTGCATCTGTGCTCTGTGGCTCACACATGGGTGCTACCTGTGGTGGTAAGTGACCTGTGGTGTTCTACAGTGTTGGCATCCACCCCAGGCATCATGGCCAGGGAACAGAGTGTGAACAGGTCACCTTCCAAATCTAACAGCCTGCTGCAGATCAGCCCACTCCTTCCTGCTCTGTGCTGCCCTTGTTGCTAATGTGGGTGTGTCTTCTGTGCCTACACTAATCCAGGAGCTATGCCCAGGGAACCAATAAATGCCATACCTTTATGGGATGCTCCTGATTTTCCAGAATTTTTATCTAAGCATAATCTATTGGTGTTATTTAATTAGCATAAAGCAGCTGCCTTATAGCATCCCAAATACATCTATTTGCCTTAATCTTGCAGTATGGTAGTTAACTACCAACAAATGATTTAAAACATATTTACAGAGGGAAATGTCAGAGATGCATTATTTTTTCATGCCCTGTAAATGCATTCACAATAACCAATTTGGTATTTAATTAACTTGCTTATGAGCTCACCTATGAGAAATATTATTTGAGAGAACATGTTGGCTATGATGCTTAGGCAGGCTCTCAGAGGGAGAATGCACCAGATGCAGGTCAGCAACAATTTTTTGGCTTTATTATGTTGGGGTGTTGTGCTGTTTGTATGGGCTTAATGTAGTTATGGCCTTCACATCATTTCAAAGCTAGACTATTAAACATGCAGAAAATCAATATGTAATAGAAGAATGTTCATTAAGAGAACCATAAATCAGCTCCTCTGTAGACAGAGCAGGTACCAAAAGCTTTCCTACAGCTGCTGGCCCATCATGATCAGAGGAGAGGAGATGCTTACCTTGAACAGCACATTTCTGTGTTTCAGACCTGGGTTAAGTAATACATACATACTATAAATACTAATCAGGAGGGGAATGTGCACCCATCAGGACCAAGCAACAGTGTGGTCCTTCCAGTGTTCCTCCTGCTGTAACTCCCAGATGAGGAGGAGACTGCACAAGTTAAATGGCTCTTCCACTTCTGCTCCTATTTGAAATTTCACTGACACAACACAGGGTAAAACTTTGGTGAGGGTACAGTGAAATCTTCTTGCCTCACAGACATAAATTCACATTCTTTAAAGCTAGAAAAGGCTCTTACGGCAACCTAACCAGGCTAGTTGCACAAATTCAAAACCAGAGCTCCTCAGGAGCTCAAGGCCATAACTTCAGCTCCCAGATGTCTTTTAGAAAGTCCTGTGCTTTGGACACAATGACTTTAGTCAATAGAGATCACATGTTTATGGGCAAAATATGATATTTTTAGAAACAGTACTGTCAGCAGAAAAAAAAAAAAAAAAGGGCTACATTTGATTACCTTGGAAGGCTTTGGCAAAGCTTTTGGGAAGGCATTGTTCAGTGTTTTCTTCTTCCTGAATGCTAACAAAATAGCAGCAAAGTTTGTATCAATTTGGTACAGCTCTGCAGTAGGCTTACATTCCCTCCGTGTTCGCTACACCAGCCTGCTCCCTCCAGAGCCCCTTTTCCCTGTGCTCTTCTCCCTGCCAGCTCTTGCAGGTGCAGTTACAGCTATTCTTGCCTGCTGGATCAGCACTTTCTGCCCTCTGAGGCTTTGTGAAAGTCACCCCAGCTTGCAAACCTCCTGAGTGATGCTTCAGCACTCTGTAAAAGCCAGCCATGCCTGCACACACCCCTCACCCCACAGCAGAGCCCCAGCTCTCCACGCTGCTTTCCCACTGCCGCTGCAGCTTTCTGCCCCTGCCCCATTTTGCTGGATTGCTCCTTTACTTTCCCCCAGTCACCTCCTGACCCATCTGGCTTTCCCCATCCAGGAGAGGGCAGGGAGCACTCTCCCTGCAGAACAACCTGCTCCTGCAGGTTCCTGGAGAAGCCCTGGACACCCTAAATCATGGGGATCATCTGTGGGCTTTCTGCTCCTTCTCCCTGGCCTTACCAGCCTGGCAGAATTAAAATGTCATAATGCTACTTCTGTTCTAATTAAGTACTGAAGCTCTTGTTTCAGGGGACTGGTACTAGATATTCTTGTACTTTTTTTTTTTTTTTTTTTTTTTTACCTGCAGTATAGAGTCTGTGGCTCACTGATCTGGAAAATATCGTGCTTGTCTTTGGCAAATAGCTTGGCTTCCATAAAGTGTCCCCCAAGTAGAAACTCCCAGTCGGCTTATAAATATTGTCACCTGCATTTTAAAGATGGAAAAACCAAGGCCTTTTTGAGGTTAAAGCAAGACCTGTGACACAGAAAAGAGAAAACTCCAGTCTCCTTTCATTAAGATGTTCCCAGTAATTTTGTGGAATGAGAGATGAAACCTCTTCTGAAGTCAGAGAAACTCTCATGGGCTCAGCACTTAGAGGTTCACACCTCCCATTAGCTGAAAGAAGGAGTTTCTTTTTGAGGCTGATCAAAATACATTTGATGTTGAAGTTACAGAAAGCCATTAATTATTCTGGTTTTGGAGATAATCAGTCCAGGCACCTATTACATACCCACAAAGAGCAATACAGTGCTAAAAAAAAAAAAAAAAAAAAAAAAAACAAACGTAAGCTGATAGCATTTATAGTGAGGAAAAGGTGTCCTTTGAAGGACAAACACTACTCCTTATCTTACCCTGAAGTCCATGGGCTTTGTGAGAACATCCCAGCTCCTGTCAGGGCTGTTTTGCTACAGCCCAAACAATCTAGAAAATAAATTAAGAAATTTACTTTAAAGTCTGTGCTGCATCATCTCAAGATTGTACTAAACTTGTTAGACAAAAATAGAAAAAAAAAATTAGGAGTCTGTTGAGCGCTGGAAGGAAAAAGTGCAAATTTCATGCAAGATGCCTCTGTTTGTCCCCAAGGGCAGTGCTTGGGCAGTGCCTGTGGGATGCTGCCTTCCAGCTGTGCCTCTGCTGCTGCTGGTCATGCAGGGGAGACCTACAGCAAATGCCTTCTGCTGATTATTTAAGAGGAAGAGAGAAGTTTTGATTGAATTAAACCTGTGGTAGGATTTATTTAGGGTTAAATTGCAGCTAAGTTTAATGATCCTTTTGGAAAACTGGGAGAGTGTTGTGCTCATTTCCTAGAGGTTTTATCTACCTTTGAATCAGAACTGGAGATTGAACAGTCCGGGTGGGAGATGGTTTCAATGCCAGAATGTAGAGACTGGGTTTTGTTCTCTCCCCTATGGATGGGCAGGTAACAATCCCAAGGCATGAGAGGTGCACGGCAGCAGCTCTGGAGCTCAGCCTGGCTCTTTGGCCATTCTGCAAACTAAGCTCCCTGGAAAGCAGCAGGGTAATTGTCCTGGAAGTAGACAAATCTGCATTTTTCTCATCACCCTAATTCACAGAAAAGCTGATGATAGTGCAAGGCTTGTACTTTTCTCCTGTCTTTTTCTTGCTCTTAGTATTAGCCAAGTGGTGTGCTGTTAATGGACATGCATCAAACTGCCTGAGACAGCATGTTCAGCACTGAGAGAAGGAAATAATCATTTCAGGGCCACCGCTAAGAAAACCTGTCGAAGTGTCTTGGGGCAGAGTGAATATCTAGTACTTGGGGATTAATTATCTGGAATTTAATGAGGCCAAAAGCTAGGTAGCAATTAAATGTCTGTAGATGGAGAGAGTAGTTTCATAAAAGACTTCAGTGTTGAGGCTGGCTTAAAAAGATTTTGCTCCCCCATCTCAGGTTGTTACCAGTATTACTGGCTTTAGGGATGTGCTGTGAACCAGATTGCTGAAGGGATCTGCATTACAAACTCTTTTGGGGGATTATATATGAGGTGTGACATTTAAAGTAAGACTTAGGTTTCTGCCAAATTGGAGGAAAGGAGATGTGTGTTGTGTGTGCGTGTGCATACAGCACATATGCCCTTACACACATCAACACAAATGTGTTGCAGAAGTGATGATTTCACAGTATCAACATCTGAGACTGGTGGGTTATGCATAAATAAAAGAGGGATGGGAAGTAACCTCTTTCCTGAAGTTAAATACAAATTATTTCTTCAGCTGGTTAGGGTTAGCTCTTGCCACAGAATTTCTCCTTGGGTAATGTAGCTGCTGGGGTGGTGCAAAGAGAACCAGGCACTGAGCTGGTTGTTCAGGTGTGTAGATGATCAGGAGTTTTATTTTCATATGTACATATGTGCATAAAAGGACTGGTTTTTAACAGTAAATTATACTCTGAAAAGTCAACAGGAAGTCCTGTTTTCTTTCTAATTTATGATCATACCCCTGTACTCAGCACTTGTGAGGCCAAACCTCAAATTCTATGTTCAGTTCCGGGCCCCTCACTATAAGAAGAACATTGAGGGGATGGAGCAAGTCCAGAGAGGGACAATGGAGCTGGGGAAGGGTCTGGAGCACAAGGCTTATGAGCAGAGTCTGAGGGAGCTGGGGGTGTTCAGCCTGGAGAAAAGGAGGCTCAGGGGGACCTTGTTGCTCTCTACAGTTGCCTGAGAGGAGGGAGTAGCCAGGTGGGGTCAGTCTCTTCTCCCAGGTAACAAGAGACAGAACAAGAAAAAATGGCTTCAAGTCGTGTCAGGGTTTAGATTGGATAGCAGGAAGAATTTCTGCCCTAAAAAGGCAGTCAAGCATTGGAACAGGCTCCCCAGGGAAGTGGTTGGATCACCATCTCTGGAGGTGTTTAGAAGAGATGTAGATGTGGTGTTTAGGGACCTGTCTTCGTGGTGGTCTTGGCAACGCTGGGTTAACAGTTGGACTGGATCTTAAAAGCCCTTTCCAATTTAAACAATCCTGTGATTCTTAGAAATATATGAACAGTTCTCATCTACTGTTTCTATGAAAAACATGCTAGACAGTAAAACTCCTGAGCACCCTTTGACCTGCCATACAGGTGTCTATGTGACGTTAGCCAAAATCCAGTCCTACTCTCTGTTTCTTCCAGCCCAGTTTTTCTGCAGAGTTCATGTTTCCCTCTGAGTACAATAACAATATCACTTCAGTTATTACTGTTGTAGCAAGCAGATCAGACATGCTCTCTGGCATCTCCATACAACATATTAATTCTGACTATGTAAAATACTACAACAATTATCGCATCAAACAAGATGCAGACAACATGATTAAAGCAGTGTGGCATGACACATAAAATATGAAATTATAGATACATTACTTGACTAGGTATTATATTAGTTTGCATATGGGACCTAGGAAAATACTTGCAGCATCAAAGATCATTTTATTTTTAAAATCAAGAATCAGAATATAGCTACTCTGGGCTTGAGCAGAGCCCTTTCTTGCCACTTATAAAAAGACTGATGGTTTCCTTACAGCCATGAACCAGCTCTCCATCACATATTTTGTTTTTTAAAGCTGTAATGAGATCACACATAGCTCAGCTTTCCTTAACTCTCTGTGGGCTTGTATCAACGCAGATGTTCATTAAGAAGAGATAATGGTTTAAAAGCTCTAATTTTGTTACCCTCTCTGCCATCTAAACTGATCCTAATGTGATTAGGAAAGTCCTTTCTTACTTAGGCAGGGTCAATTTGTCTCCAAGGAGGTAGGGAAAGGAGACATTGAGGGTGCCAGTGCTGGCTCCGTGCTCAGAAATGTTATTGTGGCGGCGAGCAGACTTGTTAATGCCATGTCCTTCATCACATCCTAAGGCAGGGGAGGCCAACCCACTCTAGTCTTTCCTTATTTATCTGCATTTATCTGGAAGCAGTGGGCTGCCACATCTCCACAAGTGCACTTTATACTACAAGAGGCTCCCAAGCCTGGTCACTGAGGCTGCACCCATCACATCTGATTTATCACAGCTTCACCTCACTGCTGTGGAGGACCACAAGAAACCCAGTGAACTGAGAGCAAGCTGCAGAAGTGTTGGCACAACAGGTTGCCAGAGCTCCTAAGCATTTTGTGTCACACAGAACCAGACAAGAAGTTAAAGCAGTCACAAGGAAGTTTAGCCTAAGGTCAGAAAACACCGGGGTGCTCCCACACCGTGAGGAGCCTGTGAGAAATAATAGCAACCGAAAACAGGAGAAAATTGTAAAGATTTGTTGGTGCAGCATTGGCCATGGGCCAAGGTTTGGCTGCAAATACAGGGAATATCATGGGCAGCAAGATGCAGGCTGGAGGGTCATTGTGGGTTATGGGGCCATGAGAGTTTCAGAGCCACAGAGTGGGGAGCGAGAAGCAGGGGGGATGGCAGAGCTGTAGGATGAAGCCCATCAGGGGAGATACACGTGATATAAGTGATGCTGAACATGCCTGTGGTCAGGCCACCTCTGGTCTGTTTTGGGACAGCCTCACACCAGGGATGTATATGGAAAGGTTAAAGAGCTGATCATTCTCTCCTGATGCATTCACCTACAGCAGGTCTGGGTGGAGAGATACACCACTAAGCTTTCATATGGGCACTTTGAGCTGGCCCTGGGGAGTAAATTGCCACTTCCCTCCTCTATAGTTCCTCATCAGATGTCACAAACAAACTAATTTTCAAAAGATGGTGTTACTCCACTCCTACTGCAGTTGCTCCACCTCAGGCTTTTTTTGCCCTTTGTGGTAAATTAACCCTGTCCAGCTACTAAGTACCTGCAATCTCCTTGCTCACTCCTCACCAGCAGGATGGGGGAAAGAAACAGTGTGAGAAAAACTCAGATCTTTAGATAAACTAATAAGAGAAAAAAGAGAGGAAACAAAGAACATGTGATGCAAATACAGTCACTTGCCACCTCCCAGCAGCAGACTGGTGTCCAGCCAGCCTCCAAGCAAACACTTTGAAAAGAATACCCTCTGCCCAACTTACTGATGAATATGACATTCCAGAATATATCTTTGATCAGTTGGGGTCATCTGTCCTGCCTGTGTCCCTTCCAAAGTTCTTGACCAACCCAAATGAACTTGTTGGGGGGAGCCAGAGTGATAAACAGAAACCTTGATGTTGTACAAGGACTTCTCAGCAATAACTAAAATGCTTGTGTTTGACCAACAATTTGATTTCTGTTCAAATCACAGATTTTTTGGTCACAAATCAAAAGTCCAGCACCATAAGGGCCTCTGTGAAGAAAGTTAATTCCATCCAAGTTGGACTCAGTACTCCTTATTTGATTTCACTTCATATCTCCAGTGACTCCTCCTTTCTTGCACATTGCTCTTTTCTGGTGCCAAATGTAAAGGAATGCCTGACTAAATGGAGAGTCCCATTTTACCCAGTGGAGGGGAATAGGCATGCCTAGAGCAGATGCAAAAGCAGATCACAAGGTGAGTCCAGGCTATTTACTCTGACTTTTGGGAGATGCTGTATTGACTAGGTAATGAGCACACATCTGTGAACCTCAGATGTTAGGTAAGGTGACTCAAACTTCTTGTCTTTGAACCCTTTCAGTGAACTTCGAGACACAGAACACAAAACTTTAACCAGATTTCTCTTTTTGACATCATATGCACTCTAGCCCAGTAGACTGTTACTTTCCACTCACCAGAATGGTTCACATCTTCAAAGGTTATTTTGCTGTGGCTCTTACTGCAATCTGAATTGTTGCCCTTAAAAAGAGTCCACACCATGATATACTACATGCATCACTTTCCATTCATGTACAGGTGAAATACAATTTTGGCTGTGTTTTTTTACTCATATGCCTTTGTGGCAAACACCAACAAATAACAATGAAAGTGTTTCATTCTCATTAGCTGGAGAGATTACAACAATTCAGAGGGAGAACAAGAACAAAGAAAGTGGATTTCCTTCTATTGCTCATGCTGGCTTTACGTACTGGAGAGAGCACACAGTAACCCTCCTTTTCTAGGTCACTTTGTTCAAGCACCTTTTGCTATGCACAAAGAGATTCTGTAAGCAGGATATCCACAACTTTGAAGTATAACAGTTATTTATTGGTTGAAACAGACAAGGGATATCTGGGATTTAATGTGTTGCCAGACTAAGCATTAGAATGCTCAGTGCCTCCATCAGACACCTGAAGAGTGCTTGCTGGGTGTCAGCCACTGGGCCAGGAAGGTTTGCACTTGTGGCATGTTCTCAGTGCTGCTGAGTTTCCAGTTTCCAAATCTCTTTGTTGCCATCTGAGATTTTATCTCTTTCCAAGCTGGTGTTTTATTTTTGAATCGTGTAGTTGCTGCCTATCTACCTGTCCCTATAGAGCAGAGTCATTCTCTGTAGTCAATACACTGAGATACCCCAGGTTTTCAGTGGTACCCCAGTAAATAGGGGGTGGATAAGTTCCTGTGAGGGATGCTGGCTTAGCCAGTGTGGGAGAAAATTGTGCTATTTCCTTCACCTGTTCATGAACATGACCTGCTGGGGACGCAGGGCAGGATCCAGCTCCTAAAATACAATTAGATGCTATTTGGTCCCTGACTCCAAAAGACTCACCTGATCACTTGGAGTCAATAAGAGTCCCTGTACACCAAAGCTGCCACTGAAAATCTGTAAATGTACCCAGTGTGCCTCTTTGCCTAGGGCTGATGTCCTCAGACCGTCTTGCTCAGCTCTGCATCTCCCACTTTTATCTCCCTGGGTGCAAAATCAGATAGTCCCGTGCTCCCCGATGGACTAGACACTGTATTTAATTTGTGGGTGTCCCAAACACAGACTGGCAGGCTAGAGGACAGGAAAAGACACAGCTCCCTAGCAGCAGTTTTCAGTCTGTGTTTCATCCATTGTTTACAGAGCAACTTTACAAGTAAGAAGCCTCTCCCAAAGGGAGGGAGCTGCAATCTGCTACTTCCCACAGAAGTGCCCTAGTGGTGGAACAGATTGAAGCAGGGATCACCTTCCACTCTTCCTGTTGAAGAAAGGTCATCATGCAGGCAAAAACACAAGCATCTTGGGATAGAAATATTATTCAATACCTATGCTTCTTATGGAAACAGTGAACCACAGCCTTGTTTTTCTCTCTCCTCTGAAACACAATCCACAGAAACTAGGGCTCAATCCTAAATTTATCTTCCTTCACGTCAGCACACAAACTGTGAAAGCCTCTTCTGTCCCCATCTTCCTGCTCCTAGCAGCTCAGCTCTGTGGAATGGCTGCAGTGGAGCTGCCTTGGCTTTGTTCAGCTAAGAATTTGGGTTTACAGTGGTTCACCCTTTCTGTACAGTGCTTTTTCAAGCTACCTGTTATGCTCAGTGCTGGAGAAAAAAGCAATAGCAGAAATAATGAGGGTGGCACAACAGTAAAGCAGCCAAGTGAGAAATGTACCACTCCAACACAAACAAAACTCATTCTGGCCACTCAGCACCTGCACTTCCCCCTGGAGCTGCAGCTCTGCTGCCAGCCATGTCTACAAAACCTTGAGGTGCCTCCACTGAATCAGGATGTCACCTGCCCACAGCTGAGCATCTTCCACTGAATGTGACCCCTCACCAGGTGTCTATAGTTGTGTGGATGAAATTCGGATATATAAGGAGAAGCCAAGTTTACTTGAGATACCCTTGCTCTAGAGTGCCCATATCAGGAAACAAATGACATGGAAGGAAATAATGCACTCCTGTACGGTATACACTTAGAATTAATTCTCTGTAACTGGAACTGATTGTTCACATAAATCTCACTCTGCTTTTAAGCTAGGACATAACCTCTGCTTAATTGATATTCGTGCCTGAAGACGAAGAAATCAATTTGGCATGTCTAAGGAGACTTTATGTTTTTTGCATAGAATGTCTTTCCCTGGTAAAGGAGTTTGTCTTTTTAGAGGCTTGGGTTTGTGAAACAGAAGATAAACCTTTAATAGTTACATGCATAGATGTAGCCTTTCTTGGTAGGTTTGGAAACCAAAACACCTTCTGGATGCATCCTTTCCATTGTCACATGCCTGCACATATATAAATTAGCAGTTATTTCCCATTCTTTCCTCACTGTCTCACTATCCTAGGGTAAGATGTCCCTTTGTAATTGCTTATCACTGCACACAGTCAAGTCCTACAGAGGCACCTGCTGAAATGGGGGTATGATACATCTTCTTGTTTTATTGTTCTTTAACCATTGCCCATCCAGTAACATCCTCAGATTCAGGTGAAAGTAGGAAAGCTCCTTTTAACATCAAGCCTGCAGTGTGGGAATATCAACATTAAAAACTACAATGTGTGAGAAAGCTCAGCCCCATTTCTGACTGAGTGGAACTGGGATGTGGTTAGCAATGCATGCTCACAAGCATGCCCTTCCTTAAAGCTCTGAATCAAGCAAGTGGAAGAGCAAGGAGTCTGTGCTGGATTTTGAAATGAGCTTGTACAGCAGCTTTGGTGCATGGTTATCATGCCTTGTTACACGCACTGCCTCATGTCCTACAATTTATGTGCTAAGTATTTCTACTACAGCAACCGCATTGATTTCAAGGGCAGTTTGCAAAATGGTGTGACTCTGCAGCTGACAGGGAAGGTAAAACCTGAATGCCCTCTTCTAGACACAGAAGGGCTGCAGTACGGCTGAGGAGTTGAAATCAGTCCAAAAGCTGCTGACAAAATGTGCACTTGAAGGAAGAGAGGCTTTTCACATAGTGCCTTATGAAAACAAACACGTACCTGACACGTAACTGCATCTTGACATAAGATGCCAAAAGAAAAAGCCCTTCAGAGGAAAGTGCTTATTATTTTCACTCTCAAATGATCAAGTGTTTAGGAAAGGTGTCAGAAGAAGTCCCTGAAGGCTATCAGTCTCTGTGCAGCCATTAACCTTCAAGGGTTTGGGAAGCAGGACATGAACTCCCCTGATGGGGATTTTTACCTCTTGCCTGCACGGGCTGAGCCACCTCTGGCTGTGGGAAATTCAGTGTGTGAATTTCACCACAGTGGGTGTGGCTCTGTCTCCCAAACCACAGCAGGCCAAGGCCACAACACCAACTTGTAATTGTCCATGCAATGTGATGGGCAGCATTTTCCCTGTATTTGGCACATATCAGCGAGCTAAATTGCCTTGGAGAGATCAGGAACTCTATCCACCAGACTCTATCCACTCTATCCACAATGCAGAGGCCACTCAGTGTGAGAGTAAATTAAACCACATGGACAAAAGATGTTCCACTTGATCTCACGGCCAGGAAATGACCCCTGATTTGTTTTATTCACCTGTATAAAAGTAGCCTCTGCTGATAAATTAGGGATGAGCCAGTGTGGGGCCAGATAGATGGATCAGGAAGAGGAAGACTCAAAGGGCTTGGAGGTTATCAGGGAACTCAGAGGATTGAGCAAAGTGGGATTCATCTCACCTTCGTGTAAGAACTGAAAACCTGATACCTGCATCTGAGCTTAGTCACCCTCAGCTCCCCTTACAGGCAGTGGAGAGAAATGGCCAAGTGAAACCAGAATCAGGGCAATGCTAGACCAAACTGAGAAGTAAGTTTAGCTGTAACTCTGCCACTCTATGGCTACAGATGATTTAGCTCAATCCTGACGCTATTTTATGCAGTCTTTTCTAAATTTTCCACCTGCATACCTTTAACTGCAGTTAGCTGTCCATGGTCTGTAGCAAGGAACTCCAGCAAAAGGGCATTTGCAAGTCAATTTAGGTTGATACCACTGTCACTGACGTTCATTTTCACATGACTATTAAGAAAGAGTTGTAGATTACCTTGCTCCCTACTTTAATGCGAATAATTCTTCTTAACACTCTTTTTAACCTCAGTTTCTCATCCTGAAACAGTCACTCTTGTCTTCTGCCAGTGTCACCCTAATGTCCACCACCTGGAATTGTGACTATTTCTCCCCTTTGCTGTTCTCATACTGTCCTTTCTACTTCACTGCCTGAGTTACAGAACTTGAAAAATAGTAGCCAGCCATCACTGTCACTTGGACTTAGCACCTTTCTAAGTACAAAGGAAATTAAATATTGAGCGGTAATCAGTGAAAATGAAACATGGATCAGTATGGCAGATCATGAGAATGCTGAGGGGCCTTGAATTACAAGGGTTTTTTCCTTAAACCATTCTAATTTCACAAGACCATCTATGTACTCTGTACCCAGGGGCACTACCAGGCCCACAGCACTTAACACAGCACTGAGTCTTCTCCACAGTCTATTAATTTGGATGATCTCTGGCTGGTTCAAGCCACAGCTGTTGCAGACCCTGTACAACTCTGCTGCTGCTGATTGTCATTCTGGTAGAAGGAAGAAAGCAGCATGGGCCTGCTCCTCCATTTACTTAATGTATCCTCACTAGCATTGCCCTGTAATATATCTGTTAGCAATCAATACTTGATATAATTTTAGCAAATGGTGCTGGAGCAAGCCCAAAAGCTAAAGCAGATCTTCATGTAAAACAGGCAGCAGAAATAAATGGGAAGAAAGCTCATGTGGAAGGCAAAGCAGAGATGGTACTTTCTGTGTCTGCAGATTTACTCTGTGACAGAGTGTGGACAGACCTCTAGGAGTGAAAGACAATGGGATGATTTTCCATCTTAGGATTGGAACAAAAAAGAAAAAGAAGTCAACTAAAGAGTAACTATTAGTTGATTAAGTGGCAGGCAATTATTAGAATTTTCTTTCCTTCAGTACATGAGAAAGGCCAGGGCACTGTGTCATGCAATTGGGAAAGGCTGGAGAGTCAGGGTAGGTTTCAGGGAGGAGAGCAATGCTGCTGACCAGGAAAGGTGACCCAGGCAGCTGGAGAACAGGCTCAGACCAGGATTGGTGCTGTGGTGCTGTGGTGCTGAGCCACTGGGGTGTGGTGGCCCCACAATCTGTCTAGGGGCAGGAGGTGCTGAGAGGAAGCCAAATGTGTGTCTTGAGTTTGAAACTGTGCAGAATTCTAGAGTCTAATTTTGCCTTCACACAGGTCAAGATTATCCATGACATTCTTCAATATTTCCCCTAAAACTTGGAAGCTATTGGTTTCCCTGCACTGAGGATGATTTTGAAGGAGACTGGCTTTGTTACTTGACAGCAGAGACTGGTCTTCAATTAGTGTCAGACTAAGAACACAGAAATCTGTCACGGTGGCTTCTGTTGGGAGCAAACTGTCCTGTGCACTTATGTCCTTTTGATTCCAAGCCTCTTTGGTGGGCACTGTAGTTGCAGGCAATGACAGAGGGAAAAGACCCAAGCAAGTACATGGCTAACTGCTCCTTTGTCTCTATGAACTCCAGCATGTGGCAGTTGGATTCCACTTCCAGGTAGCAGTGGGAGGAAGCCTGTGCAAGTGGAAAGTCCTACTAGGCTCAATAAATTCAGACCCACAGCTCAAGGTCCTGATATCACTGAGCTTTTCCCACATATAATTCTAGAAAGAGCCTCTGGTAAAGGCAGTGTTCATCTCATTATCAATTCAATTTTTGTCATAGCCCTGCTAGGCTTTTAATTTCTTGTGTTAAAACAACAAATGAGATGACCCAACTGCAATCTCTAATAGGTGTCATGGGTCAGTAATCATTCATTTGTTATAGTGCCTCTCACCCAAAGGACAGAGATGAAAATTTGTCCTCCTAATGGCAAGAGCTGTAAATTAGTTTTATTTCACTGTTAAATCTAGATGCCTGAAAATTAGGATGACCAGCCCTTAGCCGGGAAGAAAATGTGTCAGCTCAAGGGATTTTCTGCATTAGGCAAATAGGCAGCTCATAATCACCCATTAAACAGTCACAGTGGCTGTGTCCTGGCACCCTTGCTACTCAGAGTCTGAGTGACTCTGCTGATACACTGAACGTGGTGAAACTTTGCAAGCCTGATGCCCACTTCTGGGCCAATGACCCCAGCTCCACTTTTAGCTTAGGAACAGAAGTGAACACCTCCTGCAGGTGCTTATGGTAGTTTCATCTTTCATGAACATGGAAATGTTCAAGATAGGGATGACAAGTTGCTCTGTGAAAGTACATCTTATCTGTTATTAGGGGAGCTTCAGATGAGCAGGTCAGATTTGAACATGTTGATCGTACACATTTAGATGAGACAAATGCCGCCCAAAATTTAGCCATTTCTTTGTCACAGGTGTTTCTTCAGCTGAATATTGTTATCTTTGTCCTTGAAGTCTTTGCAAAAAAACCTGTGGCTCTAAAAGATGTTATTCTGAATTAGCATGGGCTCGCTGTGGATTTGGAAATTACAGGGTAAGGCATCACTGCACACTTATAGGGTGCAAAAGAGGGAAATGAAGGGGTTTAAAAACAGATGGAAGCTCTGTTGACAGGGGCATGAAGGTGCCTAACAGCCTTCACTGAGCAAGTAGCTGCTGGTGAAGTTGTAGAAACACTTGAGTGATTCCTCCTGGGAGTGTGGGTGTCCCTCTAGCAGTCACTTCACGCATTATTCATGCTTTTGGCAAGACAGACTGCGCAAAACACCACACAGCCATTCCTGCTTGCTCAGCCTGATCCCAGTGGCCTGAGGGCAACCTCAGAGGGCAGTGAGGCTGTTGCCCTCTCTCGAATGGGACTGGTAGGCAGCACTGCACTGTGAGAGATGGGGAGCAGATGTTCCCTCCATGCCATCCCTGAGAAACCAGGCTTCCTCTTTGGGAAGAAGGAGAGAAGTTTGTCCTGGAAAAGAAAGGCTGAAACACCCTCGATGTGATGAAATGAGTGGTCTGTCATCTTGTTCAATAACGTGTCACACAGAAAGCTCTCTAAAAAGCTCTCTACAAAAAGCTGAAAATAAATTTTAAAAATCTACCCCACTGTCAAATCCTCAAACCCCGTAAGTGTATCAGAATAGTTGTAAAATTATTCACTTTTATGACGTGCAAGTTACAGAGTATTGTACAGCCAGACAAGTTTATAAGAACATGTATTAAGCTGCCAGCATGGGGGGGACCTGGCTGAAGTTAAAACATAAAACCTTGCCACAAGACAAGTGAGGGTGTGAGAAGGGACATTAAAGAGTGAGAATGGCTTTGAATAAGAAATGTGGTCCCCTGCCCCCTTTTCCTGGTGCTCCTCTTGCACCGAAATAAGAAATTTTAGAATGGAGAACCAGGGAGACCAGAGCTGTTAGAAAGAGCCTGTGGTGCTGCAGCCAGAGCTGCATAGTCTATGCTAATGGATTTCTGACTTTAACTAGGCTCTAGGGACTGCAGCACAGCCGGGTAATGGGTCTCTCATCTCTGATTGTGCCTGCTTTCCCCATGAATAACCTCGCTGTTCCCTGGTGATATCCAAGCAGTCTGCCTCACCTCCGCGCCTGGTAAAATCATGGAGCAGATCCTCCTGGAAGATGTCAAAACACGTGGAAGACAGGGTTGTGATTAGAGGCTGCCTACATGGCTTCACCAAAGACAAATCATGCCTGACTATTTTAGGATCTTTCTTCAATGGAGTGACTGCATCAGCAGACAAGGGAAGAGCTATGGTTGCCATCTACTTCACCTTCTCTATAAGGGTTTTGATACAATCCCCTCAATATCCTTCCCTCTAAGTTGGAGACAGGTATGGGTTGGATGGTGTCTTGGTTTGAAGGACAGGTATCTGCCAATAAAGGCAGAAGCTTCTCTTTAAAATGGAGAATGTAAACCCCCTCCCTCCAAATTATTATTATAATTTTGAAATTAAGGGGCTCTCAGGCAAAGATATG
>JAOTQP010000001.1:61196548-61219007 GCA_026413545.1 Cichladusa arquata | reverse complement strand
TCCTGGAGGGAGGATGGGTTGTGGAAAAGATAAAGATGATTGCCCCACCTAGTCTTAAAGATGGCCCATTAGCAGATGCTATGTGACATGAAGATAAGGAAATCACTGTCCCACCCGGCTTCAACAGATGGTGACAGAATACACATTTCTGGCCACATCCTGTATTGCAACCTAAGACAGATGGATGGACTGTTAGATGGACAAAGAATTGACGAGATGGAAACATCCAAAGAGGAACAGCCAATGGCTCAATATCCAAGTGGAAACCACTAACAGCTGGTGTGTCCCACTGGGTCCCATACTGGGACCAACACTATGTAATATCTTCATCAGTGTCATAGTGGGATGAGTGCACCCTCAGCAGGTTTGCAGATGACATCAAGCTGAGTGCTGCAGTTGGTTCACTTGAGGGAAGGGATGTTATCCAAAGGGACCTTGACAGGCTTGAGGAGCAGGGCCTTGTGAATCTCATGAAGTTCAAGTGCAAGGCCCTTCCCTGGGTCAGCTCAATCCTGGGTATCAATACAGGCTGAGTGATGGATGGGTTTGAAACAGCTCTGTGGGAAAGGGCCTGGGGGTACCTGTCCACGTAAAATCAGATATGACACGCAGTATGCACTTGCAGCCCAGAAAGCTGACCATATCCTGGTCTGTATAAACATAAACATAAACATAAACATGGCTAGCATGTCAGGACAGGTGATTCTGCCTCTCCACTCCACTCTTGTGAGACCCTACCTGGAATGGGAATCCTGCATCCAGCTTTAGGGATTCCCAGCACTAGAAGAATGTGAACCTGTTCAAGCAGACCCAAAGAAGGGCCATGAAGGTGATCAGAGGGCTTCATTCTCCTATGAAGACAGGCTGAAAGCGGTGGGGTTGGAGAAGAGAATGCTCCAAGGACATCTGATTGCAGCTTTTCAGTTTATAAAAGGGGCTGATAGACGGAGAGACATTTTTAACCGGCCCCAGTAGTAACAGGATAAGAAGTAACAGTTTTAAACTGCAGGAGGGCAAGTTTAGATTAGACTAATGAAGAAAATGTTCTCTGTGAGGGTAGTGAGACAGGGAAACAGGCTGCCCAGAGAAGCTGTGGATGCAGCATCCCTGGAATTACTGATGGCCAGTTTGGATGTGACTTTGAGAAACCTGGTCTATTGATAGATGTCACTGTCCATGGCAGGGCATTGGGACTAGGTGATCTTCAAAGGTCCTTTCTACCCCAAACCTTCTGTGACTCGTGGTCCTACACTCCCTCTTGCTGCTGGCACACGAGGTCAGAAGGCAGGTGCCAGCAGGCTAGGGGATGCCAGGGGATTCTTCCCCAAAGCAGCAGAGCTGCAGGAGGCACAGCTTGGAGACTGACTGACTCAGCCTCTCCTGGAGAGGATAGACAGTGGCTTTCTGTAAGCAGGAATGTTAACTTAGAAGATTGTTGTAGATTTTGGTTTTCATTTTTTCTTGGTTTTTTTTTTTTAACAAAATCTTTTAAATTTTCAGTCTATTAATATCAATGGAACATTGTCTTCCCTGGCTAAACTGAACCTCCCATTCTATTCTTTCTTTCTACCTGCATCCTCCCCATGTGAAGAAAACTTCTAGAAGAACTATTCTTTGAGAATTTGAGGGGGAGGATGAAGAAGGAACAGGCTATGATTTGCACAAAATTAAAAGAATATTTGAGACATAAGACAAATGTTACCAGAGAAATGCCCCTTACCTTACTACAAAGAATGTGTCAATGAAGCATTTGCATAGATTACACAAACTAAATTAAATTTGCTGTTTGTTCTTCATGCCCAAAGCTAACAGCTCACATGGATTTTCTAGGTTGCTTTGTTGGTTTTTTTTTCCCCTTTCTTAAGCCTGACTACAGAAGCTCAAGACACACTTTCATCAGACAGTGGAATAAGAGTGAAATTTGGGTTGTCATGTAACAGGGACACTTTTATTTCAGTGCCACACTTATATTGCAAGGTGTCCAGAGTAAGGGCAAGCTGAAGGGCACTAGTGGAGAACGGGCAGAGATGTGCAGGAGAATGGAGAGTTACTCTGAGCTAGAAACAATTTAATTTCCTCAGTTCTACAACCCCCACCACACCAGGCCGTTGTGGATGGGTTTGGGATGCCCAGTGCTTGCTAGTACCAGCAGTGCCTCAGCAAAAGGGAAACAGGCATGACTAAAGCACCCTTGCATTTCCTCAGACACAATTCTCAGGAGAAAGTCTTAACTAAAAATGTGGAGTGTTTTATGGCTCATACACTGCTCAGTGACTCCTACAGAGGTGTAGGTACAGAGCCTATGAGAGAGAGTTGGCAGCACTGGGAGCCCTGTGCTCCCTCCTCATTACACCTACCTCGTCCCAACCTACTGTCTGCACTCCACTGTGACCAGTCTGGCACAGACTTAGCTGCACATTGCCCTGTGACTGCAGTCAGAGCAAAGTGACATAGACCACAGAGCAAATCCTTGGCCAGGAGGGGTGCATAGATGGGATTGAAGATGCTGGTGCCACAAAGAGCGGCTGTGGGCTTGTTCAATAACCACCACCTCATCCCTTCTCTTCTTCCAGCAAACCAGTAATGTTTGTGTCATCCTTTGGCACTCCTGGGGTGCATCTCTGAAAGAGCAGTTAATGGATTTACATGTCAGATAATTGTGATAGCTGGAGATTGTCTGATGGAAGGGGAGAAATTCAATTGTCTCAGGGTGGATTTGGTCTAATTATCTCAGATGACACCAGCAAATCTGCTTCTCTTGGAGACACGCTGTTACTGTAGTAACTTGTAAATGAATATCAAATGATGAGTTATTTAGAGGCAGTCTGAACTGCTAAGTTTATGAGCACAGTGGGCAATCATTCCTTCTTTCTTCTTTTTTTTTTTTTTTTTTTTTTTTAATTCTTTTCCATATTAATTTCTTTTTCAGTGTGAATGTAAACCACAAAATCAACAGGTCAGATACAGGGCTCTTGTGAACCCTGCCTTCCCTATCAGACAGAGCAGATGCAGCTTAGAAGCGCTTTATCACTTTGCTTTTAATTAAAGCCTATAACGGTTCTGCATTTTGTGAACAGGCTTTATCCAAAATACAAAGTGGATAAAGGATGAAGCAAATCTTCAGATAACTCTGCATTTTTTATTATCTCTATTGTACATATGCAGGCTGCTCCCTCCCTCACCCAGAGCCAGGATCAGCAGTGTCTCATGAGCAAGCTGCTGATAAACAATGGTTGCACCCTGCCCTTGTGGAGAAAGAGCTGATAGGGTGTGCCTGGCTTCGATACTTGCCTTGTGTGGCCAAAGGGGATGGCATTTAGAGGCATCACCCTTGCTTAAATCAAATCAAAAAACATTCTAGTCCAAAGAGAAGATGGCAAATGTCTGCACACCCCAGTGAATCAGCATTTGCAATGCAGAATCATATACACTGTGCTAGGGTTTGCTGTCACTGCACTGTGCCCAGTCCTAAAACGCAGCAGAGACAATACAAGTTGCAAATCAGCTCCCAAGGGCATGTCCCACCCTCCTGCCTAGCTTTTTATTTTGACTAGCAAATAACTGCCAGGCACTCCACAGGAATTACCCGTGCACACAGTTTTGCTTGTGTCTAACCAGTGCATTTTATTTCTCAGAGAGAGCACAGAAAGTGATCTCAGGTGAGATCCATCAAACACAGCAGCTAAAACAGGATTGTTTTCCTGGGTGTCCATGACCCTGCTGCAGCTTTGGCTGTGGGTCAGCAAGGTGTTGCTTCTCCCTCCAGTTCGAAACATGGGAAGTTTTGGTGTCCATCTGGGCTTGGAAGGGTTCACCAAACTTAGGTGTGAAGTAGGAGAGCTGGAGAGCATGACCTTGCTCCGTTCTACCAGTGTTCACATGGGTCTCTCAGAAAGCATCTATGGACTGAAGTGTTCTAGTGTGGATCCTGTTTATGTTTCATTACAATTACATTGTTTTCAATATATTGAAGAAGGTTGAGTTTCTTGAAGTTTTTTGATTGCACTTCAAGAGCGCATGACAGTTAATGTTGAAGAAAATGATTTTTGAAAAGAAGGCAAGGGGATTCACTTTGAGAATAACATCTCTCTTTTCACCTGGGATACATTTAAAATAATGAATCATAGATTTGCTAGATCTACCACAAAACCAATAGTTTTTTTCCAAAATGCCTCTATATATATGTGGATTCATCTAAAATTCGGAGTCATCTGATAGAAGTGTGTGGTACAGCATGGACATATACTAAAGCTGCATTTCCTCTGCATAGTCAGAGGTGTGTAATTACCATGAGGACAGACATTAACACATTTGTGTGGTGTGTCACCGAGTCACGCCTGATTATGTTACAAAGTGAGATTAGTAAAATGAGCTTGAAGTTGTCCTCTCACTGCCATTTGATAGTAGGAAAAACAAATCTATCCACTGCCAAAGCTGCAACTAATATGCAGTACTTAAAAAAATCCAACTGATGCATTCATAATGAACAGGATTTTGTGTAATTAAAATTTTAAATAAATCCCCAACATGAGCCCAGGCTTGGATTTCTTAATTTCAGATATGAAAGTACAGCTTTTGACAAAATAGGTTGAGGGGGTTGGGTTTTTTTCTTCTCTTTTCTTTCATCTGAAAGACTTTAAAAAATCTCATTAGCATATTAAAAAAGAGCAGAAGATAAATTAAATGAAGACCAGGATTAAAAGACTCACTACTTTCTTCATGTCACCTTTATCATTCTTTTGAGCTTCTGTCCCTGTGAGGTGGGTGTGAGTAATGTGGAGGTGGGTGTTAGTGGGTGGCAAAGCTTTTGTGAGGCAGAAAGAAGCTGAGGATTAGAGAATTATTGCAGGCAGTTTCCATACAGATGAGAAGAAGCAGTCAGACCTTGAGAAGCCAAGATAGAGGAGGAAGACAGTAAGAAAACTGAAAAAATGGCACATTTCACTGGCAAAGAAAATGCCAATTTGTTTCAGTAGAAACCCTAAAAGTTGCTATGGTTGCTGAAAGTTGCTGAAAACCTTGGAAGTTGCTCCCTCAAAGCAATAATCCGTAATCCAGCCAGGAGAGCTGTGGATGAAGAGAAAAGAGTCTGGGTACATGGAAGGAGTAGTTTTCTCTTGGGAGGAGGATTAGTTTGCAATGTCTCCCGGTGTGCTGATGTTGGACTGGGGTAGAGAGGGAGCATTGTCTTCTGGTTTGGGCTGGCTGGCATGTCTGGTGGCTTTGTTTTCATCTTTGCAGTCCTCAGTGTGACCCTGCTCAGAAGCCCCACGATGGTGGCCTTCAGACCCACCACTGACTGCCCCAAGCAAAGAGCCCAGAGAATGGGTGAATTGATGAGTGTTTGCAAAGTGTCACCACTGGAGGAAATGCAGTTGCACGGGTGTGAAGTGTCTGGAAAAGGATGAGTATTTGCAGCAGCTGCTGTCCTGTCAGAAACACTTATTTACTGGGCAGTGAACCAGCCCCTGTCCTGCCTCCTTGGGATGTCCTCTGCACACATTGGCACTGTTCAAGGGATGAGAAAGACTGATTTTTGCACATTATGTGCATTGCAGTAAGTAAAAGTATGAATGAGGCATCCAGGTTGCCAGTATAACACTGAGGAAAGTGCTGAAAGGTGACATTTAACCTTTACTCTGAAGACCTGAGCACTGTTAATTTTTCTACAATGTGGTGCTGCTACTCACCCTTCTTATACTCCAGGTCATCAGTGTCCTGGCCCTCTCCCATGGGATAGGAGCACTGCTTTCAACTCTCCCCCACCCTGTGGGGTTTATTTTGATCAAATTCACCATTTTTGAGTCTGAACTTCAATGGCAGGATATTTAGCTGCTCAGGGCAGCAGCTGCCCTTGCTCTGCCTGCTGAAGCTGTGCCAATGTGCAGCAGAGAAGTAAGGCTTGAGGGATGGTGGTGTGTGCAGTGCCTGCACCCCACAGGGCCATGAGCTCAGCCAGCAGAGGTGCAGTGTGGACTGCTGCCTCTGTTTCCACTGTTTTCACCACAGCTGATCTAAAGACTTCACTAATTCAAATACAGAAGGTCCCTCAGAGCATGAGGAGCAATAGCAAAGCCCATTCTCCTGTGTGGGTGCCTCAGCTTTGCAGCTGCAGACTCAGAGATGTGTTGTGTATTCTTTACCTCTTGGAGGTCTTTAACTCTTGGATCTATCCTTCATTCTTCTCCTGAATTTTCTGTCAAGTCATTAGAGTTGTACTTA
Organism: Cichladusa arquata; assembly: GCA_026413545.1. Classification (NCBI taxonomy): domain Eukaryota; kingdom Metazoa; phylum Chordata; class Aves; order Passeriformes; family Muscicapidae; genus Cichladusa; species Cichladusa arquata. The sequence continues at coordinate 61,212,785 of JAOTQP010000001.1, read as the reverse complement.
TGGTAGGGAGCCACAGATTTACACCCTCATGTGAACAGGCATTCATTTCTCTCTCCATGGGCTGCTTTGTCTCCAGCACAGCAGGAGAAGCCCAGAGTGGTACAGCTCTTTCCTGACTAAAATAGGGTTGTCCTTCTGTTTCTTGTCTAGAAACCAGTAAAACCTCTCTGGGTCTGTGCTGAGGATGGTTTGGTCCTGTCTGCATGTAGAGAAGGAGTCCAAGGGGATGTTCCTTCAGCACCACTTGGGATCAAGTGAATTGTACTCCAGGGCTCTTCATGGGTTGTAAAAGGAGCTGACAGTCTTCAGAGTTAGGGACCTACCCCTCAGACATCAAAGGTAGAACAAATGTGTCACATCAAAAGCGATTTGCTGCATTTTTAGCAGAAAACCTGTGTCCCAGTCCAAATCTAGTCATAGTTTGGTTGGGGGTTTTTTCCATAAGAAAAGCACCGTGTGTTTATAAATTGCTCTTTGCCAAATTACTTGTTCTTGAAAAGAAGTGCTCTGTAATAAGCTGCATCATTAAAAAGAAATTTTTCTGTGAGCAGCAGAATCTGGTTTCCTGCGGTGTAGTGCCTCATGGTTGGGATTATGCTGCATCTAATGAGGAGCACTCTGGCTGAAGCCTTTTCTCCTGTTCATAAAGACACTGTCTCATGTGAGTTCTCTGGTGTCTGTAATCCATTTGGGATCAAACTGCCATTGTTTAGATTGTCTCCTATCTGTCAATGCAGTACTGCCCACGGGGCCAGCTGTTCCTCCCTGGAGACATGAAAGGGTCATGCTGCTGTACCCCGATGCCTCTTCTCTCAGAAATGGTTGAAAATGAAAGCATTTGAGAATTCCATCCCACAGTTCAATTTGACTGAAACTGGCCAACAGGCTAAAAGATAATTGAGAATAATAGTGGACTGATACAACAATATAATAAACCTAATTTTATTAGGTAATTGGGCAATAAATGGTAGAAAGTAAATACTGGAGCAGATTAAATGTAGAAAAAAGTGTTCATAAATATTTATTCAAGCATTTAAATACACTCAAGGTGACCATTTTTTGCCTGTTCTGCATTTCAATTTTAGCATTTCAATTCACAGCCCTATGAATGACCAACAAGAGCACAAACACCCTGATAGTTACATTCATACCTCAAAAGTAAATGTAAAATAATATTTTTCTCTGAGACTTCTTTAAAAAAATGACAGGGAATTATTAAAATATTATTATATTCTTGCAAAATGCTCCAAATTTAGAAATTTGAAACGGGAAGGCCAGACTATTCAGAAGCCAGATTTTGAAGATAGTTGTAACCAAGTCAAAGAATAAAAATAAATCACATGGTTTATGGTTTGTGCTGAGTTTCCAGAATTTTCAATAAACCTGAAATGACTAAAGTTAGACCATAAATCCTTTGCTGAAGTGATTAATAGAAATATTTCAGAAATGTGAGTTGTGAAAGGGAACACATAATTATGCACACACACAAAAATTCACAAGTTTAGAAAATAAGAAAGATATATTGTATAGGTTGCTCATAGTAATTTCTTTTTCCAGTTCCTGAGCCATAGAAACATGTTATCATAAGATGATTTTTGAAGATATTTGTATTTTCATACCTTGAATGCAGTTTAGATGGATGAGCTACCATTGTTCTCCATGTTTCTTGAATTAGGAGAATGCATTTCTAAATTCAATTTCATCCTCAGTGGAAATGGTTTCTCTGACTCTGGTAATCTTTGGAGAAGAATTATACACAGTCTATAAAGCTTCAAATTTCAAAACCTAATTTTGAATGTTAGTCAAGAGGTTAATTTAAGATTCATCTTCCAAAAGGGGAGTTAAATAAAACTGATAGAAGGCTGGAACTTGTCGAGTGGTTGAGAGGTTTATCAGCGTGTGAGTACGAGTTCATTAGTTTTAATTAGTGTAATCACTAATGTTGCATTAACAGTTTGGTGAGAGAAAATAATTGCTCACACCCACTGTATTAGACTGGGAGATTAGAATTCATTTTATGAGGCAATTAGCATTTCAGGGATTTTTTTTTTAAAAGCTTTTACGATCTGCCATTGCAGTACCCTCTTTCACCAAAAAGAGTTTAAATTAACCATAACTTTCATCCTAATGGGATGCAAAAATTAATGTAGAATTAAGTGTGAACCAGTAATCCCACTGCGATAAGCAGGCAGCTAAAGCCACAAACCTTGATTAGTTTATAATGACCTGTTTTATTTCCCAGACAATGGTAGGCATTTATCTGTCCTCAATTCATTATCTTCTTGGAAAGATTATATTCTTGAATTTTATACAGCAAAACAAATAAAATATGATGAAGGGAAAAATAGAACAGTACTACTGAAGTAATAATTGTCAAAAGAAAAAGCTGCCAGTTTCAATAGTAAAGCTTAACATGTCAATTATTCTTTATATCAAATGCCAGAGGAAGAAGAAAGAGCTCCCTTTGACATCCAGTGCCTTGGGAAGAGCTATGAATTTCACAGCAACAGCAATCACAACCCTGCCTTATCCATCACAACCTTTGGCAGCTACTGACACAATGAGAACAGATAGAATTGTCATCCTGCTTGGCAAGGAAGCCCTGGTCATCTGAGACTTAGGACAGTTTACCCAAGAGATTGCCTTCCAAAACATCCTGTAAAGAAATGTGCAGGCTCTGGTGGGAAAATGTGCTTACAGCAAGGCTGTAGTGAAAGCTTTCATGGTATCCATAACAAGACAAGACAATGCACCCTTTGCAGCAAATCTACCACCCATTATATGGGATTATGCTTGTCCCTGGATAAAAAAAAAAATCTCTGCTCAAAAATCCCAAATCTGCTATGAGTTGGATGTGGCATGGAGGAAAACAACTCTTAAATGTTAGAACAATAATGTAGTTCATGTTATTTTGGGTACATATATTAAAATAAGGGGATGTGGGATGCTATTTAGGGAATCACATTAATCTTCCTAGGACATTTGTTAAAGCAAAATGTACATATTAGGTAGATACTGCTATAAGGGACATTAATGGGTGTAAGAGATGTACCTTTATAAGAGGAGTTCAGAGAAAAAAAAGTTTAAACAGCAAAAATTTAGGCACAACTAGGCAGATTGGATCTCAGTGTCCCTGGCATCAGCTGGTGTCACCTTTGGAAGCTGAACTACTCCAGCTAAGATTTGAGTCCTGCACTCTCAGGGCAGCCTCACTCTACAGGCTGCAGAGGCAGTCCCAGGTAACCAGGTTTCTGTCTTGGGTGGGTGAGGTAAATGCTTAAAATCGGTAAAATTGGATAAGATGAATCATGACCAGCATGCCTGTGCCTTAGGGTTTGTCTATGCACACAGTTACTGTGGAGAGACATTACTCTTCCTGAACAACATTACATGTGAATACACTTTTGGCTGAGTAAGACTTACTTCTCTTCAACAATATCCACTTGAGAGAGGCAGAGCAGTTTGCTTTTTAGTCCTCACATGGAATTCTTCTGCAATAGCTGCTGCCTTTTTAGTGAGCTGCTCTACCTTAATCCAAATTTACTTTATTATAAAAATGCCCTAAATCTACCATCCAATCACCTTTGAGAGCAATTTAAGATTTATGGTGGTAAGGGCATCAATTAGGCACAAACACATTGACCAAAAAAATAGTGATGGTATCATATACAATAAAAACTGACATTTATTTCACAAATTATGGGTGTAATAAAGCCTGTTGTTTCAGGAAAAACGCCTGTATTTGCCCGTGTGTTTCATTAAAGAATAATAATGCCATACATATTTCATTCCCTTGTTCTGAGCAGCAAGAGTCTTAACTATATAAAATGCCCCATGCTGTCCTTGCTTTGTTGGGTTGTTTTTTCCTTTTAATCAGATTTTTCCCCCTGAAATAATGAAATTGCTCTTTAAACACATACATCATTTTCATTTGAAGCGACTTATCATGGCTCAAACAGTTTGTCTGTTCTCCTGGAGATTGAGGCAGCTGCCATCTCCTTGCGCAGTGCAGATCCGGGTCAGGACTGCCTCTGATCCCTGTGTGCCGAGTTGTGGTGCTGCTTTAGGTGGAGTATGGCTGACTGGTGTCTGTGGGGTCTGCACCTTGCATATCTGCGCTGGTTTCTGGTCTCACGTGTAATTTCTCTCTTCCCCTAGTATGCGCCGACCCGCTGTGCAGCTGCGCAGGCGTCCACGGAGCAAGGCCTCCTCCCTCCCTGCCATCACCACGAAGCCGTGCACGACCCCCAGCTGGTCCCCTGCACGTGCCCGCTCTTCTCCTGCCCCTGGGAAGGGCACCTGGAGGTGGTGGTGTCCCACCTGAGGCAGACCCACCGCATCAACATCCTGCAGGGCGCAGAGATCGTCTTCCTGGCCACGGACATGCACCTGCCCGCGCCCACGGACTGGATCATCATGCACTCCTGCCTCGGCCACCAGTTTTTGCTGGTGCTCAGGAAGCAGGAGAAGTACGAGGGCCACCCGCAGTTCTTTGCCACCATGATGCTGATCGGCACGCCCAGCCAAGCCAACAACTTCACCTACCGCCTGGAGCTCAACAGGAACCAGAGGCGCCTCAAGTGGGAGGCCACCCCCAGGTCGGTTCTGGAGTGTGTGGACTCTGTCATTTCTGACGGGGATTGCCTTGTGCTGAACACTTCCCTGGCTCAGCTCTTTTCTGACAACGGAAGCCTAGCGATAGGAATCGCCATAACCACCAGCAAAGTTCACAGCGCCGAAGCTGAAATGTGAGGGGAAGGAGGAAGAGGAGGAGGAACAACAGCAACTACAATGGTGCTCTAGCTGCCTTCTGAGAGCCAGAACTCATGGACTTTTTTTTTCTGGGGGGGGGTGGGTCTCAGGTCTTTTATGGTATTTAGTACTCGTCCACAGTGGGCATTATGTAAACATGCCGTGGTTACGGTCCCTGTGTCATGTATTTACCGTTTTGCTAATACAATTTTATGAGAAATTTTAAAGAGGCTAATCAATTTATTGTCGCCCTCCAGCAGTGCTGGAAACAACACTTGTTAATGAAAAGTGCACCCAGGGTGACTGGCAGAAACCTTTGGTCTGACCATGCTATGCAAATACGTTTCCTTCATTGCCTGCCTAAGGGACCAGAGGCCCCCGTGCCTGATGAAAGGTGAAGTATTCCACTATGGGACAAGAACACCCAGGTTTCCATATTAACAATAGTGATTTAACTCCTATATTTTGGGCACAGCCAAGCCCTGTGGGAGCTGGCAGTTTCAGAGCTCCCTTCAGCTTCTGAGGAAACAACTTTCTCACCCAAACAGTGAAAGCTTAGAAGAAAAAGTCACCCCCTCTGCTGAGCCAAGGGCTGGGAAGCCTCATCTTGCATTAAATTGGGAATGACAGCCGGTGGGTGGCCACTGTGAGCATGGTTAAATCTCATTCTTGTACCATAAACAGCAGGGAGAGGTTGCTAGATGGTTTGGCCATAAGATGGATATAACCATACTCAACCATTGGGGCATTCATCTTTTTAGCTGCTGTTTCCTGAAGCATTCAAAAAGAGATTTTCAGAAAATAAAGCAAAAGATGGGTCCTAAGTTGGGTACTGATTTTGCTACTGAATTCTGTGCCAGTTAGACCCTCAGTTTGTACTGCTAAATACTGATTTACAGCAATATAGATCAGACATCTGTTTGCAAATTGGTTTTGGGACTTGACACGCACTCCTTTGGAAAAAAAAATGCAATGTTTTTTTCCCTTGCATATATTTTGTGGGGTGGTGGTGAGGGGTGACTGTCACTTCCTTCTCCGGAGGGTGTTTCACAAACAGTGATGGTCACAAAAATACACAGGCTTCTCTAAGAGCTTTTCCCTTGGATGTTTCCTTTATGGAGAGCTGGAAGCAGGTGCTGGCTCTCTCCTGTCACTCACTCCCATCTGCAGTCAGGCCTGTTTCCTCCACAGCCAACAGCAGCAGTGAAATCCCAGTGCAGTAGGTGACGTGTTGGAGGAGGGGGCTCAACAGACAGTGTGACACATGAGAAGCATGGGAAACTGTCTTTTCCTGTTTTCCCTTCTGCCTGTGTGTGGCTGTGGTCTGCCTGCTTCCAAATGGATTTTCAAGAAACATCTGGTGGGTTGGGTCAGTTAGTAGCTAGAGAGACTGAGGCTCACAGCTTGAGCCCCTTGGAAATCCAAGGAAGGGGGGTAAGCTAGGAGCAGTCCTTCAGTGTTTCAAAATGCATCTCACTCTAGCTTTGGGTAGGCAAAACCACTGATGCTGATCTCTCCCACCCGTTGCTCTCCTGAGGATTATTATAAATGATGCATGGAGTAAAATGAATTGCAGTTTTCCTGAGATGAATGCCATGCAGGTAAATGTCTCTTGAGGCATAGATGCACCTCACCTCCTTACCTGGACTTTCATGGGTCAGAGAAGGGTGAGGGTCTCTTCAACAGGCTGCTCATGAGCACAAAAGCTGAGCTCTGAGGAAGTCTCAGTCCCTGTAAGAAGGCACTGGAGAATAGCTTCCCAGCACTCCCACCTGTGAATTTAGGGGGCCAGGGGTGGCATACTGATTTGCAGTGCCTCACTGGAATAGGCAAGCTTCAGAGTGGCTGGCTTTTTTCCTGCAATGTTAAATATTCAGGAGCAGCAAATGCTGCCCTTTCTCTAAATGATAGCAATAAATAAATCATTGGTGTTTTTGTGGACTGAAACTGGCTTCTCCAGCTCCTCTAACAATTATTCTGCTGCTGAATTAAAACAAAGCAAAAGCAATAAAGCCTCAATAAAACCAGTGCCTCTAGTTTAAACTTCCTGAGATCTTTGTACACGGGGATAGAGACCAAATGTAATGATGCTTTTGTAGCCTGACTACAGGTTCTAGGGGGAGGTATATTACTTAGCTACTCATTTTTTCAGTCTATTTACTTCTTGTTAGGTGGCACTTTTTTTCCTTGAAATATCTACTGAAATGTAGGTATTTTGGTCTATGGTCCTTGCCAAAGGACCAGTGTACTTCTGGCAGGAGGAGAGTGACAGTACCAGCTCTCTGGAATGGATATCTCCATCTCCTGCCAGAATCCTAGTTTTGAAGGAGGCATAGTGGAAATGCGACCTCTCAACAACACCTTCCACACACCCCATGTGTTCTCCCAGAGCTTTCTTGTGACCACACCAACAGTTCAGCTTTTCCATTTTGTTTTCAGTCTTCTCCCCTCGTCTAGCTGCCTTTCTCAGCCCATTCTCAAGCCCTCAGCTGTGGTTTCACTCTTTGACTTGCAGAGCCCATGGCACTTCTTGTCTTCTCACATTTGTACCTGTTGGATGCTATTGTTTAAATTGTTCTTGCTGCTTTCTGAAGCCAACAAAGTAACCTCCTTCATCAGTTTACTCCACAACTGCAAAGACCCAGCTCTGGCAGGGATTTCAGAAATTCACATACATTGGAGTACAGATGAAAATCTGTCCGGTAAGGCTCCAGGTGAAGAAAAGGAAGACATATTTTGGGGAGAAATGAGATACGGTTGCCTAAATCTAGCTTTCATAAGCGTCTCAACATGAAGTGCGAATGTTTGAAGGTATATTTAAGGACTTTCTACCATAGAAGACATTGTAATTCTGTCATAATTCAAAGCCTATGAACAACCTTATACTGCCATAAAGCAAAGGTGAAGCAAATATTCTGCATGGTAGGACATAAATCCTAAAATACTGGCAAATAGGATCAACAATGAAATTCAGTTTGCAAGCATTCTTTCAGTGCTCGTGGTATAACACTTTTTACAGCTCTGTTTATGGCTGAAAGGCAGCTGAAGCTTGGTTTCCTAAATTTGATCTGAAATCAGGGCTTCTAAAACTTATTTTGTACTCTAATATTTTGCATCTTTATAATGTATTACATCTGAATTCCTGCCTTCCCATAAAGAACACAGCCTTACATCTCTTTGAAGTAAGGAAGTATCCTTCATGTGGTGCAGGAGAAAATGAGGTCTTTCAAAATTGCTATGCAGCTGTTGCAAAATTCTGTTTCCCTACCTACCTGAGAGTGATGTTCCCTCTTTGTTTTGGTGGGGTTTCAGATGTTTTTTGGTTTTTTTACACAGACAAAATATTGGCTTTGGGTTTGCAGTTTTATTTTGAGGATTTTTATATATCTCTGTTCACAGATGGATTTTCTTGTGCTTAGTTTAGTAAATTGCAGCAATAATTTCATCAGACTGAGACAGATGGATTGCTAGCAGACCCACTAGAAAACCTACTTTGGTTCTTCTGCACTATCCATCAGACACCGTGTGAATTCAAATGTCAGATCTGCAGTAAAACAGCATTAGTGCTTTCAGCTCAATCCCATTGTGAATTAAGCCCACATCATATATCCATGACTCCTTATAAATCAGCTGCAGCATCCTGAGCCTCACCATCCTGAAGATGACAAAGGATCTTGCTGTGCCAGTGCTGGCTGTAGGACTTGTTGGGAAGTAGGGCAGTAGTCCTCTGCTCACTGGACTTGATATCACACCCTCTGTTTCGTACCACCCTCATTAATACAGGCCAGTAAACTACTGAAGGAACAAGAGTTGGTAAATTCTGGACAAGTCAAGGTTATAGCAAAATGAGTCACAATAAATTACTGGATCCTACTGCATGGCTCTCTCTTTTGTGCATTCAAGGAACTAAATCCAATTGACAGTACTGTAGTGTAGGTGATTTATCTGTTTTTCTAGCCCAACACACACCTGAAAAACACTTTGATTGGAGAATAGTGTGTCAGAATAGAGTCAGATGTGCTTCTTCTGCAATTGAATCAGAAACACCATCTCACATGGAAGAGCTGCAGATTTTGAACTGTTCAGACACAAGCATAATGTTTTTAATATATTTTTTTTTTTTAGTTCAATAGACTCCGCCTGCCAACACCATCAGACTGAAGGGTGGAAAACAAATATTGCCATGTAGTCACCACCAGAACTCTCCACACACAAATATGATTCCTCTTCTGCAGAGATGAGCCTGCAGAAACAGAGCAGGCTCCAGAGGTGTGCACACAGAGCTGAGGGCAGAGCTCATCCTCCAGACAGAAACTACTCAACAGGAACCCCTTGGAGTGCAGCCACAAAGGGGCTGCCAGGAAAGCAGTCAGACCTCCTGGGAGCAGCAAACAGCAGGAGTTGAGGCTCTGTGTAGAGACATTTCTCATCAGCACCTTCCACCTGGCTACAGGGTCTGTCCTCTCCTGGGAACCTTGTCTCTGGAGCAGTGCAGGTGATCAGATCCACTGGGTCTGCATGTGAGTGGTCCTGCACAAGGATGCTGCACTGTGAGTGCAAACAGCCAGCCCCAGTCCTGCCCAGCTCCTTGGAGTTTGGTGGGCACCCAGCTACCTGCAGCTGCTAATGATTCCTCCAGGTCCTGACAGTTTTGCTGTCTTTCACCTGCATAGCTCCCACCAGGACAGTAAAGTACTTGCTGAAAACCATACCAAAAACATCTTTGGCAGAACATCACATTAAACCTCTACCTCATACCCCTGGCTAGGACTACAAGCACACATTCTTTCTCTCTCCACACAGGCAATAGACTAATGCATAGTTTTCTTATTTTCCTTTGGGCTCTGCCACTCCAGAAAATACATGTGAAGGATTAGGAGGCAGTGATCATCTTCAAGGGAAGAATGACTTTCATTGCAAAGATGGCTCTTCTCACAGTACTTTTACAAAAGGATGCCAGGCTCCAAGAAAGAAACTAACAAACTGTAGTGGAAGGCAAATGGGAAACACCAATTGCAAAGCCTGCTATCCTTCAACCAGAATGAGCTTTATGTCTTCCAGGTAGGGAGAATCCTCCTGAGACGTTGCCTATCTGAATACATCACTTAATCTTGTAGAAAGCTCCAGGAAGAGAGGTTCTTCCTGATAGAAATTGCATCAAGTAACCTTATTGAAGATAAATGGCTTTGAACTTTCATAGCAACAGTCATGAAGTGCTTCAATGTCCATGCAGTACAGACTGAAAAATCAGAGCTTTTAGACAAAGAAATAAACTTATTCAAATGCAAATGGGAGATTTAGGGCAGAATTTCCAGGTGATCTTAAAAGCCCTTTTCTTATTGCTGAGACTGGATGTCTGAATAGCAAGAGATATTTCACTGCCAGCCAGGTCCTATTGGCTTGAGTTCAGGAAAAACTCAGATATTCTTTGTTTCTCTGCTAAGCAAGACCACTTTAAAAAGTAAAGCAAACACTGTAATGTATGAAATAAGTCTGGAAAGGATCTTTGTTTTCAGATCAGACTGCCTGGTGAGCAGAATGTGGGGAAAGCACTACATCTCCCACCTGTTCAAGGTGAATCCAGACTGGCAAGCAGAGCCTTTGTAGAAATTCTCTTCATGTTGCAATCTCTGCTTCAGCCACTGAAGGTAACAGCTGCCAAGCTGAAGACTTTGATGACTCTGAGACTGTTCTTCAAATATACTAATATTGACTTTTAGGCTGAGATGGTTTCAGGGCACGAGACACCAAGGCTCCACAGAGGCTCTGCAAGGTTCCTCAGCGTGAGAACATGGAAGGGATGCAGGCAAGCCTGACATCTCTGCCTCTGCCTTTCACAGCAAGACCACTAGACAGACCCACAGGGATCAGTCTGGGTCTTTCCTAACAAACCATAGCAAAGAGCTGGGTCACAAAACTTGATGCTACCATTCTGGAGTGGTTCAGTTTAACAGCAGCCAAAATCAATGTGAGTTCCTCCCTTAGCTTTGAGAATTAAAGCAGGATCTGGCACATCAGAAACATTAGGCCCATTCTAATCACCATCAGATATTTCCTATTTCAGGATACAGGTTCCTCTCTGGCCTCTGACAATGACAGTAGACGACAAAGCATGGCTGGGTGCTACTGCAACTTCCATAGTACAGTTCTGATCCAGAGAGAGATCTCTGGGAACTACAATAGCACAAATGAATAATTGTATTCAATTAATTAAATTTTAATCAATTAAATTAATTCAATTTCTGTATTCAATAACAGAAAATAATAACACAGTGAGGGTTGATAACATCTTTAAAAGTAGCAGCTGATCCTGAAAGTAGTCATTACTTAAAGTGAGCTTCAGGAGAGGCCTGTGTTCTTGCCTAATTGAGATGTGGAGGGAGATATCCAGGAGAGTGACAGTCTCAGGGCTACTCTGATTACTCAAAGAAATGCTGAACAAAAAAAAAAAAAAAAATCAGCTAGAGAGTCCTGAGTGAAACAGAAATATATTGCTGTTGCCTCTGGGCAGCAGTTTCTTGTGGCATGTGTCCTTGGAAAAGGAATTCCAGTAGGCAGACAGGGTTGAACTTCAGCATGTCACAGCTACTGTACTGTCACTTCCAGAGTTTTCTCTAAGAAATACTTAATCAGGACTGCAAAAAAAAGGAGTATAAATATCAGCTGGATGGTGTGACCAGCTGCCAAGGAGATTTATCCAGCTTCCTCTGGGTAAGCCTCCACACAGTTCCTCTGCTGGATTGGCAGAAGATAGGGACAGCCCCAGGTATGAGGAGGACTGGCTGGATTCCTGGCAGACTGTAAATTGTTGTTGCAATTGTAGAATGACTGTGTGTGATAAACTCCCACGCTGGAAACTAGTGAAGATTAAACCTGGGCCCTCCAGCCGTGTGTGTCTGCACGAGCTGATGCTGACAGCCAGGCTGTGGATTGTGGAAAACTCATTGGCCTTACAGCCTATATGCAGGATTGGCATGTGTTGGAGGTTGTGTATACACTGAGGAGTCATACTGAAAAAATATTTCAGCATGAGATATGTCCTTAGTGTACGTAATCATACTGTTTGTGCTGGATCACACCTCACCCATGCCTCCTGATTGCTCTTCTCTCTGCTGGAACCTGGATGAATCAGAGCTGAATCACCAGCCATGGAGATCTCAGGCACTGAGGAGAACCACAGGGCTGTTCATCTTGGAGGGCCCATGGCTGTGCACAGAGAGAAACACCAAAGAGCACTCACTCAAATACAGAGAAATCTTTGTATATGAGCCATAGTGCCATGTTCCCACATATCAGAGGATTTATTTCTGCAAAACACATTCATCTTCACTCAAATTGCAGCCTAAGTGGAAGCCCTGCTGTGACTTGTGAAGTTTCCATGTACAGTGGTGGTTGTACTTCCCATTCAGCCTCGAAGGCTGGTGAGTGAGATGGGCTCTCAGTTCCTCAGTGACACGACTTTCCTCTATAGGCACAGCATAGCTCTGCTCCAGCCTCAGTGATACTCCCTAGGTGCAGAAACCCCCTCTGCACCATCTGGCCATGAGATCAGAATGATCATTCCCAGCCCCAGACCTGCAAAGGTATTATGCTCACACTGCATTTGCTGTGAGGTCTGTGGTCTGACTACAGCACGAGCCAGCACAAGCACCAGAAGCCATCCTACTGTAAGTGTCATACACTTTGTCAGGTTGAGACACTTGCCCAGCCATGGTGGGTCAGCTGCCCATTAACCAAATTAACCCTGGCTGGAGCCAAATTAACCCTGCACATTTCACCCATCTAGGCTGATACAGTGTTTAACAAAACAAACCCCATTCTCCTCTCCTGTTTGCCTTGAGCAGACACAACAGCCAGTTGTAGAGACAGGTCTGAACTATCACAGTTAGCTTAGAAGCTAATATGCAGGTGAAAATTGACAGTGGGATAAATGACAGCAAAATTTAATTTGGGTGCAAGGACTAGTGGACTTCATCAGCAGCTCAAAATAAGAATGGGAAATGCTGATACCAATTATCAGCAATGGATAATGGAGATTATGGTAATGTGTCCAAATGCAAAGGCAACAGGAAAAAGACTCCTAGGTCAAGAGGTTTTTTCTGGAGCAACCTTTAGTTTTGGTGTTAATGCCCTGGCAGAAGGCTGACACAGCTTGGCTTTTAGACCAGTCAGGTTGGGCAGCAGCCAAGAGCAGCTTTTATTCATTACATGTAAACTGAGCAAATTGCTTAGGGAAGGGAGTCAATAAACATGGAGCCTCATGGCACAGTTTTCCCAGAGTGACCTTTCAAAGTATAATTGCATGTTAAAAGACTCGATGGGAGTTGTCTCTGATCAGAGAAGCACTAATTGAACTGGACTGGGGGCTTATTTGTACTCAAGTGGGAGTGTGTCAGAAAAGGGATGTGTAGTTAGAGACTGTTTTTGGCTAGCTCCCATGTGAGGCTGTTATCAGGAGAGCTTCATAAATTTTTAGACTCAGCCTCTCTGGCGAAAGGAAGAAATAACAGTTGTGATGCTGGAAAACATCTTCATTATCACTAAAATCCCTATGGCTTACTGCTCTCTTCTCATCCAGTGGTGATAACCACATTCAGATCACTTCATCTAGGAGAGATTTTGATTGTGTTCATGGAGATGCATGACCCCAAGCATGATCCTCAGTCCTTGGGACCACAGCCTTCAGGCTGCAGCTCCAGCTCAGCATCATGGGCTATGGGTCACCACTCACAAGAAGAGCTGACTATCCCCTCATTCCCCCACCTCAACACTTCTTTCCTGGCAAGCAGCCTTGCCCCAGCCCAAACACCCCACAAAACTATCCTTATTCATCCACAGGTAGCAATCTCATCCCCTTCCAATGCTTAAATGCTCTCTCTTTAATTCCTTTAAAATGAACATTTTCCAGCTGAAAAAGTGAACCCAAACCACCTTTGTATTATGTCAACATAATTGCACAAGTATTCATATCCCCAGAGGGTTAGAGGATCCTGGGTTTCTCTTCAGCCTTGTGTTAGATGCCACGTGTGATAACACAGTGTCATTTCCCAGGACAGACTCGTTGAACCCTAAGGCAAGCTAGCACAAGGCATCGCAGACTCAGAAAATCAGCAAGAGACTGAGACACATCCTTCCAGTCCCAGTGAGTTAGAGAGAGGCATCAAGGGGTGCATGGAGGAGGGCTTGGAGCTGGGCTGGCAAGGTGAGCACCCCTGGAATTCGGCAGAGGACAATGGAGGAGAGGGTTTCCTGGAGGATGACTGTTCAGGTCACTAAACCCCAAAGCTTAGATTGTCCTCTGAGATGCTGAGGTGTGTCCATCTATGAGCATCAATGACAGAATTGCAAAAGCCCATTTCCTCTTTTAAAACTCAAGCAGTATCACTGTGTTACTATGTCAAGAAAATGAATCCTTTGAGAAATTGAAACTGTTCTTTTGGATAGACAGTGCAAGGCTGATCCTTACAGAACCATTGAATTGTTTAGGTTGGAAAAGACCTCTAAGATCATTGAGTCCTACCATTAACACAGCATTGCCAAGGTGACCTCTAAACCACGTCCCTCAGTGCCACATCTCAAATCTTTTAAATACCTCCAGGGACAGGGACTCAGTCATTTCCAATGGGCAGCCTATTCCAATGCTTTACCACCCAATACATGACGAAATTCTTTCTGATGTCGAACCTGACATTCCCCTGGAGGCCGTGTCCTCTCATCCTGTCACTGGTTTCCAGGGAGAAGAGACCTACCCCACCTGCCCACAGCCTCCTTTCAGGCAGCTTTAGAAGTGATAAGGTCACCCCTGAGCCTCCTCTTTGCCAGGCTGAACACCCCCAGCTCCCTTGGCCACTCCTCATTAGATTTGTGCTCCAAACCCTTCCCAGATCCACTGCCCTTCTCTGGACCTGCTCCAGCACCTGAGAGTCCTTCTTATAGTGCCTAGAATTGAGCACAGGATTTGAGGTGTGGCCTTGCCAGAGCCAGGAGCAGGGGGACAATCACTGCCCTGCTCCTGCTGGCCACACTATGGCTGATCCAGGCCAGGATGCCATTGGACAAGCACAAATAACCTGCCTGAACTCAGGTAAATGATGCCAGATTGGAATTTAATAAAGAAAGTAGCATAGGAATAGGTAATTTACTGTACAAATCCTAAGCAGTGTTTTTCTCCACACATATTTTAACACATATTTGTATTTGTTTTCATTCATATGCCACTGACTCCCCAAATATTTGATTTTGACTTAACATGTTACATTGCATGAAGTGCTCTAATTTAACATGCAATGGTACCTCAGAGAGAATTTCTTAATCTGAACCAATGTATATAATCTTCTAGAAATTCTTATGATGATGCATTATATGAAAAAGCAGCAATAAACATTTCTATGGGTATCTAGAAAACATTCCACAATGTGTGTCATGCAAATCCTATTTGACATTCTCAGCTTGTATCACCTGCTTGCATTGGGGGACTACCTTTATGAAGAGGGTGCTGCATCATGAGACAGTTAAAATGAAATACTAGGAAGAAAATAAAAGAAAAATTGCCAAAATGCACTGCCTGCTAAAGCTTGTCTTACAATTTGTTTGCTACATTTAATCTTCTACAGTCACAACTGGTTTGGAGAGAAAAGTGTCGCCATCACTAAAGGCAAAACAGAGGTCCCTGTACTCCTGCTTGGACTGTCCCTCATGAGCTGGATTTAGCACCACATGCAATTTGTGGTAGGAGCTTGAAAATCCACATAGGAACCAGAGTTTGGACTTGTGCCTAGCCCAAAATTGGTCCTGTGGGAAAGCAAAGAAAGGGGCTCTTGGTATTTCTAATCTTTCTGTCATTTCATTAAATGGAATCAACATGAATCTGCTCTTCATTTCTTGCAGGCTTTGGGCATTGATTTTTGTCTGTTTGGAATTTTTTCTTCTGGACAATTAACAGGGAATATACTTTAGCATTACCACATGAGTTATCAAAGACCTTCACAGATTAATTACTTAATTTTAGGTTGGTTATTTGCAAGATCAGATTTGGGCAGGATCTCTAACCCTATTGCCTGTCAATCCCTTTTAACATCATTTTTTTTCTTTGCCTTCTTATTGCCAAAAGCTGTTTCAGGTGCTATGAAGCTTGATAGGAATTGCCTTGAAAATTCAGCTGAGTGATCAAAACTGACCAGACATGCAAGATGAATATTCATGGTTTATTGAAGCAACCTCCACTCTCTTCTCAGAGCAGAATACCTTCAGCTGACCTGTTGTCTCTCATACAAATTACTGCCTCATTACCATTCGTTCCTCTGGAACTTATCTGCAAGGGACATTGAGCTCATGTCAAATAATTCAGAAAAAAAGTGAAAGAGAATTGTATCTGATCCAGAGTGGAGGCACCTGAAATTTCCTGCTGTATCTGTGTCCTGGTTTGAAGGACAGGTGTCTGCCAGTAGAGGCAGAAGTTTCCTCTGAAATAGAGGCTTTAATTCCA